>JAPVLO010000817.1:0-538243 GCA_027257055.1 Cephalopachus bancanus
CTCCCACAAAATAAAGGACACATTATTATACTCTACAATACCTATCAGTAAGAAAGGAGCACACAGCCAATGCCAGCATGATGACAGCTTCATGTGAATCCTAGTGTCTAGTTGTCCCAATAAGTATGAAGAGATAAGACAGATAATTTATATTAATAATGTTTTATTTAACACAAAATATCAAAAAGCATGACTTTCACAAGTAATCAATAAAAATTGTTTATATTTTACAGTTTTTCTTGACTTTTGTTATTATTTTTTGGAGATTCTTTATTTGGTGTCTTTGTCACCGATGGAGATATGAACGGATATTCTGTTGACAAGAGTGGGCTGTGGTGGTTTTTACCTGACTACTTTGAACATGCTCCACTGTGTTTTCTGTAACTGACCTTATACATGATATTTCTTTCTTTTTATTTTTTTTTTTTTGAGTTGGAGTCTCACTGTGTCGCCCAGACTGGAGTGCAGTGGCCGCTCCCGGCCACCGGAGCCTCAACTCACTGGGCTCTGGCGATCCTTCCGCCTCAGCCTTTCAAGTAGCAGGAATTACAGGCATGCGCTACCACGCCCGGCTGATTATAGATGTATTTATTAGAGTTGGTGAAAAGAATGATTCTGTGCAGGATATGGTGGGTAGTGGTGGGCAGTGTCAGTCTGAGGCTCACATTGTGCTTGCATCTGTGGTCACTGTATCAAGTGAGGCTGTTCATCCTACCCATGGGTTCCTGCAAGAGGATTGACTCTCCAACTTCAGGTCCCAGAGCACCCAGAATGTCAGGCTCCTTTTCATTCTATAGAAATGCTAGGAACGGTCAGATCTAGCTGGGCAATTGAACATTCACATTGAAAATTTAGGTTAGAATCCAGAGTTTTCGGGAGTATAGTGGCCTCCTCAGGTCTCTGATCCTCTATATTGGAAACAGTAGCTGTTTTAGATGGAGTTCCCTGGAAGCAGACTCTGAGGTGGGGAATTGTGTGCATAGAGCATCTGGCATGATGTGAGGGGGTCAACACTGGACAGAAGGAGACACAGATTTGCAATGTAGGTACAAATGAGGTCTCAGCATCTGCACAGGGAGCTCTGGAGCTGGGAGGCATTTCCAAGTCATTTATAATTGAGGCAAAGTCTTGGGATCTTAGCTTCATGCTTTTCTTAATCCAAACCTCTCTGAATAGGGGCATAAACTAGAGGAAAAAAATACTCTGTAACTCATAGCACTTGTCAGTGAGGGCACAGTACTGAGCTTCCAGGGGTTCTTAGCTGGGCTGAGCTTGTTACCCTGAAATGGAATCTGGATGAATTCCACAGTGTCCTCTCTACTGGTTTTGTCTTTAAAGAATCAAAAACTGCCACCATAGGAGAGATGAGCAGTTCTGGGGACTGAGGTAGACAGTTGGCCTACGAGTGGCCCCATCACCACCATATGGGCATTCAGGGGCAAGACAAGTGTTGGACTTGCCTGTGTGTCCTTCCACTCAGGCCTTCATTCTCTAACTCACACAACAGACCAAATTCCCCTATAATTCTGAATCTGCCAGGACATATCAATGCCTGACTCCTGCTCTGCAGAGCCTATGTGGAAGGCTGAAGAGAAGAGCAGTCTGGATGTGTCTGTTTTGGGTAAACTGAGCCAGCGATTCTTATGGGTATGTCCTCAGACCTCCTGGGGCTGGAGGAAAACAGTGACACAAAGTAAGAGTTTATGTGTGTCTTCCCCATATGCCCGTGTCACTGTGAGCCTTGTTGCTATCCCACAGCTGACAGTAATAGTCAGCCTTGTCCCCACTCTGGGCCCCACTGATGGTCAGGGTGGCCATGTTCCCTGAGTTGGAGCCGAAAGGGTGGGCCCCGTTTCTCCGTTACGTAATTTTAACCCCCAAAGGGTTTCCTTTTCACGGTACCCTGGGTTTTTTTAATTTTTTCCTTAAGGGGGACCTGGCGTCTGTGGGGACCTCAACAGGGGGGTGGTAATCTTGGAAAAGGGTTCAAAAAAGAATTCCCCTTTTTGAAAGGGGGTTAAAGGGTACCCCCCTGCCCGGGGGCGTGGGATTTAAAACCCAGGGGACCCTCAAAGGCAGGGTTTGGGGGGTTTTTCCCAGCAGGGCCCCCCTCCTCAAAGGTTTGGGGAAAACACCCCCAAAAGCAGGACCCTGAGCCCGTCAGGACCAGAAGGGACAGGAGGGGTGGGACCCTGGGGCCCCCTGTGGTTTAGCCCAAAACCAAGGGGAGGGGTTTAGCCCTTTTATCCCCTGATGGAAAAAAGTTCGGTGGGAGGCCACAGGCTCTCACCTGCTGGGGAGCTTTGGGTTTTAAAAAGGCCCCCCCAGGGCCCGGGAGGGATTTTTGGTTTTTGGAAAAACTCAGAAAAGGGAAAAGGGGGTTTCCCTCAGATAGGAAATTTGGGAGGGGGCCGGGTTTAACCCCAGGTAGGCCTTAAAGAGGCGTTCAGGATGGGCACGGTAGGGAAAACCCCCCAGGAGAAAATTTTGGGGTTCCGCTGCAAAACCAGAATTTTTGGAAAATTTTGGGGCTTTATTCAGCAAAACCCAAAATTTTTTCGTTTTTACATTTTACAGAACAAAAACAAACACACACAAAAACACACACACACACACACCCAACACAAAAAAAACAACGGTTTGGGGAAAAACATTTTGGGAAAAGGGAAAAACCCAGTTTTTAAATGGACGTTGGGAAAAAGTAAGGGAATTTTTCAAAATTTTGTGTGTCCCCAATGGGACCACACTGTCCCCCTTTTGGACGTTCCTGCCATTATGCCCTGTCCAGGCCCCCCTGGCCCCCTGGGGCCAAAAGGGTTTCCGGCCTTCCTGCTTTGGGGCAAATGGTCCTTTTGGTTCCTTAATCCTGACAGGATTTTGGTCACCCTAAAAACCTGGCAGACATCTTCCTCCCTTTTTTGGGGGAAACCCCCGGAAAACCCGGGACCGGTCTTCCCCCATATCACAGGGCACTTTGGGCTCTTGGAAATTTCCTCTGTTTCAAGGGGTTTCTTCCTAATTTTCCTGGGAAAAACATTGGTTCCCAAAATGCCTAAAAAACCCCTGTTGATTTCCATGACCTTAATTATTTCCCCCAAAGTGCCCCTACCAGGTGACGGGTTGGGGGGCTGAGAGGGAAAAAGGGGCGTCAAGGTCTCAGGGGGAAAGGGTTTTGGGGCTCCCCCCTTTTGGGCCCTGGGAAAACCGGAAAAAGTTTGGCTTCCCCAGGGGTACTTGGCTTTTCCAAAATGGAATAATGTGTGACTTTTTTCCAGCCTAAAGTTTTTTAGACCCACATTGGTGCCCATTTAACTCCAGTCTGGGCCTGGGGGTTGGATCCCATCATTGGTGTGGCTTTTCATTTTTAAATTTAGCTACCATGGCCTTCCCTGGAGGCTGATACCCGAGTTGGGGAGTGGGTGTTAAACCAGGGAATGAACTTTCAATTCCCAAGGGGTAAACAAATAGTAGGTAGAAAGAGAGCCCAGGAAAAATGCTACTTTATGGGATGCTAAATCCCAAAAATGGAAAATTTCCCTAGGAGGGAGGGGAAAAGAAGGATTCAGAGCCTGGGAAAATTTACCTTAGAGAAACGAGAACCCGGAAAGAAAATTTTACCATTTGGAGGGGAACCCTTAAATTGCCAAACCTGGCAAAACCCTTGCCTTTCCCATAATTGAAAAGAGGGCGTTTAATGCCTTGGTTGCTTTCAAGTGTCAGTGAGATTCTGGGGCTGGATGGTTGGGGTTTTAATTTTCCAAGCTCAGAGAAGGGCCCGGTAAATTTCATGAAAAGAGGGAATTAAAAGGAATTCAAAAACTTGAAAGGGCCCCCCCCTTGCACCATGAAGGGGAAATTCCCAAATTTTTAGGTTTAAAAACCAAGGGAAAATGCCCCTCTCCCCTGGAAAAACCCTTTTCCCCCCCATTAGCCCTAGACAGGATAAATGACTCCACCCAACCTTTTATTAACAGGGTTTAAATTTTTTTAACATTCTCCCAACCCCTATGAAGAACCCACAAAGGATCTCCCAATTCCCCCAGCATGAGAGGAAGCAAATCCAAACCCCAGATCCCCCCAAACCTGAATTAGTCGTTCCCTCCAGGCTCCTCCCTCTTCCCGCCCTTCCCTTCTTACCATTTCCCCTTTTTTCTTTAAAAAGATCTCCTCCCTTCTTTCCTTCCTTCTCTTTTAACCCTGGAATTGTTGGAACCCTCTTCCCGGGGGTAACCATGAGGGTTTTTCCTTTAAATTTCCCGGCCCCGGAATTTTAGATTTAGGCCTTGAATTTTAAAACATTTATGAAATTTTTAATTTTGGGCCATTTTTTTTTCCATAAGTAATTTAAATTTTTGGAAGTGGGGGTCCGTAAAGGGGTTTGGAACAAGCTTCATACACCCCTTTTTAATTTTTAAAAATATTTTTTATGTTTCCCCTTCCCCCCCCCACCTATTTTCCCAAGGGAGGATTTCTTAAAAGGAAATTTGGGTGTTTAATCCATTAATGGTGGCCCTTAACTGGGGCGGTGAGATTTACTCAGTTTTAAGACCAATTCCCTCCAATTCTTCAAAATTATATTTGTTTTTTTTGGCTGGGAGTATTAACTTTAAATTTCCAAAATTTTTACCAATTCCCTTTTTAGGGAGCATGTGGCCATTTTGCTATTGGAAAAAGCTCTATAAAAATGGTTCGGATTTTTTTTTAAAAAATGAGGTTTCAGGAAATTCCCAGTAGGGGTTGCGGGTCAATGGGGTTGTATAACTTTTAACCCCCCAAATGGTTTTTACATTCCCATTCGGTCCTCAACAATGGAAGGGGGTTTCCCCCTTTAAACCTTCACCTTTATTGAATTGGATAATTCCTTTAAAATGGGGTTAATTATTCTTGGGGGGAAATTAACCCCTTAAAAATTGTTTCTGCCCGGGGTCCCGGTTTTTTGGGTGGAAACCAAAAAAAAATTAATTAAATCCTGCATCTTTTTAAACCCCAGGTGTTTAACCCCAAATGCAGAGGTTTTTACCCCAAAAAAATAATTTTTCATAGCCCCTTCAAGAATGGAAAAAATTAAGGTAACCGGGCGGGGAAAAGGTGGCTCAAGTTAATGGCTGAAATTATCCCCCCTGCAAAAAAAGGGGGGAAAACACATTTTCAGTTTTAACCAAACAAAGTATTTAGAGGTAAATCAGAAACGGGATAGGAAACAATTTTAAAAATTTGGGGGGTTTTTTCCTTTTAAATTTTGGGGAAAGGGAAAAAAAACTTCCCAAATTTTTAAATTTTAAACCCGGAGACTTTAAAAAACCCAGTTTCGCTCTTCAACCAGCAACAGATTTGCTTTTAAAAGAAAAGGGGGTTTAAAGCATGAAAAGCAGTCTGGCCCCGCCCAAGGGGGGGGAAAAAGTTGGTTAAAAAGGGGTAAGCCCTTGGAACAGGGCCAAAGGGGTTCTTTTTCTTCCCAAACTCTGGTTTTGACCCCAAAGGGAAAAATTAACCTTTTTTTTTTTGGTAAACCCAAAACCTTTGAAAACAGAATAACCCCCCCTTTGGGGTGAATTCTTCTCTGTATTTTCAAGTTGGGTTTAAAAAAGTTGTCCTTTTTTCTCCTTTAAATTTCCCCCATGTTTATTTTTCACACTTTTACTTTTCTTCCTTTATGTTGAATAAGAGGACCGATGAATAAAGGAAATTTTTTGAAAAAGAATTGAAAACCCTTTGGGTTTTTTTTTCCCCCCAGGATTTTTTAAACAGCACAAAATTAACAAGTTTCTAAGGGAAAGGGAAAAATGACTTTTTTTTAGGCGCCCTTTTTAGTGATTTCCTTCAGTGAGGAATGGAAAGGCAAACTATCAAATCTGTTTTTGGAGAATCAACAAAACCCCTTCCCCGAAAACTTTGCATGGATATCTTCCCAACCCCTGCTGGGGCTTCTTTGGTCTCCAGCTCTTGGGGGTTTAGCTCATGTTTTTAGAAATCTGCAAAAAATGGAAAATTTTGGGCCTTACCATTCCAAAAGGTTGTCTTCCAGGTTTTGGCATGGGGGGGGTCTTAACTGCTTCCCAAAGAGCGACGAGCAACCGCATTTAAAATTTTTTTAAAAAAAAATTTCCAGTAGTGTCCTTTGGGAAAGGAACCAAAAATTTGGGGGGCCAAAAAATTTCCTAAATTTTGGAAAAAAAAAGGGCCAGCCGGAATTAATTTTCAGGATTCAAGGGAAATGCCTTTGCAGGCACCCCCTAAGAAATGGGAATTTACCAAAACCTGTTAAAAGGGCCCCCGGAAGGAAAACTTTAAGTCCTTACGGCTTGTGAAGGGTAGCCCCTTGTGGGCCCCCGGACTTCCCGGGAAGAAATTGAAATAACAAATTTTTGGGCCCCCTTTCCCTCCCCCTGCCCCCCCCTCCCCTCGGGCTCCGGGCCTCGGCCAAGTATTTGGTTTGGGAGAAAATAACAGGTCCCTTAAAAAAGGGGCTCGGGAATTTCTGCCCAAATCTTTTTAATGTGCTTTGGCTCTTTTGTTCTCAAAAAGGGACTGTTGTCGGCCTTGGGGGGAAACAGTAATAGCACCAATTTTTTGATAGATTTTAAAACACAAACCAAAAAAAGCCGAAAAGAAATGACCAAAAATCTTAAGGAAAAGTTAACCACTTTCAAATAAGGGGATTGCCCTTAAACTCAAACAATTCCTTGAAAAAAAACTATCAGAAAGGGGAAAACATTGGCTTTTCCCAAAGTCCCAAAGGGAAAAAAATTCTAAGGATGGTTTTCCCCCTTTTTACAGTAAATTGGTTTTTTTTCTTCCCTGCCTACAACATGTAGAAAGCCAAAAACAAATAAGTAAAAAAATTTTTAAAAATTTGTTTATTGGGGGTTAAAGGAAATTGGGGAAATTGGGTGGGGATCATTTTTTCCCGGGTTTTAAAACCTTCCATTTGGTTTGGGACTGATCCCCTTAAATTAACCCCAAATTTTAAACAATTTAAAATTTTCCCCCTTGTTTAAAATTTTTTAAGGGGTAACCCCATGGAGGGAAGCTTTAGGGGGGTGGGAAGGGGTTCAATTTCCACCCCTTGGGGCCACAGGAAACCTCACCAAAAAGAAATTTCCACTTCCCTTTTAAAACATTAAAATGAAAGAGAACTCCAAAAACAGTGCTTCATAAACTAGCCACTAAAGAAGTTTTTAGACAAAGAGAACCCTTTAAAGAAAAACAAAACTCTTTGGCCCTTCCTTGGGGGGAAAAGAATAAAAAAAACCGCCCTGAGAACAAAAGGGAAAAAAGGGTTACCCCCAGATGGAATCAGGAAAGGGGAACGTTCGGAAAGATTGAAATCCCAGAATTTCTGGAATTTTTTAAAACCCCCCCCTTTGGAAAATTAAAAATTGGGGGGGCCAAAAAATAAAAAAAAAATACAACCCGTAAAATTTTTTGTGTTTAAATGGGGAAAAAAGACTAATGCTGAAAGAATCAGGGAAAGCATTTTTTTTAACTCGCCACCCATAACCCAAACTCTCAAAAATTTAGGTCAAAAGGGCAGCAAATGGAAAGTTTTCTTTTTTCCCCAAAATGGGCTTCCCGAGGAACAAAACGGAAGCCCCTTTTGGAAAACCCTTTTACATGGGTTTATTTAAGGAATTCCCTTTCTAAAAGTGAAATTAAACCGAAATTTAGGCCGAAGGGCACAAAGGGGAAAAACCAAACTAGAACACTAAATTTTAAAAAAGAGTTTGGGGGGGAAATTTAAAGAGAGAACCGGCTCACCACTAAATAACCCTGAAAGAGAATCCTAATTAAAAAAAGACTTTAAGCACAAAATTAAGATAGACCAATCATTCCCAAAAAAAAACAATTTTTAAACCCCCGGGAAAATTTAAAAAAAATAAGGTTATTAAATAGAAAAAATTAAAACTTTTCCAGGGCCTTTTAACCCAAAACCTAAGTGCAAGAAGTAAAAGTACCCCCATTTTTTCCAGAAGAAAGAATGACTCTAAAACAATATACAAATACAAAATTAAAAACAACCCCGACCAAACCAAAAAAAGGAAACCAAAAAACATTAACACTTGGTACTTTGAAGGACCCCCTTGGGAAAAATGCCAAATAGTCTACTGTCAAAGCAATTTTAACCTTTTTTTGACATAGATGATTGATTACTATTTTTATGCATCAAATACTTCCTTCAACTTTCCTTAAAAGGAAACATTTTTTATGGGAAAAATTTTTTTTTGGAAAGAAAAAAGCAGGGGAAGTAGCGAGTAAATTTCCCAACAAAATTTCCCTTTCTTTAAAAATCCCCCAAAAAAAGGGGGAAGGGGGCATTTAATGATAAAAACTCCTTTAAAATTTTTTAAACATTTTTCACCAATATTTTTTAAATTTTTGAACTTTTACTAAAGATTTGTCACTACTTCAAATGCCTTTTAAAACATCACAACCCAGAATTTTCGGCAATCTGCCAAATCCGGCCTAACCTTTTCCCAAAGGAAAATTTTTTCTCAAAAAGAATCCATAACCACGTCCTTTTCTTATCCCCAAACTGGACTATTTTGTTTTGACCCCTTACTCGGGCCCAAAAACAAAGAAATTTTAAGGGTTTCTAAAAAACCCTGAAACCCATGATAAAAATTAAAAGACACCAAAAAGGCCCCCAAAACGACAGGGGAAATAAAGGGAGATCAAGCAAACTTCCCAGGGGAAAAAAGGGACCAAAAATATAAACAAATTAAAATGAAAAACTTTTTCCAAAATGGGAACCCTTAAAGCGATATAAGAAAAGGGGAATTTTTTTCCCTTTAAAAAAATTAGAAATGGAAAGGGAAAAATTCCCCAAAACACAGCACCTAAAAAACGGAAAACAAAACAAAATATCAACGGGGAATTTCCCAAAATAAAAGCCCTTTTTTAATAAATAAAAGATTTTGGGAAAAAATAAGGAAACAAAACGGTTTTTTCAGAATTTAAAAAAAAGTGGTTTTTCCCCTCCCCAGAAAAGGAAAAAACCCAAAAACCACCCCTAGCCAATGAAACCATTTTCTTAAAAATTTCAAAGATTTAAGGTCCCTTAATGATGAAAAAATGAAAACCACGGTTTTTGGGGGGACTTTTATAACTCTATCCACCAGGTTGCGGAAAAGATTTTCTTTATACGTCTATAATCGTTTTATTACAAAATTTTTAAAGCCCTTTTAGGCAGATGGTTTCCAGGCGAAATTTACAAGCTCGATAACTACGTGGCAGGTATCTTTTATGAGGTTAACTTAATATAACCCTAATTGGGGCCCAAAAATTTATAAAGCTTTAAGAATCGCACAGAAAAAAGATTGCACTATTTGTACAAAATGCAAAATTTCCCTTTTGCCAATCCTTCCCCCAGTGTATTTTTAATTTAAATTTCCCCCTGACAAATTTGGTTATCTCAGGGTTTTTTTTCAACTTCCTTAAAAAAAAATGAATTAATTTTTCAGTGTCCCCCATGTCTTCTTTAAATGCGAAAACCCTTTTTATTTCAATGGGTTTTTGTTTTTCCCTTTTTCATTTAGTTCCGAAATCCAAAATTAAGCCTTTTCAGACCTGTTTTCAAATCCCTTTTCAAAATTGGAACCTTCCCCCGCCCCGGGGGTTTCGGTTTTCCCAAAATTTCTTTTGGTCCCAAATTGTTTTTTCCTTTTGACCTTGGGGAAACGAGGAATTGGGGGATTCCAAAAAGAGGGAAGTCCTTATTTTCTAAGGTTTATGGTTTATTTTAAAAAAGGTTTTGTTAAAGGTTAACCTTTGTAAAGGGGTGAAAGGGTCCGTTCAAAATTTAAAAGTTAAAACCAAATTTTTTCCCACCAATTTTTAAAAACCCCCCCAAAAAAACTTTTCAAATAGCAAAATGAGTTTTTTTGGATCTCAACCAAACATGACTTATCCTGCCAAAAACCCAAAACCAACTGTTTAAAAATAGCTTAAGAAAAATTTGGGAAAATTTAAAGTATAAAGTGTTTTTTGTGAGATATTTCTGGCATTCTTAAATTTTTGTTTCCATTAAAATTTCCTTTTTCTTCTGGCTAGAAAAACGGAATTTAAAGGGACAGAATTTGAAAAGGGCCAGAATGACACCACAAAGGGTTTTCCAATCCAGGGGCTTAAATTTTTATTGGTTTTTCACCTTTGGGTTTGAACAGGTTTTTAGTTTTTTTGGGAAAAGGTTTAATTCCGAGGAAGACCAATATTTTATTTTTTTTTTGAAGGAAACCCCCTTTTTTTGGGGTTTGGGTTTTTTTTAAAAAGGGGTGGGGAAAATGGTTGCCTTTGAATTATTTGGACCCTAACTTTGCCAAAGGTTTAACTAAAGGTTCAAGACCCCTTTTTTAATCAAACCCTAACTTAAAGAGAGAAATTACTTCCCCTTTTCCAAGGGACCAAATTCCTTCCCCGAAACCCACCCGGACTTAAAATGAAAAAAGGGGGGGTTTTAATGGGCACCTTGTCCCAGTTTTAGGGGAAAGGCCATTTTTTCAAAAAGTATGCCTTGGGTTTTTAAAAGGCTTTTAAATTTTTTAGGAAAGCCCCTATGAAAAAAGCCAAATTTTTTAAAAGGGGGGATTTTTAAAAGCCTTCACAAAAAAAAATCGGGGGAAAAAAATCTGGATGTATTTTTTAAAATTAGGGAGAAAGGAAACCCAAAAACACCCAGGGAAAAACCCAAATTGGGCAGATGGAATTTTTAATTTTAAAAAACAGTTTTCTGGATTTTTTTGAAAAAACATCTATGTTATAAGTATGGCCCGTAACCCCTTTTTGTTGGCTTTCCTGAAAGGTTAAAATTTATTTCCCTTTTAAAACTTTGGGGAATTATCCTTTAAACCCAATACCTTAAGATTGGGACACTTTTTAAAAGGAATTCCTGGAAGAACCCGGACAAGGGTTTGTTTTTTTGGATCATGGTAATGATTTTGATTGTATTTCACTAGGGTCTCAACTTTTGAACCATAGGTTTGGATGCGAAATCCTATTTCCTTTGGTTTTAACTTGTTTCCAAAAAACAAAGATCCAAAAATCCTTTTTTTTCTTCATAAATGACTTCATCCTTTTTTTTCTATGGAAATTTTTGTTTCTTGGGAAAAATTTGGGGGGGGGATTAACTTTTTTATCCTTTTGAAGAACACTTTTTTTCAATGATTTTTTGAAAATTTTTGTCCCTAACCCCAATTTTCCTTTATTTTTAAAAAAATTTTTTTAAAATTTTTTGACTTGCTTTTCCCGGTTTTAATTTCTTTTAACCCTTGGTTTTTTTCCATTTTTCATGTGGTAATTTTAAAAACCCCTTTTTCCTTTGGCATCCCAGGAATTTGGAAAATTTCCTCATTTTAAAGGGTTTTAGTATTTTTGATCTCTGTTTTATTTTACCCTTGTAGGAATTCCTTTTTCATAGCGTTTAAAAGGGGCCCGGGGTGGGTTTTGGGGGCCGGGTTTTTGCAAAATAATTTTAAATTAATTTTTGCCCCAAAATCCCTTAGATTTCAACCCCAAATTTCTTAGCTTGATTTATGGAAAAAGTGGTGATTGGGAAATTTTATTATGAGTAAAGGGTATTGTGGCCCCTTTAGGGGGTTCCCTTTTATACAAGATTTTGGCCAGACACAGGGGGTTCCCAAAAACCCCGGGATTGGATGAATCTTCAGGGGGAGTATTAAAACCCCAGATGTGGGGAGAGGCAAACTTTTTTTAGTTTTAAAAATTGGAAAATTGGGCCCCCCTTTGTTGGGTTTAATTAGGTAGAATTTTGGAAAAGGGGACCTTTTTCTTTGAGTCCTTCCCGAACTTTTTGTTTAAAATTGGGGACTAAATTAAAATACTTTCCCCCTTTTTTTGAACTGTTTGCCGAAAGTTTGTTTCCCCCCTTTTTTTTTGGTTGTGCCTTCCTTTCAGTGGTTTATCCTTAAGGCGAAATTTTTCCGGGGTTTTTATCTTTTCCCCCCCCCCGTTTTTCGTGAACCCAAACCCTTTCCCCTTTAAGGGTTTTTTTAAATTGGGGTTTTCCCTAAATTTAGCTTAAGGATTTTCTTTCCCCTTTTTTTGGCCTTTTTGGTTTTTGGATGTTGTGAAATTTTTTTCCCCCACTCCCTTTTGGGAAATTTTTTCTTTTTTCCCCCCTTCCCAATTTTTTATTTTTTTAATGTTTATGTAATTTTGGGGGCAATAATTCTTGGTTTCCCCGGGGATTTTTTTTCTTTCCCGAGAACTTGGGGGTGGGAGGAAACGGGAAATTTTTTACTTTTTTGGGCTTTAAAATAGGTAACTCTCTGTTCAATTTCCCCTTGAAAATCTCTCTTTCTTTTTTCTTTCCCGGTATATTTTTTTTGAATTTTCTTTAAAACCATTGTTTAGGCTTATTTTTTAAATTGGGTTTTATTTTGTTTCCGTTCTTAAACTCTTGGGGAAATTTTTTCTAGGGAAATTTAAAAAATTTTCTTGAATACTATGGAATTTGTCCCTGGGTTTCCCCGCCCCGAAGGCCTTCCCCAGGTTGCCCCTTTAAGTAATTTCTCACTCTTGAAAGGGGTTTTTTTGGGGGGGAGCCAAATTTTTTGGTTTTTAAATTTGGGAATTCCCATTTTGGCCCCAAATTGGGATTCCCTGTTTTGGGATTTGCCCCAGCCCATCAGTTTTTTATTTTTTTAAACCCAGACTTTTAATGTTTTTCGGGAAAACTTTCCCATTTCCCCCCCTTTTTTCCCATTTTTTAACTCCCAAAATCTTGTTAACATTTGAGGAGACCCCATCTGGGGGGCTTATTGTTTCCCCTTCCCCATTTCTTAGGTCTTTTGGGTTTAAACCCCCATTTTTTGGTTTTCATTTTTTTTGTTTTTTTCTCCCCTTTCCCCCTTTTTTAGTTTGGTTTTTAGGGGAAAAAAAGGTTTCTTTAAATTTTAATAACCTTTTTTTATGAGGTTTTGGTTTGTTCATTTTAGGGGGGAGGTGAATTTTATTTTTGCAGTTTGAGGTTTTTTTAGGGGAAATTTTTTTCAAAAAATTTAAAAACTAGAAAATAAAAGGTTTTACAATGTTCTTTTGGGTTTCCTTAAATTTTTATTAGCATAATTGGGTTTAATTAAAAAAGGGGGTAAAAAAGGTTTTTTTTGGGGAAAAATCATTGGGGTTAGAAGGGGGCTGGGGAAAAGACTTCATACAACTACCTGGAAAAGCACAAGGGGGATGAAAAGCTGGGAAAAAAATTTAAAAATCCCGATACTACACAAACAGACCTAAACGAAAAAGTGTAGTCAAACCCCTTTCGCTCAAAATTTAAAAAAATGTAAAATCCCCCCAAAGCACCTTAAATCTTCTCCGGGCCCCCCCCCGCCCGCCGGAAACTTTTAGGGGTTTTTTTTTTTTTTTTTAGCGTGGGGGATTCCCTTTTCCATTAGGAGGGGGAGTTTTTCCGTTTTGCCTTACCCAGGAACAGATATTTGTTTTAGGGGGCCAGGAATGGAAAACTCTGTGGGGAATGGCCCGGGGTTTTGAGGTAAATTTTTTTGGGGTCCCCCCCTTGGGGCAACCTGAAGCCCGGGGAGGGTTGGGGTTCCAAATTTTAAAAATAAAGACCCGGGGGTGGGAGAGGGCCCTGGGGGGGTAATTCAGCCAGGGAAAGGGAAATTTTCCCCGGGGCGGGAAAACCCCCCTGATTACCAGCGGGTGGCTGGTTAAAAAAATGTACCCCTTCCCGGGCTCCTTCATGTGTTAAAAGGGACAAGGGGGTCCTTTTTTTCCCCCGTGGTTACCGGGGTCCCCAGGCCTTTCCCCGAAAGGTGTTTTCTGGGGAAAAGAAAAATTAATCTTTTTAATAAATTCAGCCCCAAAGTTATTTTGCCGGCCAAATTTTTCGTCTTTAAAAGGGGTAAATTCAAAAGTTCAGAAGGTCCCTTTTTTTTTAGTTAAAAAGACACTGGAATGAATGAACGGGTTTTTTAAAAAAGAATGCCCGGGAAACTTTGGAAAACCAAACCAAAAAATTTAAAACAAATAAACCTATTTTTTAAAAAAAAAAGAAAGAAGGGCCGGCCCAGGCCAAAGGCTTTTAGAACAACTTTACCTAAAGGGGGCCCCCATAACTAAACCCAAAGCCACAAATGCCCTAGGTTTCCATTTCTTGAAAAAGGGTAAAAAGGGGGCTTATAAAGGGGCTCTTGGGGGAATAAATCAGTCCCTGAAAAATTTTGGGCAGGGGACGTCCACCAAAAAATGGTGAGAATGCAACCCCGTTTTGGAGCCCGTGAAATTTAAACATGAAATGGGGGGTTGTTCCCCCAAAAAAGGAAAATCCATTTCTACCTTTAAGGGAATTTTGGGGTTTCCCCCCCCTGGGTTTTATGTTAAACCTGGCCTCTGCAACCAACCTTATTTTTTTGGGCAAAACTCTGGGGTTTTTTAAAAATTTAAAATACAACATGGGCCCTTTTAACACATCCAAATGGCAAACCCATCATAACCAGGCCCGGTAGAGTGACCGCCGGAAAAACCCCGGGCTCTGGGGTTGAAAGGGCAAGGGGCCCAAAGGGGTTAAACGTACAAGGAGTGTCCAATCCTTTTTTAAACCCTTTTAAAGGAACCCCTTTGGATTCCCCATTACGCCTGTGGGAGGAAACTGCTCCCCCGAGATTCCCAAAACCTTTTTGAGGGAAAACCCAAAATCTCTTTTACACAACTACCCATTCTCATAAATTTTACCCCTATTAAAAAAAGGAACATTTTAAATTTTTTTTAAATAAAGTTTATTTAAAAAATTTAAAAGGTTTTTCATATGTATAATTAAATTGTTTATATTTTCAGTTTCTTGGCTTTTTATAATTTTTGATTCTTTTTAGGGTTTTGGTTATGAATCTGATGGGTTCTCCCTTGACAAGTGTGGGCTGCGATGGTTTTCCTGACCACTTTGACAAGCTCTGTGTCATTTTCTGTAACTGACCTGTGGATGTATTTGTTAGGTTGGTGAGAAGAATGATTCTGTGCAGGACATGGAGGATGGTGGTGGGCAGTGTCTGTCTGTGGCTCATGCTGTGGCTGCATCTGCGCTCACTGTGTTTCATGACACTGCTCTACCTGCCCCATGTCCCTGCAGCAGGATCTGACTTTCCATCTCTCCTTCAGAGCACCCATCCCATCAGGCTCCCTTTTATTCTATAGAAATATAAGGAATGGGCAGATCTTGCTGGGCATTTGGATGTTGACATTGGAAGTTTAGGTAAGAATCCAGAGCATATACTGACCTCCTCAGGTCCCTGAGATCTGTATGAAGACAGTGACTGTCCTAGGTGAAGTTCTCTGGAAGCAGACTCTGAGGTGGGGAATTGCATGCACAGAGCATCTGGAAGAATGTGAGAGAGACAACACTGGGCAGAAGGGGATGCTGACCTGCAGTGTGGGTGCAACTGAGTTTCAGCATCCACAGAGGGACCTCTGAGCTGTGAAGACCTTCAAGGTCATTTAACATTCAGGCAGGACCTTGGAAACTTGGCCTCATACAGACCTCAAACCAAATTTCTCTGAAAAGGGGCATCAACTAGTGGAAGGATATATTCTGCAACTCATAGTGCTTGCCAGTGAAGGCATAGCTCTGACCTATCAGAGAATCACAGCTTGGCTGAGCCAGTCACCCGAAGAGGAATCTGAGTGAATCCCACAGTGTCCTCTCCATTGTTTTTCTCATTGCAGAGTCACAAGCCACCACCAAAGCAGACAGTGAGCAGTTCTGGGAACTGATGTAGACAGTTGGCATAAGGAGTGGCCCCATCATCACCATATGGCCATTCAGGGGCAAGACAATTGTGGGGCTTTCCTCTGTGTGTCCTTCCTCTCAGGTCCTCATTCTGTAATTCACACAACAGCCCAAACTCCCCTGATAATTCTGGTCCTGCCAGGCAATATCTATGCCTGACTCATGTTGTGCAACACCTTCGTGGAGGGCTGCAGGGAAAGGCAGCCAGGAAATATCTGTTCTGGGTGAACTGTGCAAGCTCTGCTTATGGCTTTGTCCACAGACATCCTAGGAATGGATAAAAACAGTGACACAGATGGAAAAGGCCTGGCCACTGTCCCAGACCTAACAGCAATAGTCAGCCTCGTCCCTGATCTTGGCCCCACCAATGGTCAGTGTGGCCAGGTTCCCTGAGTTGGAGCCAGATAATCACTCAGGGATCCCTGAAGGCCACTTGTTGTTACAGTAGATGACCAGCACAGGGGGTTGGCCTGGCTTCTGTTGATAACAGTAAGCATTTTGGCAAGTGTGGGCTGCAATGGTTTTTACCCAACCACTTTGACATTCTCTGTTGTGTTTTCCGTAACTGACCTGTGGATGTATTCGTTAGGGTTGGTGAGAAGAATGATTCTGTGCAGGACATGGAGAATGGAGGTGGGAAGTGCCTGTCTGTGGCTCATGCTGTGGCTGCATCTGTGCTCACTCTGTCGGGTGAGATTGCTCCACCTGCCCCAGGTCTGGCTGTCTGGCTGTTGTGGGGACACGGACACTGAGGGTGGCTGAGTCAGCTTGTAGGAGACAACAGAACCAGCAAGGAGAGAAAACTGGAGAAAAACAAACTTGAAACTAAGGATTTCACCTCATGAATATCTTTCCACTTGCCTGGCCTGTACAGCTCCAGAGATAAAAGGGCCTCAGGGCACCAGTGAGCACGGGGCACTGTGTGGGGGGATATCAGCCCAGCAGCCCCTCCTCCTGCAGCAGGTTCAAAACCATCCTGGCCACCACAGGCAAGGCCCTGCTGTTCTCAGAGTCAGGGACAGACTTTTCCCTAAGCCCTGTGGCTGGGCAGCTGAGGGGGACCTTAGGGCTGTCCCTGTGCAGTGAGCAAGGAGACCAAGGAAAAGAGAGGTCCAGGCCATTCTGCAGGCTCCCTTTTGCTGCTTCTCAAGGCTCAAGCTGAGCAGGTCCTCCCATGCCTCTCTTTTCCCCTGGCTGGAAAGAGCTGTCTGGGATGCAAATCAGCCCAACTCAGAGGCTGCTACTGGAGGAAGATTGTGGTTTCCAGAAAAGGACTCAGCCCCAAGGAACCCAGGGAGGGGAGGAGGGCTCTGAAGACTCCATCCTCAGCCCCAAAATTCTCCTTTAACTTCTGGTTCCAGGGTCCATTTGCAGACTGTGCCTTGTTCTAAATCCTGTGCTGGTCAGGCCACAGAGTAAAAAGGGAACTGTCTGCATTTTTATACCCTATTTTCCAAGTTCCAATGCGGCTTTGATAGGTTCTGTGACTGGCCCCAAAACAAAGCTCCTGAACGGCAGAGCTTGAATAATACTCCTCCATTGCCAAGAGCATATGGAGTTTTTTAAGATGCATTTCTAAAGATCAGTCCTTGATCAAGCTACTGGAGCAGGTCATAGTAACTCTTCCTCAGTATCCCCAGTGCACTTAGAGTCACGTCAGACCTGGTGTTGGGAAATGTTTGACAGGTACAGCGTGTCAGGATGACTGCATGGGCTGGGATAATTGAAGTACAGAACTTGGACTAGTGTTAGCGAAATAGGCAAATGCTAGAAGAATCAGAGGTGGGAGACCTGGGTAAAAGAATCTATACATTAGAGATAAGGACAATTTTGTAGCAAAATGATGCATTCCCTCTAAGTCTCAGGTCGTGGTCATTGACCTTCCTGCCTGTCAGCATCTCCCTGACCTCCTGGTCCAGCCCATCCCAGGTTGCTTTGCCATGTGACCCTTTTCAACCCTCTGATGGCTGCTTTACACTGGCTGCTGGAGGATCAGCGGGTTCCTTTGTCCAGGTGTAGATTCGGAACCCGCTGATCAGGTCCCTGATTCCCTGATCCATGGACTGCCTGCCCCAAGGAAGAAATCCTTCTTCTCTGCATGGTACCTGCCTGTGTCGAGACTAAGCATGAGAGTTCATTCTCCATGAATGTAGGAGCACAACTATTTGTTGAAGGAGGTGACAGGCCCCATCTGAGGTTCCCTGCACATGTCTTTGGGTGGTGAATGGTCATGGGGTTAGTACCAGGGCTTGGCACAGGCGGTCACAGGACTCAAAAACTGGCTCTTACAGTTGATGTCTGTCGATACTGGGCCATCCCGGCACAGTGGTGGCTACTGCACCAATGTGAGAGACAGGAGAACATTCACCCTACAAACAGACCCACTCTAGTCTTGCCCACATCTCATCCTGGGAATTCAGCAGGAATAAGACACGGCGCCCATTCCAGGTCAGAACCATATTTGGGGGGTGAGTGTAAAAGAAAAAGTTGTAAACTCAGCATGTATTTGCTACCAAATATAAATCATCACCTCTACTTATTCATGCTATACTCTTGGCAAGACTTAGGGGTTTTCGTCTATATTTCCAACAATTTGGGAAGCCGAGGCAGGATCACTTGAGGCCAGGAATTAAAGATCGGCTTGGGCAACATAGTGAAATCCTGTTTTAATAAAACATAAATTACAATTCAAATAAAACTAGACTTTTGCTTTTTCCTGCTCACTCTCACACCATATTGATCATCAGGGCAAAAGCCAGTCCATGGATGGATATGCTGTTTGGCTGGAAATCTTCTTAGGGAAAATTAGCTCTTGGGAAGAAAACAAAACAGAATGGGCTTGTTCAGAATGTTTCCTCTTGAATATAGGTGTGGTAATTGGAGCTACAGCAGTCACCCTGAGCTCAAAAGGAATACATATGAAAGGGGAGCCAATTTCATCAGGATGGTAGATGAGGGATTTTGAAAGGTTTTGAGTTTCTCAATAATTGTCACGTATCTGATAACAGCATCCATCTTTCTCCACACATATTGTGTTTCATTCTCACAATGGAATATTGCTCAGCAACACAAAAGAAATCAACTATTAATGCACACATCAGTCCAGATGGATCTCAAGTGACTGCATTAAGCCATAGTCAAATGCCACATAGGTGTGATTTCATTTATATGATGTCTTTCTAAACTAAAACTGTAGAGACAGACAATTGTTCATGAGTACCTGGTGTTGGAATGGAGGGAGGGTATGACCACAGAGAAGCCTGGGGATCATGTGGGTGGTGATTATACTCTCTTATGTCTTGTTTCAGGTGCTTATGAATCTGTACACATTTGTTAAAAGTCACAGAACTGTACACTAGAGAGGGAAAATTTTACTACATGTAAATTAATCTGCCTTTAAGAAAAGAATATGTAAAAGGAAAAGTGTAGCAGGTCAGGGTCTCCAGGAAGCAAACTCAAACTCCCAGTTGGTGGTGAGTGTGCAGGAGGCTGAGACAGACCAGAGAACACAACACCCAGGAAGGGGCTAGAATGGAGCGGGCATTGGCAGACATGTGGACTGAGCTGCGAGGTCAACACAGATGGGTCCTCAGTAGGACATGAGGGTAATCTGGGACTGAGAGAGCTCTTCCATTGGTCATGAATTGGGTGAGGGGCCTCATCTATATCCCACCACAGGGACAGGTCATTACACTCAGGCTGCACCCCTAAAGGGGAGTGTTGAGATGAACCAGCCCTTTTTCAAAAGCAAGATATGTGGGTGCCACTGCAAAACTCTGAGCCTCCAGGAACCTGAAGGCTTCTATCTAGCAGTGGTTGGGCCATGGATTTTGGTTGTCACATGTGACATTTAGTACAAGGACAAAAACAACAGCATTATTTCAGTGCTATCAGCCAGATACACACACACACACACACACACACACACACACACACACCACTCACATACACATAAGCTAAAAAATCCTTTGAGGCAAGAGTGTGTCATTGTTTATTATATGTATCACTGTGGTGAGAGCACAGTACCCAGGTCATTTGTCAAATGTTTTTCTGGTATCCCAACAGCTGGAAAAACCAGGCTGTGTGGCCTGTGTGAACTGCCCATGACCTTCCTGACCTGCACTCCTTGTCCTCCTGGACACCAGCTCTGCACCCAAGTCTGGATTCCAGGCACCTTCCAACTGTTTCCTTTTGTCTCTCAATCCTGACATAATCCTGCTCACACTTGATGGTGACCTGGTGTCATGATACTCACTTCACCCAAGTTTCAGGGCCATCCCTGGAAACAAGATCCATATTCCTTCTCCATGATATGGGACACAGGTCAAAATGGAGCTCTGGCAGACACGGTCATCACAGCCCAGTAACTCTCTCAGGGTTCTTTCTTGCCTGGGTTGTCCCATTCTCTCCAGCATTGTTCCCATAAGCTGCTGTTGAGGAAGCATCATTTTGAGTTTTCAAAATGGCTTCAATCATGACCCTTGTCTGCCTCTACCTTGGAAGGTCTTGGAGATGGCAGTGCAGATGATGAAGATTTGAAGGGTGAGAGTCCTAGAGTGGGACATGGGGCTGCTCACCCTAAGTCTCTGAGGAGGAAGAGGTAAGGGATGGAGGTTTTGGTCACACTTCCTCATTGTCTGTGCCACTGTGGCATAACCATACTTGCCATCAATTGTGTGCCCCTCTCCACAGTGATACTCAGCCTCATCCTCAGACTGGATGTTGGAGATGATCAAGTAACGGTCAGCCCCAGAGCTGGAACCTGAGAAGTGTACGGGGATCCCGTCACCATTGTTGTGGCTTCCATCACTCTTAACATACATCAGGTACCGAGGGGCCTTCCCTGGCTGCTGTTGATACCACGCAATGGTGTAGGTGCTGTGCTCACTGCTCAGGGTGCAGGTGAGCTTGGCAGAGGCTCCCAGGGAAGCAGATGCAGATGGTGGCTGGGTCAGCACCGGCAGAGCGCAGAAACCTGAAACATAACATTTCATGACTGATGCTGAATATCACAGAGAACTGGAAAGATGTCCCTAGGACCAGTGCTTGGGGGAATAGCAGGGAGGGTCCCTATGAGTTCCCTGGGATGCTCTGACCTGTGGAGAAAACGAGGGACAGGAGGTAGAGGGAAACCCAGGCCATTGTGGAAGGTGGGGCTCCCAAGAGCTCTGCCAGATGCTGCCCAGCAGGACCTGGAACTTCCAAGCTCCTGTCTTATGCTCTTCTTGGAACTCAGAAAGGGAGGAGCATTTAATGCAAATCTGGTCTCCATTTGCCAGAGCGTCTGTCTGAATTGTTGTCTTACCGTGAGTTCGGGGGCCTAGAGCAGGCAAATTCTCAAGTTCTGAAGAAGGACCAGGTGGGCGTCACATGTGGAGAGTGTATTTTACTCAGAAGCGGCCTCAGGAGAAGAAAAAGTCATCCCCTTTTCACTTGAGCATAACCAGGAGACTTGCAGTTACTAGGGTTACCAAACCAAGATCCACAGTGCCCCCTGCTGCCCTCTGTTGGAATAACCTCTCCCAAGTACCACTAGATTATGCAGATGTAGTGGTGAAATGACTACTTCTGAGCCCATCATATATGCCAGGTCCTTTGGACAGTGTTTACGACAAATCACCTCCACCACACATGCATAGTCACCCCACAGCAGGTCTATGCATAAGGCACAACCTCTCCTCCAGTCTACTGATGAAAGAAGCAACCAGGATTTCCCAGTGCCCAGATTATAGAGAGCTGAATCAAGAGTCCATCCAGGAGACTCAATTCAGAGGTTGATCTTTCAGACCCTACCTGTCCTGCTTCCCTCCTAATGTCCCGTCTCCCCCTTCACTTCATCCCAGGCCCCTGGTCCTTCTTGTCACATTCCTCTCTTCTTTAAACAGGGACACTGTCCTCCCAGATGTCTATGGACAGCAGAGGTGACCCTCCCTCATCACCTTCCATGGCAGATAACTAGGGAGTGTGTTTCAGTGGTGACATTGGGGATCTTCAATTGCCTAGTCATACTTCTTGTGCCAGGATTCTCTACTGACATTGTATGATCGGGATTTCATTTATGTCAGGCTAAGTCGCTTGAATTAGATAACTGTCAAACTGGATACTGAAATCTTAATTTACATGACTGGGGCCAGATGAAGTGGCTCCCACTTGTAATGCCAGCATTTGGGTAACCTGAGGCGGGAGGACTGCTTGCATCCAAAGATCCCAGAACAGCCTAGGCAACAAGACCTATCTATTCTCTACAAAAAATAATAAAAGATGCATTTAAAAAATTAGCTTGACGTGGTGGTGCATGCCTGTAGTTCCAGGATTGCCTGAGTCAGGAGGTTGAGGGTATGGTGATCATGAGCATGCCACTTCTCTGCAGCCTGAGTGACAAAGTGAGATTCTGACAAAAATAAAAACAAAAGTGCATGATTGGCAAGAATGCATTTTTCACCTAATCATCTTAACAAATGTACTGGTTTTCAAACCTAGGACTCAGGATGTGATGAAACTAATTCAGTAACAAGCACTGCTGCATTGTCAATAGCATTGAGGTGTGAAGCCTTATGGACCCATGTGCATAGACAGAAGCCTCCATGCACTGATCCTTGGAGTTTGGTCTAAAGAGATGATGGAGATAAGATGAGGCCACGTGCCTCCAGTACATCTACTCCTGTCTTGCACTGAGCATGTCTCACTAGTCCCCCCACACCCTTCCCACCCAATGCTTCCACTCTTCCTCTCATTTGGCTCCTTGGTGTCTCCCCCTGGGGCCCTGCTGGCCGCTCATCCAGGTTGGTTCTGACACCTCTGCTTGTGGGTCATGAAATAACATTGAATGCAACTTTTTCAGACCATCCTGGGAGAGCAGACCATCATAAAAATGATCCATGCTTGTGAGTGAAGGCAAAATACCCCTTTGTGAGGATTTCCATACATCTTTAAAATTGACATTACATTCAATGTTTGAGAAGGGGGAAATGTGAAACACATTGTAAAAATCTCCTTGTTTCAAAGTGCACTCAACGTTCTGGTTTGGTTGGAGATTAAAGGGCCCATTCCTCCCTATGAGGTCCTCTGGGTCATGAGACTCTCTGCTGCTCCCGGGCAGCTGTCAGTACACACTACAGTTACTTCCAGGTCATTCCATTGAGGCACACAGGAAAGTTGATTAAGCTCTTAAGATCCAAAGACCACAACAGAGCTAAGTTAGGCTCAGGACAACCAGGACCTGCATTTGGAGCAGAGAAGCAGGAGAATTTAGTGTCCCATTGGACCCAGTCAGGGAGGCAGCAGCACTAAACCCTATCCGCTGAAGAAATGAGGGCCTTGTCTTACCTACAGCTTGGTGAAAAACACCTGGAAGTCATTCTTGTCCACATTTCAGAGATTTTCTCTCTCTGATGAAGGTCAAAAAGCCTGGATGAATCCTGGACATTAGGGGGACACTGACTACTGTTGAGTAATACAATTCATAACAACTGGTATCCCCAGGCTGATTACTCTGAAACCAGCCTGGGCTTCTACTTGGGATGCTTGGCATAGCAAGGAAGACCCTCCCTAAAAAGGCTTATCTTGGCTTTTCCTGTTGATAGATTGAGCCTTTTATCATTATGTAGTGTCATTTTACATCTTTTTAAATTTTTGATAGCTCTAAGGTTGTCTTGTCTGATATTGAGATTGCAACTCCTGCCTTCTTTTGTGATCCATTTGCCTGGAAACTCATTTTCCAACCTTCAACTTTGAGTCTGTGTGCAACTTTGAAGTGAGATGAGTCCTGGATGCATCAAATAATTGGGTCATGGTTTCTTATCCAGTCTGCCATTCTATGTTTTTTCAGTGGTGGGTTTAGTTCATTCACATTCCGACTGATTATTGAAATATGATTGTTTATCCCTGTCATGGGTTTCTTATAAATTTTTTCCTTTGTTTGTTTTCTTTTGCTTTTGGGGTTAATGTATGTGTGTGTTTTCAAGCTGCTTGTTGTGCAGTATTTTCTGTTGATTCTGTGCTCTGCTGTTCTCTTGGGAAGTGTGTGGTCAATCTTTTTCTTCTTTCTTCTGTGCTTTATACCTTTTTAAGTGTCTCCTGTAGAGCTGGTCTGGCAGATGCATGATCTCTTAGGGATTGGATGTCTGGGAAGGATTTTAGTTCTCCATTACTGATGAAGCTGAGTTTGGTTTGATACAAATTCTTGTTTCAAATTGCTTATCTTTGAGGACTTTGAATATAGGGATCCAGTTCCTTCTTGCTTGTAGTGTTTCTGCTGATAGGTCTGCTGCTATTCTGATTGGTTTCCCCTGGTAGGTAGTCTGACCTTTCCCTCTGCTGCCTTTAAGATTTTTTCTTTTGTGCCTACTTTGTGTAGGCAAGTTACTATGTGTCTAGTGGTTGGTCTTCTCATTTGATGTCTTGTGGGGGTTCTCTGTATCTCTTGTGCTTGTCTGGTCACATCTCTGGTGAGATGGGTAAAATTTTCCTGGATTACTTCCTGGAATGCTTGCTCCAAGTTGTTCTCCATTTCCCTTTCTTCTTCTGGGATACCAATCAGGCATAGGTTCAGCCTCTTGGTATAATCGCACATATCTTGTAGGCTTTGTTCTTTCTTCCTGTGTCTTCTTTCTATATTTTTTTTACAGATCAGTTTAATTCCATGTAATGGTCTTCAAGTTCTGAGATTCTTTCTTTAGCTAGATTAATTCTGCTTTCCATGCTTGTCATCTTTTTATTTATTTCCTGGATGAAATTTTTTATTGCCAAAATATCTGTTACAAGCTCTTTCAGTGTTGCATCTTGTCTTTCTTCCGTCCTATTCACTCTTTTTATCCATTCCCTAATCCCTGTCATATTCTGGGGACAGTCTTGGGTGACTTCCATTGTTTAGTCACCAAGGTCTGATTTTTCAGGAGTTTTATCTTTGGTATACTTGTAATTGCCTGAGTTCTTCCTTTAGCTTTTCCTCATTTGTGACACATCTCTTGTTTTTCTCTTTAGTTCTCTCATTCAGTGTCAGTGGGAGGGGCTTTCCCTTCTGATGTTTGATCAGACCTCTATTCTTCCCTGATCCAAGTTCTGGATTTGTTCTATTTTGAAATAGGATGGTGTATGGGAAGCTTTGCTGTCTCTTGTAGCTTTTAAAATTTGAACAAAGTGGGGGATGGGGCACTAGGAATCAGATACTACTTGCAAATTAAAATATTCACTTATAGCCAGGCTCAGTGGCTCAGCCTGTAATCCCATGACTTGGGAGGCTGAGGTGAGTGAATTGCCTGAGCCCGTGGGTTCGAGACCCAGCTGGGCAACTTGGTGAGACCTCATCTCTACAATAAATCAAAAAATTAGCCAGGTATGGTAGTGCACGCCTGTAGTTCCAGCTACTTGGAAGGCTGAGGCAGAAGGACCACTGGAGCCCAGCAAGTTGAGGCTGCGGTGGCCGGGAGCAGCCACTGCACTCCTGTCTGGGCCACAGAGTGAGACTCCAACTCAAAAATAAATATATATATTAATTTATTGTTGTATGTGTTCCTTGAGACCCACTCCCCTTTACCACTCTATATGATGATGCAAAGCAGAAACCAATGCAAAAGCAGTTGAATGCATACACACACTCCAAAACAAATTGGAATAACAACAAAGAAAAACAAAACAATCATCAACAAAAAGACCTCCAAAAAACACACACACACACGCCTAGCACAAAGAAAACAGAGAATAAAAACAGAAAGACTGAAGGGAAAAAAGGAGGGGATTCAAGTCGAACCCTCACACATCTATTGACATACCCCTTAAACTATAAAAAATAAATATAAAAAAGACCCAGAAGAGCAAAAGAACAAAAACCAACAACCACAACAAAAGCAAAAGATGAACACTCAGTCATTAACATACACACATAAACAGAAAACTACAAATAAAGGAAGAAAGAAACAGAAAAAGAAAAAAAAGTTTGTTTTTTTTAAATTTTGGGGAGTGGATGCAGATCTAACCCTCACATGTACATTTACGAACAAAGGAAAAATATTTTAAAAATAGGTGAACTAACAAGCAAACAGCCAAAAAAATATTTTTTAATTAACAAATAATTGAAAATTTAAAAAACAAAAAAACACACACTAAAACCCTGCCCTCTTGTGGCAGGCTCTGCAATTGTTCCTCTAATCAGGTCTCTCCTGCAGAGTCACCTGTTTCACTCTCTCCTCAGGGAAGGAAGCAGGGAAGGAGGAGGGACAGTGGAGGTGGGTGGGGCTGCAGGCCTCCCCTCCTGCTCTCATATGGTCAGGGAGATCTCTGGTGGGGAGGTAGGGGACTGTCTCTTCCCCAGGTATGTACTCTCACTGGGGTGCCCCAGCCTGGCCTATCCTAGAATGAAGCTCTCCTATTGCAATTGATGTCAGGGCTCCACCCGGGTTTGTCCGTCTCAGTCGTGGCCCAGCTGTGTGGGTCTGATGTTCAGAGGATTGCTGGGAAGGAGGGGGTTTGGGTCAGCCCCGGATTACCAACTGATCTCTTTGGAGTTCTTCCTCCTCCTTTTCTAGCCACGCCCTTTGTCCCATAGCTGGATCAGGGTAGGGGGTGGGGTGCCTTAAACTCAGTACTCCTCAGGTCCCTCTGAAGTTTGTGCTCTCAGGATATTACCTTTGGGCCAGGATCAAGCCCTGAGTAGTTGATCTACTAGTCACAGAGATCGGATTACGGAAGTCTCTTAAGGGCCTGCAGGCTGGAAGGTTTTGTGGTAAGTCCCATAACAGGCATGTGTGACTGAGGGTCTCTTTATGGACTCCCTCGACTCCATTTTGTGAGACCTTGACAATCTGACTCCATTTTGGTACCAACAACATCCTCATCTCTAAAATTCACAATTATTGCGCCTCCACCTCAAATTCTTCTTAATCTGTCGACAAAATCTCTGAAGACTAATTGTACTGTATCTCTGTATGTATCTGTGTATATAATTAATACAGTTGGAGCTTGAGCAACATGGGAGTTAAGGTACTGACTCACCACAAAGTCAAAATTCACAAATGACTTTTGACTTTCCTAATATGTAACTACACATGACCTATTATTGATCAGAAGCCTTACTTATAACATAGCAGTCAATAACAGAGGGAGAGGAAGGGTTGGTCTTATTGTATCAGGGGTGGCAAGGTAAAGGTAAATTCTGGCCAAGCATGGTTGCTCATGCCTGTAATCCCAATACTTTAGGAGGTCAAGGTGAGGCTCAGAAGTCCAAGACCAGGCTGGGCAACATAGTGAGACTTTGTCTCTCAAAAAAAAATTAGCAGGGCAT
Source organism: Cephalopachus bancanus (assembly GCA_027257055.1). Taxonomy (NCBI): domain Eukaryota; kingdom Metazoa; phylum Chordata; class Mammalia; order Primates; family Tarsiidae; genus Cephalopachus; species Cephalopachus bancanus. The sequence continues at coordinate 27,036 of JAPVLO010000817.1, forward strand.
AGTGGTACATGCCTAAATACTGGGGAGGCTGAAGCAAAAGGATCACCTGAGACCAGGAGGTCAAGACTGCTGTGAACCATGAGCATACCACTGCACTCCAGCGGGGCAACAGAATGAGAGCCCAGCTCAAAAAATGAATGGTTGAATGAATAAATAAATAAATACATTTTCATAGTTAGTAGGTTAATTGGGATTTCTGCTAAAATTGTATTGACTTCTCATGGAAATGAGATGTGCTTGATGTTAATGAGGAATGGGGACATACTCAAGTTTCCTCTTTCCTATGGTGCCACCTGGGAACTCTCATCCTATGGAGAGAAAGGCCCCTTGTGGGTGATTCCAGGACAGAAGTTAGTGATGTGAGGGGAGGGAAGATTCCAAAAGTGCACAGAGTCTGTCACTCAAATTCTTCTGGCTCAACAAACTGGAGTTTTGAGACAAGAGTAGAGAAAATATAAAGCAACATCTTCCTCTTTGCTCTTAATTTCTTGAGTACTTCCTCAGATCACCATGGTGGTTACTGTTCAGTGCAGATGTGTAGAGGAAAACCAGCAGGGTGGATATCCTCATAAGCATGTGGCAGACACAGAGGTGAGGAAGATATCATTTCTGGAAATGATGCATTTGAAATATCTCAGAGGCCGGGCTCGGTGGCTCAGCCTGTAATCCCACACCTTTGGGTGGCTGAGGTGAGTGGATTGCCCGAACCCGCGTGTTCAAGACCCGCCTGGGCAGCGTGACCTCATCTCTACAATAAATCAAAAAATCAACCAGGCATGGTAGTGCATGCCTGTAATTCCAGCTACTGGGAAGGCTGAGGTGGATGGATCGCCGGGGCCCAGCAGGTCGAGGCTGCAGTGGCCGGGAGCAGCCACTGCACTCCAGTCTGGGCGACAGAGTGAGACTCCAACTCAAAAAAAAAAGAAATATCTCAGAATCACTGTGAGATTCCTGCTTTTTCTCAGTGTCCCTTGGCCTGGATTCAAGGGACACAAATCCTGAAGTGGTTCAAGCCTGATAAAAAATACAATCCAGGAAATCTGTCTTGCTCAGCTTGAAGATGGAAAAGAAAACTCTTTTTTTAACAATTATTATTTCTATATGAAATTTATTTTTTTCAAGACTGAGCATAGATTAGAAAGAACAACACTATGAATATATGAGTTACTGACAATTGAATGATTGAAAAAAACCAGGGGATGTGAAAGAATAACATATAAAATTATAGCTGGGTAGAAAATGTAGGGACATCAGAGTAAGCAATGAATACATGGCCAAGTCCTCAAAAGCAAATGCAAGGAAAGCTAAGATAGACAGGTGGACCTTATCAAACTAAAAAGTTATAGCACAGCAAAAGAAATCATCAAGAGAGTTAAGAGACAACCCATAGAATGGAGTGGGAGGGGATATTTGTAAGCTATGCATCCAACAAAGTCCTAACATCCAGGATCTACAAGAAACTCAAATGAACTGACAGGAAAAAAAAGAAAAGAAAAGAAACCACTAAAAATTGGACAAAGGACAAGAGTAGATACTTCACAAATGAAGACAGTCAACCACTAAAAAATAAAAAATGCTCAGCCTCACTAATTATCAGAGAAATGCAAATCAAAACTGCAATGATATACCACCTCACAGTGGTCAAGATAGCTATTATTAAAACGTGAAAAAACAAAAGGTGTTGACGAAGCCACAGAGAAAAGAGAACAATTCTACACTGTTGGTAGGAATGTAAATTCAACCTTTGTGGAATGTTGTGTGATGTTTTCTCAAAGAACTAAAAATTGATCTACCATACAATCCAGTAATCCCACTTCTGGGAAAACATGCAGAAGAACATAAATAGCTCTACCAAAATGACACCTACACACGTATATTTATTGCAGTACTATTCACAATAGCAAAAACATGGAACCTACCCAGATGTCCATTGAATGTGGAATGGGTAAAGAAAAAGTGATACATATACATGATAGAATACTATGCAGCTGTAAAGAAGAACCAAATATTATTATTTGCAGCAACATAGATGAGCTAGAGACCATCATTCTAAGTGAACTATCACAGGAACAAAAAACTGAGCAACCTCTGTGGAAAGCAGTGTGGCAATTCCTAAAAGTTTTAAATATCAACCTCCCATATGACCCCGCAATCCACCTGCTGGGAATATACCCGGAAGAATACAAATCACTCTATAAAAAAGACACCTGCACACGTATGTTTATCGTAGCATTGTTCACAATAGCAAGAACCTGGAACCAACCATGCTACCCATCCAAAGAGGACTGGATTTAAAAAATGTGGTACATATACACGATGGAATACTACGCAGCCTTAAAAAAGAAAACTCTTAATGCTCAAGGCAAGTTAGGGAAATTACAATTCTTTTCCCTTATTTTATTTTAAATGACTTCTGTCCAGACTGGTCCACACAGTGTGGGAGCCTGAGAGACCTTTAGAGTGAGGGTGCCCTGCAGGGAGTAAGAGAGCACTAAGCAGGCAAGTCTTTGTCACCACGTCCCTGCTTGTGAAGAGCTGGAAGCATTTACATATTCAGGGACCACATCTCACAAGCAATAGAAAGCTGCTACAAGCCACAGAGAAAGTTTCCTTTTGGACTTCATGGTGAGAAAGGAGAGGATCTGAGAGAGGAGTGAATTCTCAAGGCCATGTTGAAGGAAGTCCCCTTGACAGGGTGCGGAAGCATCTTCTGAGAAAGGAGGAGCTTGTGAGCACAGGGCAGGTTTTGGTCCCCATGTCCCTGGACCACTGTGGAAAGTGTTGCTGCTTGTTTATGAGCAGCAGGAATAATCAGCCTCATTCTCCGTCTGGAACCTGGAGATGGTCAGGGATGCTGTGTTGTCAGAGAAGCGATCAGGAGTCCCTGTAGGCAGAGAATTGATATAATATATCAGAAGTTTGGGAACTGTGCTTGGGCGCTGTTAGTACCAGGAAACAAGGCCATAACCACTGAAATCACTGCTGCTTCCAACACAGGAGATGGGCATTTTCTTTGCAGGGGCCTGGATACTGAGGGAGGCTGAATCAGGGCAAACTGAGCCCAGGACCCTGGAAACTGAAAAAACACACTGTGAGGAGTCAGTGCTGGGTCTCAGGTGAGCCTGAGGAGCAGTAGACAGAGGATCAGCCCAGAGGTCCTTGAAGTCTCTGTGCTCTGAGTAAGAAGGGTGAGGAGAACAGAGTCTGGGTCATGGTGGGCCAAGAGCACTGCATCCTGAGCGCTCAGCAATGGGTCTGCTCCCCAGAACTAACGTATCCCCTTTGCCTCAGAGAAAGGAGAGATTTCCATGAAAATCTGCTTTCTGAACTGCTTCACTCGCCCCACTCTGACCTGGACCTGGAATTTAGAGATTTCAACGTTCTACACAGCAGGGTTAGGTTGAGGGGATGAACTTTTTTTTATGTGAATTTACTAAAATCAAGTCCCTTACAATTTTCAGTAAATAAAACTAGCCTAGGTGTCATTCTTCCTCTTATTCTGGGATTACTGGTAGTTCCTGGCTGTGTGATTGTGGTACTTTTCTTCGTTGCTGTAATTATGGGGTCCCAGAGTAGCTGGGAGAGACTGAAGCACTCCTCTTCCCAGAGACTCTCATTCCCAGGCTCTCATTCTTCTCTACACCTTCTAGTCTTCTCAGTAAAGATGGGCTTCAGTCATCCCTCTGTCCTCTGTGTCTGCAGTGGCCTGAGGCTGTTCTTTGTATAAAGCCTGGACTCATTTATTGGCTCTTCTAGAAATGCACTTTTAGAAGGAAAACAGATTGAAAGCACCAAAGTTCCTATGTCTCTTTTAAAGGGCCTCAGGAAGAAGCAGCTCTTGGGACTTCCTATACCCAGGCTCAACCACAGAAATGACCCTCCCCAAATACAGACCTTTGTGGCCTCAGATGCTAGATCTCAAGCCTCAGAAAGCTCCTCTGAGTCACAGCTGACACTCCTTGCTCTGTTTCTTCCTTTTTTCTGGTTTCCTTTCCCAGCTCAGGACTAGGCTCCTGATGTCTTCTAGGCCATTCCATGCTCCAACTCTGTAGAAAGGAATGTGTCTCTAGCCACAGTACATGTCCAGATGCATCTCCTCAGCATTTGTGTACTTGTCTCTGAAGGACCTTTCCACAGGGTTGGTGAACATGCAGCAGCTCATGGCTTAGGAATGAGAAAGTTTATCCATTTAACTAATCTCACCCCAGTAGGTAGGCTGGATTTGAAACAAGATGAAGAGAAGATCAACTGGCTTCTCAAAGGATTTTAAACAAAACTACACAAAGGAGGGAGCCATCACTAGATTTATGAAGACCTAATGGATATCAGGAGGTGAATTTTTGTGCTTGAGGATATGGGAGAAGAAACTAGATTCAGGGTGACTCTATGCTTCCAACTCCAAGGACCTCTTATTAGGCACGTCTGTGTGTCACACTGAAACAAAAACTTGTCTTTATCCTGTCCTTTTGTGCACATTAAGAACACCTCATCTTGAAGCTGTGCTCTTTCCCAAGTCAATGTCTTGCCCGCCCAGTAGTGGGATACTGCCAGGATTGGGGGACAAGGAGAGACACAACATCAATAAGTGTACCTGCCTCAAACCAGGTGAAGTGGGGACTAAAGGGAGGCCCAAACTTTACCTATATGATGTCAGCTTGTATACCTAAACCTGAGTCATACCTCATATCTTTAAAATAAAATATTTTTAAAAGAAAGAAAGAAAAGTCTTGTCCATACACAGAGAGACACTTGACTTAATGTGTTTTTTCCAGAAAAAAAAGAGGGGTTGGGGTAAGGTACTAATCAAGCTAACAGATTTCAAGTCTCTACCAGATTTGAAATGAATGTGTCCACTCAGGAATTGGACTGAGAGTACATGGGTGTGAATGCTACCAAGTAACTATTGTAGTGTCACTGTTTACTGAATGTGACAGATATTTCCAAAAGCACAAGATATGTGACCTTTGTCAAGGGTAGTGGAGCTTAGTGGTGGTCTCGGGGACTGGGGTGAGAAAGTGATTGGTGTAAAGAGGTGGTGGCTTTGAATTTGAGACTATTGTTTCTGCTCTGTCCTTTAGATATCAGTGTGATATCATGGCCTAGAGTGACTGATGTACTAGAGGGATCTGGTGCTGCAGAGGATTCAGCGCAATGCAACTGGGGAAACTGAGACTAGCAACACAAATAGGTATTTTCACAGAGTGGCCAGCTCCATTTCCTAACAGTAGGGAGACCCTAATAATTTGCCCCCAGCATTATTGAGATAATAGATGATTTGCATGAGTTGATATAATACTAAATGGTAAAAGTCAGTGACTTGCTCAAAATTCATGAGGTTGTTTGGGTGGGTTTAGTAAAGATCCTGTGGAGAGGCCCTAGTGAACATTCTGGATGTCCAGGCACTTCCTGCAAGTAACTGAGCTCTAGTTTTTCTGAAGAAGCCACTTTGTCCTCTGTTGCACGTCTATTTGACACCTGAAGCAAACTCAAGGCCACTTCAAAGTTCAGAAGTCAGCATTTCCATTTAGCATGATATGGATATGTATTGACAAATAACACATGAAACAACAATAAGACCTTCTGCAACCAAGGAGAAGAAAAAAGGACTGTTCAAATGCAACATGATTAACAGTCAGTAATACCAAAGAAAGAATGCTTAAACTATACAAACTTCAGTTCCCACATGCTCACCTCCCCAGGGAGGAATCTCCATGCAATCTGCTTCTTGAGTCTGTCTTCCTCACCCCACTCTTACCTGGGCCTAAACTCCAGAGACTTCTGCATCTCAAGACAGCAGGAGTCAGCCAAGAAGATTAAAATTCCTTGTTTGTTTTTTGACATTAGGAAGTTGATTTCTTTATATCTGATTTGCTCTGGAGAGTAAGACCTGCTGAAGTCCTCAGCATAGGGATGTCCTGCCCCTTCTGTGTCTCTGCTCTGATGTGACTAGGTCTCTGTGACCCTCAAGGCATAGAGCACACCCCTCAGTGCCCTATGGTGGGTGTCCACCTCCAGGGTCTCCCTACTGTTAGGAAATGGTGCTTCCCACTCTATGAAAACACCTGTTTGTGTGGCTGGTCTCAGGTATCCCCAAGTTACATTGAGCAAAAGCATCTACAGCACCAAATCCCTCCAGCACATCAGTCAATCTAGGCTACTCATCCACACACCACACAGAATGTACAGAGGCATGTGTGAGAGGGGTTCCATGGAGGTGACAAGGAGCACTAGTGGGGGTCACAGTCCTGAGACTGAGTTCACTGCTCCCAATTGTGCCCATCCCACTTGTGAGCAGATGGCCTGTCCTTACTTAGCCTGTGCTTCTCGACCTGAGAAATAAGGACCACAGGGTCAACTCTGCAGGGGAGGTGATTTATGAAGACATGACCAAAGGTGGGGATAAAAGTCATTTCTGTGAGCACCAGTGTTGATTTATTGAAAAGTTTAATTTTGTTTTACTTTAATGTATTTGTTGGGTCACAGTGACAAGTGTTTCCTACTTTCTAGGTTTTACCTTCTCAGATCATCCACAGGTAACATAGTGCTGACCTCTCTCTACCTGAAACACTGAAAAAATGATTCTGCAAATATGTATTTTATTTACTTTCTCAAAAATCATTAAACTTTTTTCAACTTTCCATTTTACCCACTGCCAATGATAACACTATTTTAATGTTTCTTACAGAAATGATTGTCAGTGGGTTCAGGTTCCACTTAAATATTGATAACATACATTACTATCTTTCCATGTGGTTTCACTATTCAATCATGATAGTACATGGAGCAGCTATTTGAAGTCCATGAGAGGAAATCATAGCAAGTGTTTTGGGATAACACCACAGAATCACTGTGAGATTCCTGTTTTTTCTAATTGTCCTCTGGTCTGGATTCAACATAACCTAAATCCTGAAGGGGCCCAAATCTGATAAAAAGTACAATCCAGGAAATCTGTCTTGAACACCATGAAGATGGGAATGAAAACTCCTAATGTTCAAAGCTGTGCTCCTTCCTGAGTCAAAGTCTTGGCCATTCACAGAGAGACACCTGACTTAGGGTGTGTCTCTAGAAATAGAGAGGTTTTGAGTAAGACACTAATCAGGTTATTTTTTGCCAGATTGGAAATGGACATGTCTGCTCAGGAACTGGAGAGGGAGTTATGTGGGTATGAATGCTACCAGCTAAATAAGATGGGGAAGTTACACTTTCTTTTCTTTTATTTTTTCTTCATATCCCAGACTCCTAGATATTTTATGTGATGACAGCAGTGACAGTGGACATCCTTGAATATCATTCAAAGGATGTTCTCCCAAGGGAGAGTTTAGAACCCTGTTGTACATTTCTTTTATTTGCTTGCTGCTTGGCTACTGCCATAGTCTCAGTCATCGGAAATTCCTGCACTATTAGGTAACTATAACATCTGACTTTCCTGACCGAGGATCCAAAAGAAAAGGCCCAGAGACTGGAAACACTGGGAGACTGTGAATGGAAATGATTTGGAGAAAGAAATGGTATAATTAGTATATGAATTCCTGGCTGCAGTGCTACACTATTCATGCACAGATGCCATCCTTAATTGGATAAAATAAACTTTAAGCACAAAATTAATGGATAGATAATCATTCAGTTCCCACTCATAACATTTGATGGTACACACCAAGGTCAGATGTAAATACCCAAATAGGCTTATAAAAATTGAGATGATGTGGAAAATATAATTTACAGAAACATGTTAGAACATGAAACCTAAGCCCAAAGGAGTAGATTGAGTACTGTATTATTTTTTCTTTTGTTTTCTCACCATGCCATAAAATCATATAGATTGACTACTAAAGCAAAATATCAACATATGATATAAAGAACTCAGAGTTTCGTGAGATAATAATGGATATGTCCAGGATAGCATCCAAAATCACTAGAAAAAATAAAAGTAGAAGAATCTCAAATGACATGAGAGAGACAATCAACAGATAATTCCTCAGATATGACACAGTTGTTGATGACATCTAAATAAGGCTTCAGAGCAGATAGTATAAAGATGGTCTGTGAAGTAAAAGAGCACTATTGAAGAAAAATAAAAGTCCTAAAAGTGTAGATGACATGAAAGAAAACAATGTGAAACTGCTGGAAAAACAACAAATCAAACAAAATGAAACTACATGGTATTAGAACCCAATTAGAAAGTAGAGTTCTTTCAGGGATGACATTGGCCGAGCCAATTGGACTATGTGAGTCTCAGTGTGAGTGAGTGTATGAAAAATTTTGTGTACCTGCTGGTGAGTGAGTAGCTGTGTGAGTAGCAAACTGAGTGAGGGCTAGGGAGCTAACAGCCAGGGGTGCAGCAGCTGGTGCCACAGTTGCTGGTCTTGGACCCTAGCGATTCCCAGGACACAGAAATCAAGCACCATTTTCTTTTTCTTTTTTTTTTTATCAACAAAACCCTTCCTGAGAAGAAAATGCTGGGAGAGACTGTCTAAGTGGGGACTCAAGAGCCAGTGGTACAATAGCTGTTGCTGCAGCTTCTCTGGTTGGTCCCTGGATCTTCCCAGGTTGCAGAAGCTGAGCACCACTTTTTTTTTTTAATTGAAAAATTTTCCTGTAAAAAGTGGTGGGGAAAGACTATTTCCCCAGACTCACCCTCACCATTGACAGGAGAGACTACCATCTCCAGGCTTTGCCTCACCACTTAAGAGCCTGGCAGGGCACTGGCAGCAAGGGTTGTGGAAGGAGTCCAGAGGCAAAGTCCCATGGAAGAGGACAAGAGAAGCACCACACCACCATCATGAAGGTGGGGCAGGAAAGTACTCTGATTTGCTCACCATGAAGCAACAGACCTGGTCTCTATGGCTGGTGGATCAACTACTCAGGGACTGATCCTGATCCAGAGAGAATATTCTGAAAGCACAAACTTTGCAGGGACCTGATGAGTGCTGAGTTCTAGGCACCCCACCCCCTACCTTGATCCAGCTGTGGGACAAAGGATGTGGCTATAAAAGGACGAGGAAGGACCCCAAAGAGATCGGCGGTGAGTCCAGGGCTGACCCAAACCCACTCATCCCCAGCAATCCTCTGAATGTCAGAACCACATAGCTGGGCCACAACTGAGAGGAACAAAACCAGGAAGAGCCTGGATGTCAGTCACAATAGGAGAATTTCATTCCAGGATAGGCCTGCCTGAGGCACCCCCTGCTAGTACATACCTGGGGAAGAGATAATCCCACACCTCCCCACTGGAGGGGTTCTTCCTCACCATAAGAGAGTGGGAGGGGAGGATTGCAGCCCCACCCACCTACACTGCCCCTCCTCCTTCCTGTTCCAGACACTGAGGGGAGAGTGAAAGTGGTGGCTGTGCAGGAGAGACCTGATTAGAGGAACAATTACAGAGCCTGTCACAAAGAGGGCACAATTTTATTTTTTAACTTTTTTTTTGTATTTTTGGTAAGTGTATTTATTTTTTTTAATCATTATTTTTTATTATGATATTGTGGGGTACAGTTAAGGGTTAAGTATGCAAATGTGCTTCGTTCAGGCACCCTTGCTGATAAGAGGTGTCTCCTCGTCCCCAGACAGATATTTACTACCATTAATTCAATCTCCCTTCCCCTCCCCCGCCATAGTTTCCCACCACCTTCAGTCATTTTCTTATAGTATTACATTGGATGTTCAAGGTCCACTATATGAGTGAGAACATGTGATACTCAGATCTTTCTTTCTGTGAGAGATCACTCAGTATTATAGACTCTAATTCCGTCCAGGTTGCTGCAAAATTCGTGATTTTGTTCTTTTTTATGGCTGCGTAGTATTCCATCGTGTATATGTACCACATTTTTTTAATCCAGTCCTCTTTTGATGCACAGCATGGTTGCTTCCAGGTTCTTGCTATTGTGAACAATGCTGCAATAAACATACGTGTGTAGGTATCTTTTTTATAGAGTGATTTGAGTTCTTCAGGGTATATTCCCAGTAGGGGTATTGTGGGGTCATATGGGAGGTGAATATTTAGAGGTTTCAGGAATTGCCGTACTGTTTTCCACAGAGGTGGCACAAGTTTGCACTCCCACCAACAGTGTAGAAGTGTTCCCTTTTCGCCACACCCTCTCCAGCAGCTGTTATTTTTTGAGATTGATAATTGCCATTCTGACTGGAGTTAGGTGGTATCACAGTGTGCTTTTGATTTGCATCTCCCTGATGATTAGTGAGGTTGAACATTTCTTCATGTGTCTATTGGCTGCTCGGATGTCTTCATTTGAGAAGTGTCTGTTCATGTCTTTTGCCCATTTTATAATGGTTTTTTTTTTCTTTTCAGCATGTTTGAGTTCCTTTTAGATCCAAGATGTTAAGCCTTTGTCAGACCTGGAGTTGGCAAATACTTTTTCCCAGTCTGTAGGCTGTCTCCCTGCTCTCTTGATGGTTTCTTTGGCTTTGCAGAAGCTTGTCAGTTTAATGAGGTCCCACTTGTCTATCTTATCTCTTATGGCCTGTGGGTTTCAGGTTTTGTACAGGAATTGGATGCCAGTTCCAATTTCCATGAGGGTATGTCCTTCATTTTCTAAGGTTTTTATGGTTTGAGGTTTTACATTTAGGTCTCTGATCCATTTAGAGTTAATTTTTGTGTATGGGGTTTGATAGGGGTCCTGTTTGAATATTCTGCATGTGGTCAGCCAGTTTTCCCAGCACCATTTACTGAATAGGTTCTCCTCTCCCCAGGGTAGGTGGTGGAGGCTTTGTCAAAGATGACTTGGTTGAGAAATTGAGGTTTTGCTTCTGGAATCTCAATCCTATTCCATTGGTCTATATGCCTGTTTCTGTACCAATACGAAGCTGTTTTGATTATTGCAGCATTATAGTAAAGTTTGAAGTCTGGTAATGTGATACTACCTGCTTTTTTTTTTTTTTGCTGAGGATTGTTCTGGCTATTCATGGTCGTTTGTGTTTCAATATGAATTCCTGTGTTGTTTTTTCTAGGTCTGAGAAGAATGTTGCTGATAATTTGATGGGTATTGCATTGAATCTGTAGATTGCCTTGGGTAGGATGGACATCTTCACAATGTTGATTCTTCCAATCCATGAGTATGGGATATTTTTCCACTTGTTTGTGTCATCTTTGATTTCTTTGAACAGCGTTTTGTAGTTTTCATTGTAAAGGTCCTTCACATTTCTGGTTAGGAAGATGCCAAGGTATTTCTTTTTTTTTGTGGCTATTGTGAATGGAATTGTGGTTTTTACTTGGGTTTCTGTTTGTTTATTAATGGTGTAAAGAAATGCGATTGCCTTTTGCACATTAATTTTATATCCTGAGACTTTGCCAAAAATCCATTATCAGTGTAAGGAGGTTTTTGACAGATTCTCGGGTTTTCAAGGTACACAATCATGTAATCTGCAAAGAGAGATAACTTGACTTACTCTTTTCCTATTTGGATACCCCTGACTGCCTTCTCTTCTCTGATTGCCCTAGCCAGGACTTTCAATACTATATTGAACAGGAGGGGTGAGAGTGGGCATCTTTGTCTTGTTCCAGTTTTCAGGGGAAATTATTCCAATTTTTGTCCGTTTAGGAGTATGCTGGCTGAGGGTTTCTTGTAGATGGCTTTTACTATTTTGAGGTATGTTCCCCATATGACTAGATGTTCAAGGGTTTTTATCAAAAAGGGGTGCTGGAATTTATCAAAAGCTTTTTCTGCATCTAATGATATAATCATGAGGTTTTTGTTTTGACATCTGCTGTTGTGTTTAATTACATTTATGGTTTTACGAATGTTGAACCAGCCTTACATCCCAGGGATGAAGCCTACTTGGTCATGATGGATGATTTTTGAGATGTGTTGTTGAATCCGGTTTGCTAGGATCTTGTTGAGAATTTTAGCATCTATGTTCATCAAAGATATTGGCCTGTAGTTCTCTTTCTTTGTTGGGTCTTTACCTGACTTGGGTATCATTGTGATGTTCACTTCGTAAAATGATTTGGGGAGAGCTCCATCTTTTTCAATTGCCTGGAAACCCTTCAGTAGGATTAGTGTCAGCTCCTTTTTAAATGTCTTGCAGAATGCTGATGGAACGTCATCTGGTACAGGGTTTTTTGGTAGGTAGTTTTCTTATTACGTAGTCAATTTCCTTGATTGTTATTGGTCTATTTAGGGTCTCAATTTCTTCTTGCTTCAAGCTAGGTAGATTGTGTGATGACAGAAAGTCCTCCATTTCCTTAAGGTTTTCAGGTTTGTTTCCATACAAGTGTACATAGTAGTCTCTAATGATCTTTTGGATTATTTCTCTCTTTTTTGTGGTAAGTCTAGGTAGGGGACCATCAATCTTGTTTATCCTTTCGAAGAACCAGCTTTTTGTTTCATTGATATTTTTGTATTATCTTTTTGTCTTCTATGTCCTGGATTTGGGCTTTCATTTTGGTGATCTGACTTCTGCTGAAATTAGGGTTTTTGTGATCTTGCTTTTCCAGCTTCCTTAGGTGCCTTGTTAGGCTGTTAATTTGTGATCCTTCCATTTTTTCATGTGCATTTGTAGGGATATAAACTCCCCTCCTACTACAGCTTTCATGGCGTCCCAGAGATTTTGGTAAGATGTTTCTTCAAGCTGGGCTTGGTGGCTCAGCCTGTAATTCTGCACCTTTGGGAGACTGAGGTGAGTGGATTGCCTGAGCCTGCAGGTTTGAGACCTGCCTGGGCAGCGAGACCGCATCTCTACAATAAATCAAAAATCAGCCAGGCATGGTAGCACATGCCTGTAATTCTGGCTACTTGGAAGGCTGAGGCAGAAGGATCACTGGAGCTTAGCAGGTCGACGCTGCAGTGGCCGGGAGCAGCCACTACACTCCAGTCTGGGCAACAGAGTGAGACTCCAACTCAAAAAAAAAAAAGATGTTTCTTCATTTTTATTTGTTTCTTTTAATCTCTGTTTTGATTTCATCATTGACCCAGGAGTTAACATCATGCTGTTTAGTGCCCATGTGTTTGTGGGTTTTGGGGGGACCTTGATGGTGTTAATGTTTATTTTTATTCTACTGTGGTCCGAGTAGGTGTATGGTAAAATTTCGGTCCTTTTAAATTTGCTTATGCTTGGTTTATGGTCAAGTATGTGGTCGATCTTAGAGTATGTTCCATGTGGTGGTGAGTAGAATGTGTATTCTGTGGTCTTTGGATGGAGGGTTCTATAGGTATCAATTAAGTCCATTTGATCAAGAGTCACACTGAGGTTTTGGATCTCGTTGCTGATTTTTTGTCATGATGATCTATCTAGGGTTTTGAGTGGGGTATTGAAGTCTCCAGCTGTGATGGATTTGGGGTCGATATCTTTTTTTAGTTTACCTAAAAGCTGCTTTATGAAAGTTAGTGCTCGTATGTTGGGTGCATAAATGTTTAGGATAGATATTTCTTGTTGATGGATTGAACCTTTTATCATTATGTAGTGGCCTTCTGTGTCTTTTTTATTTTTGATAGCTTAAAGGGTATTTTGTCTGAATTAAGATCACAACTCCTCCTTTCTTTTGTATTCTATTCACCTGAAAATTTTGTTTCCCATCCTCTTACTTTGAGTCTGTGAGTGTCCTTTCTAGTGAGGTGAGTCTCTTGAAGGCAATAGATTGTTGCCTGGTGATATTTTATCCATTTTGCCATCCTATGTCTTTTCAGTGGTGCATTTAGTCCATTTGCATTCAAACTGATTATTGAAATGTGAGAGTTGATCGCTATCATAATGTTCTTACAGTTGTTATTGTTCTTCCTGTTTGTGTGTTGTCTTTCTTTTGGTTTTAGAGTTGGATCATGTGTGTTTTTAATCTTTTACTTGTACTCTTGTGAAGAACGTTATTGTTCTTTTTTCCTTTTCTTCTGTGTTCAATACTTTTTAAAGTGTTTCTTGTAGAGGTGGTCTGGTGGCAATGTAGGTTCTTAGGGATTGAATATCTGGAAAAGATTTCAATTCTCCCTCACTGATGAAGCTTAGCTTGGCTGGGTAGGTTATTCTCGGTTGAAATTGTTTGTCTTTTAGAACTTTGAAGATAGGGCTCCAAGCTCTCCTGGCCTGGAGGGTTTCTGCAGATAAATCTGCTGCTATTCTAATTGGTCTTCCCTGGTAGGTAGTCTGACCTTTTTCTCTTGCAGCCTTTAGAATTTTTTCTTTTATAGCTACTTTGTTTAGACGAATTATTATGTGTCTGGGAGTTGGTCTTCTCATTTGTTGTCTTGCAGGGGTTCTCTGAATCTCTTGTGTTTGAATTTTTTCATCACTGATGAGATGAGGGAAGTTTTCTTGAATGATTTCATGAAATGTTTGTTCCAGTGTGGCCTCTGTTTCTCTCTCTGCCTCAGGAAGGCCAATTACTCTTAGATTCGGTCTCTTGAAGTGATCATTCATCTCTTGAAGGTTTTGTTCCATCCTTTTGAGCTTCTTTTCTATGTTTTTGACAGTTTGGGTTAGTTCTGTGTTTTGGTCTTCGAGCTCTGAGATTCTTTCTCATGCTTCACTAATTCTGCTTTCCATGCTTATTAGTTTGTTATTTATTTCCATTACAGTATTCTTTACTGATGTTATTTCTGACATCAGCTCCTTCCTATTTTCCTCTTGTCTCTCCTCAATTTTTTTAAAATTCTCTCTATTAATGTCTTGATGTCTGGGTTTGTTGCATGTGACCCATCATTCTGGGGGCTCATCATTGTTTGTGGTCCGGAGTCTGTTTTCTCAGTGTCTGAACTCCCAGGGGTCTGTGTGATACCTATATTCTTCTTTTGGCTTTTCTTCAGTTGTGCAGTTTTTCCCTCCCTCCTTTTTCCTTCCTTCCATGTCACCGTCTTCTTTAATTCTGTTACTCAGGGGTAGAGGGGTTCCTTTTACTTCTGTTTGTTCAATCTCTTATTCTTCTTTATGTATGCCCTCTTAATATGTTTAATTGTGTAGTTGCACTGTCGGTTGGGGGTGGTTCTTTTTGCAGTTTTGAGATTTACCTAAGGGGGAGAGCTGTGATTCAAAATCTATCTGCAGGTTCTGGTATCCTCCAACAGGTGTATGGATAATCTGAAACCCACTTCCCACTACCTTGGAATCTGTCCATGTGGTGGGGATATAGGTTCACTCCCTCAAATAAAATGAGGTTAGCAGAGGGAAGAGAATGGAGCAGACACTGGGGGGAAGAGGGGGGTGGAGAAAGAGAGGAGTAAAGGGGGAAACAGACGAGTGTACCAACAAATGGAGAGAGAGACCTAAACTGAAACAGATAAAAACAATAGACCATGGCTACAGACTAACCAACTCCCATACAAAAAAACTAAAACATACAATGATGCTAACATACAAGCTAACCAACCACCTTATTGGCATGCTTTTCCTCTATACAAAGATATGGCTTACAGAGAGGAGAAAAGAGAAAAAAGGAAAAGAAAAAAAGGAACAAAACAGTAGGAATAGAATCAAGTTATTAAACTAACAGAACCAATCGAGCACACTCCTAAGACTTTTCATAACAGTTAGGCTCAGTTGCCCCTGGTCTGCTGTGAAGGACAGTTCAGATCACCACTCAATTCACCACTCAAATCTGGCCTGTGTCTGTTTTCAAGCTTGGTTTTCCCATTTCTGTGTTGTTACCTTGAATAGCCAGCAGGTGGTGCTATCTCACAGCCCCAGGGAGGGTGCAGCCAGACAGGAGCCAGGCAGAGGCCGGAAATGGGAGCCTGCCTCAGGGCACAAGGGAGGAGACCCACGGCCGGCAGGATGTCACGGTGTCAGCAGAGGTGGCAGTGATCCTAGCAGATCTTGCCTGCAGGTTCTTCAAGGACTGAAGTGGATCACCTCGGGCACGGGTGGCATGATGTGCTATGGCCACTATGAGGCCACTGGAGCGCCGGCTGCTGCTCTGTCTGTGGCTGCAGTGGCTGTCCAGATCGCAGCGATGCCCCAGCAGTGGCGAAGCCAAGCTCCGTGTGAAGAGCAGGCTGCCGATGTTGGGATCCATAGCCCCCAGGGAGAGAGCCAGAGACCCTCTGCATTCTTCTTTGTGGAGAGTCTCATAGACCAGTCTGCTCCGTTGCCATCTTGCCAGAAGTCCTATTTTTTAACTTTTTGTTGTTGCTGTTGTTGGTTTGTTCTTTTGTTCTTCTGGGATTTTTTGTTTTCATTTTTTATAGTTAAAAGTGTGTGCCAATATATGTGTAAGGGTTTGATCTGAATTGCTTTTTTTCTGGTCTTTCTGTTTTTCTTCTCTATACACTTTGTGCTAGGCGTGTGTGTGTGTGCGTGTGTGTGTGTGTGTGTGTGTGTGTGTGTTTAGTTTTCTTGGATTTTTGTTGTTGTTTGTTTTGCTTTGCTGTGTTATTCTTCCAGTTTGTTTGGGGGTATGTGTGTATGTCAGTGGGTTCAATTGTTTTTTCGCATTGGTTTCTGCTTTGCATCAGCATAAAGACTGGTGGTGGGGAGTGGGTCTTCAGAAACACATACCACAATAAGTGAACATTGAAATTTGCAAGTAGTTTCTGAATCCTAGCACCCCATTCCCTACTTTAATGGAATTTCCAAAACTACAAGAGACAGCACAGTTTCACATCCAACATTCTATTTCAAAATAGAGCAAATCCAGAGCCCACGTTAGGAAAGAATAGAGGACTGAGAAAACATAAGAATGGAAAGCCTCTCCCAATGACAATGAATAATAGAACTAAAGAGAAAAACAAGAGCTCTGTCACAAGTGAGGAAAAACCAAAGGAAGACTTCAGGCAATTTCAAGTGCACCAAAGACAAAAAAATCAGAACTTGGTGGCCAAACAATGGAAGTCATCAACAACTGGCCCCAGAATACTACAGGTATTAGGAAATGGATGGAGAGAGTGAATAAGACTCAAAAAAGACAAGATGCAACTGAAATAACTTTTAACAGATATTTTGGCAATAAAAAATTTCAACCAGGAAATAAATAACAAGATGACAAGCATGGAAAGCAGAATTAATATAGCTGAAGAAAGAATGTCAGAACTTGAAGACCATAATATGGAAATAACCTCATCTGTACAAAACATAGAAAGAAGACTCAGAAAGAAACAACAAATCCTATAAGAGATATACAAGTATATCAAGAGGCAGAACCTAAACCTGTTTGGTATCCCAGAAGAAGAAAGGGAAATGGAAAACAACTTGGAGCAAGTATTCCCAGAGGTAATCCAAGGAAACTTTACCCATCTCATCACAGATATGACCAGTCAAGCACAAGAGATACAGAGAACCCCCACAAGACATCAAATGAGAAGACCAACCCCTAGACACATAGTAATTAACCTATAAAAAGAAGGCACAAAAGACAAAGTCCTAAAGGCAGCAAGCAAGAAAAGTCAGACTACCTACTGAGGAAAACCAATCAGAACAGCAGCAGACCTATTGGAAGAAACTCAACAAGCAAGAAGGACTGGAGCTTTATATTCAAATTCCTCATAGTTAAACCATTTAAACCAGGAATTTCCTATGCAGTCAAACTCAGCTTCATTGGTGATGGAGAATTAAAATCCTTCCCAGACATCCAATCCCGAAGAGATTATGCAGCTTTCAGACCAGCTCTACAGGAGGCACTTAAAAAGGTATTAAGGACAGAAGAAAGAAAAAAAAGAATGATCATTATCACACACTTCCCAAGAGAACAGCAGAACACAGAATCAAAAGAGAATACAGTGCAACAAGAAACAGGGAAACACACACATACATCAACCCCAAAGCCAAAAGAAAACAAGTAAAGAAAAAACTTTATAAGAACCTCATGACAGGGATAAACAATCACATTTCAATAATCAGCCTGAATGTGAATGAACTAAATGCACCACTGAAAAGACACAGAATGGCAAAATGGATAAGAAACCATGACCCAATTATCTGCTGCATCCAGGAGACGCATCTCACTATAAGGGATGCACATAGACTCAAAGTTAAAGAATGGAATACGAAGCCGGGCTCGGTGGCTCAGCCTGTAATCCCGTGCCTTTGGGAGGCTGAGGTGAGTGGATTGCCTGAGACCGCCAGTTTGAGACTCGCCTGGGCAGCGAGACCTCATCTCTACAATAAATCAAAAAATCAGCTGGGCGTAGTAGTGCATGCCTGTAATTCCAGCTACTTGGAAGGCTGAGGCGGAAGGATCGCCGGAGCCCAGCAGGTCAAAGCTGTGGTGGCCAGGAGTGGCCACTGCACTCCAGTCTGGGCGACAGAGTGAGACTCCAACTCAAAAGAAAAAAAAGAATGGAATACGAATTTCCAGGCAAATGCATCACAAAAGACTGCAGGAGTCACGATCTTAATATCAGACAAAACAACCTTTAAACTATCAAAAATTTTTAAAAGATGCAAAAGGACACTTTATAATGATAAAACTTCAATCCATCAGCAAGAAATATCTATTTAAACATATATGCACCTAACACATGAGCACTACCATTTATAAAGCAAATGCTAAGTAAACTAAATCAAGATATTGATTCTAATACTATTATAGCAGGTGACTTGGTAACCCCACTAACAGCCCTAGAAATCCATTCAGGCAAAAAATCAACAAGGAGATACAGAACCTAAACTTGACACTCAACCAAATGGACTTAAAAGATGCCTACAGATTATTCAACTTAACAACCACAGAATATACATTCTACTCATCACCACATGGAATGCACTCCAAGATTGATCACATCCTTGACCATAATCAAATATAAACAAATTCCATAAAGTTGAAATCTTGCCATGCACATTCTCAGACCACAGTGGAATAAAAATAAATATCAACACCAAGAAAATTTCCCCAAAGCCCACAAAGACATGGATACTAAATAGCATGATGCTGAGAAACTACTGGGTCAACAATGATACCAAAGCAGAAATAAAGATTCCTGGAACCAAATGAATATGAAGAAACATCTTACCAAAACCTCTGGGATGCCATGAAATCAGTTCTAAGAGGGTAGTTATATCTCTATGAGCACACATCAAGAAAATGGAAAGACCACCAGAGGAGAGCCTAACAAATCACCTAAGGGAGCTGGAAAGAGAAGAACACCAAAACCCCAACTTTAGCAGAAGAATTCAAATCACCAAAATAAGGGCCCAAATACGGGACATAGAAGACAAAAATATCATAGAAAACATCAACGAAACTAAAAGCTGGTTATTTGAAAGAATTAACAAGATTGATGAACCTCTAAACAAAATGAGAAGAAAAAGAGATAAAAAGCCCAAATAAACACCATCAGAAATACAAAAGATCAAATCACAACTGACCCCAAAGAAATTCAAAGGATTATCACAGATTACTATGTATTCCTATGTGGAAACAAACTGATAACCTAAATGAAATGGAAGCCTTTCTGACATCACACTACCTCCCCAGGTTGAAACACGAAGACATTGAGACACTAAATAGAACAATAACAATCCAGGAAAATGACTCATATGAAAACTACCTACCAAAAAAGCCCAGGATCAGATCACTTTCCAGCAGAATTCTATAAAATGTACAAGCAGGAGTTGATACCAATCCTATTGAAAGTATTCCAGTCAATTGAGAAAGATGGAATTCTCCCCAAATCATTTTGCAAAGCTAGGATCACACTGATACCCAAACCGGGTAAAGATCCAACAAAAAAGGGAACTGCAGGACAATATCCCTTATGAACATAGATGCAAAAATCTTCAACAAGATTCTAGCAAATCAGATCCAAAAACATATCTCAAAAATCATCCACCCTGACCAAACAGGCTTCATCGCCAGGATGCAGGGCTGGTTCAACATTCACAAGATCATAAATGTCATTAAATACATCAACAGATGCAAAAACAAGAACCACATGATTATCTCATTAGATGCATAAAAAGCTTTTGATAAAATCTAGCATCCCTTCTTGATAAAAACCCTCAAACACCTATGTATAGAAGGAAGATGCCTCAAAATTGTAAGTGCCATTTATAATAAGCCCACAGCTAACATATTGCTAAATGGACAGAAACTGGAAATATTTCCCCTGAAAACTGGAATAAGACAAAGCTACCCACTCTCACACATCTTGTTCAACATTGTGTTGGAAGTTCTAACTAGTGCAATTAGGCCAAAGATGAAAATCAGGGATATCCAAATAGGAAAAGAGGAAATCAAGTAATCCCTCTTTGCTGATGATTTGATCCTATACTTTGAAAATCCAAGACAGGCTGTCAAAAACCTGCTTGCACTGAAAAGGACTTTGGCAAAGTCTCAGGGTACAAAATAAATGTACAAAAGACAGTTGTATTCTTATATATACACCAACAACAAGCAGGCAGAGACCCTAATTAAAAGCACAATCCCAAACACAATAGTCAACAGAAAAGAATGCCTTGGCATTCCTCACCAGAGAAGTGAAAGACCTTTAGAATGAGAACTGCAAGATATTGCTCAAAGAAATACAAGAAGACGGAAACAAATGGCAAAATATTCCATGTTCTGGGTGGTAAGAATCAATATTGTTAAGATGTTCATCCTACCAAAGTCAATCTACAGATTGAATGCAATACCCATTAAGTTACCGACATCATTCTTCTCAGACCTGGAAAATACAATACTGAAATTCATATGGAAACAAACGATCACGAATAGCCAAAACAATCCCTAGCAAAAGAAACGAAGCAGAAGCCGTCACACTTCCAGACTCCAAACTTTACTATAAGGCTATAATAATCAAAACAGCCTGGTATTGGTACAAGAGCAGGCATACAGACCAATGGAACAGGATAGAGATTCCGGAAGCAAAGCCTCAGTTCCTCAACCAACTCATCTTTGACAAAGCCTCCAACAACAACCACTGTGGAGAAGAGAAACTATTCAGTAAATGGTGCTGGGAAAGCTGGCTGATCACATGCAGAAGATTGAAACAGGACCCCTACCTATCACCATACACAAAAATTAACTCTAAATGGATCAAAGACCTAAACGTAAAACCTCAAATAGAAGAATCTTAGAAAATTCAGGAGACACCCTTATGGAAACTGGAACTGGCAAACAAGTACTATTCAGAACTCTAATTTTATCTTAAGAAATAAAATACACAAGTGGGACCTCATCAAACTAACGAACTTCAGCAAAGCAAAAGAAATCTTCAAGAGAGCAGAGAGAGAGCCCACAGAATGGGAAAAAATATTTGCCAACTGTATATCTGACAAAGGCCTAACATCTAGGATCTACAAGGAACTCAAATGTTCCAAATGGAAAAAAGCAAACAGCCCCATTAAAAAGTGGACAAAGAGCCGGGCTCAGTGGCTCAACCTGTAATTCCATGCCTTTGGGAGTCTGAGGTGAGTGGATTGCTTGAGCCTGCGGGTTCGAGACCCACCTGGGCAACAAGACCTCATCTCTACAATAAATCAAAAAACCAGCCAGGCATGGTAGTGCATGCCTGTAATTCCAGCTACTTGGAAGGCTGAGGCGGAAGGATCGCTGGAGCCCAGCAGGTGAGGCTGCGGTGGCCAGAAGCGGCCACTGCACTCCAGTCTGGATGACCGAGTGAGACTCCAACTCAAAAAAAAAAAGTGGACAAAGATATGAATAGACACTTCTCAGAAGAAGAATATACCAGCAGCCAACAGACACATGAAAAAGTGCTTAGTCTCACTCATCATAAGAGAAATGCAAATCAAAACCACATTATGATACCACCTACCCCAGTAAGAATGGCCATCATTAATAAAACAAGCAACTACAGATGCTGCCGAGGATGGGGAAACAAAGGAATGCTTCTACACTGCTGGTAGGAATGTAAATTAGTGCAACCTCTTTGGAAAACAGTGTGATGATTTCTGAAAGAACTAGAAATTGACCTTCTATATGACTCAGCAATCCCCCTATTGAGAATATACCCAGAGGAACACAAATCATTCTACAAAAAAGATCCCTGTACACATATATTTTTTGCTACTCTATTCACAATTGCAAAAACATGGAACCAACCGTGTTGCTCATCGAAGCTGTACTGGATTTTAAAAATGTGGTACATATCCACCATGGAATATTATGTTGCCATAAAGAAGGGCAAACATATGGACTTCGCAGCAACTTGGGTGGATTTAGAGTTGATCATACTCAGTGCCTTATCACAAAAACAAAGAAAAGAGTACCATATGTTTTCACTCATAAGCGGACCCTGAACAATTATTATACTATAAGAAAGGGATTGGCAGTAGTGGGAAACTGTCAGGGGTGGGGGCTTGGGATTGGCAGTTGAGGGAAACTGCTACGGAAGGGAGAGGCACGTCTCATCAACACGGGTACCTGCATAATCAACATTTGTATACCTAACCCTGAATTGTACCCCACATCTTTATAATAAAATTTTTAAAAGTTAAAAAAAACCTGATTAGACCATACAGAAGAAAAAAGCAAAGACTTTAAAGCCACAGCAATAGAAAGTAATCAAAATAAAACACATAAGAAAAAAAGAACCCTTTTACCTTCTCCCCCCCAAAAAAAAGATAAAAAGGAACAGTGACTTGTGAGATTACTCCATGCTCCTATTGTCAAGGTTAATTCGATCTTAAAAGGATAAGAAACAATAGAAGGAATAAAGGCAGTAAATGAACAACCTACTGGAAACTATAGCCCAATGATTCAAGGTAAGTTAATTCTAACAGCAAAAAGGATGAAGGAAACCTCATGAAGCTCATAATCACCAGTACTGCTGCTTTGGGAAATGCTCTTCCAGAGCCCTATACATCCTTCAGTGGTATTACTTACATATTATTCAAATGTTAGTAACATGGGAATGTAAAAATTTGTTCCTTGAACACTTCATCATAAAGTATCTTTCTCTCACCTAGGCTTCTCTGCTTTGACAATCTCAATTCCAATTCCAAGAATAATCTTTCGTCTGCCCATGCTGAGTGCTGAGTTCCCATAATGGCTTCATAAGTGATTCATGTCTAAACAACCATCAGGACCACAGAGAAAATGCAACTGATAGAATTAACTGAAGTCTCTGAATTGAATGAGTTGAACACGCACCAAAATGCATTCTTCCCTAAAACTCCACTAAAGCTGTAGGGAAGAGATTGCAATATCTGCATACAGGTATTGTTCACAATCAAGGATGTAGGAAACATGAGTGGAGTCAACAACACAAACTTGGAAGTGGGGAGGCAGATTAATAAGTGTTCACGGACTTAGACCTGAGGTAGCTCAGTCCAAATCTGCAGTGAGAGCCAGTGTTAGATACCCTGCAGAAATCTCCATTAACTGTGGGTCTAGCTGTGATGGGTGAGATTAAAATCGGAGTGAATGAGAGGAGCTCTTAGAAAGGAAGGTAGATCTCTGGATCCTCATTCCCTCCTACCAATGAAGTTAAGATCCAAAGCCCACAAGCTCTGCTTCTGCCTGTATCTGTCCTTATGAGAGGTAAAAGACTTCTCTGGATGATACAGGTCTTGCAGATCAGACAACTTGGATATCATGGGCGTCTCATACATACTGAGTTCTGTGACCAGATCCCTCCTCATATATTGCAACAAGTTCCTCTCCATTATTTCCAGGCAGGAGTGCTTGATTCAGTTCTGAAGATACTGACACTGACAAGATGCTGACAGCATTGATGTCTTCTGGAAAGCTGAGACGTAATGCCCAGGTGTAGCTGACCTGATCCTTCTCTTTACTCTTTTCTGTGGACTAAGCTTGTCTTGATCATGACCTATGAGCCAATAGTCCCAATAGCCAAAAATACCATATTTATCTTCATCTCTTTGAGATGGTATCTTGGACTATTCCTTCAGAAACAATCTGAATGAAGGAGAAAATGTAGATCCCATGATTCCTTGACAGAATTCCTGTTAGGAATCTAATATTTGGCCCACAACCAACAGTGACACATGCCGCTCTGCCAATACTTAGGTTCTCAGAAAGCTCTGGTCATCTCACAGGAGGTTCTTCAGACACCGATCCTGAGAGTGAGATGTGCCTCATGTCTCCTAGGGACTTCATGTAATGAACATATTGCCCTTTCCTACTCAGCTGGCTTATTGCTTGCTATTCACTGTTTCTGAACTCTGACATGTGTTGTTGGGATTCAGACATAGTTGAAAATCATGTAGAGAAAAACAATAGATTGGATGACTCCAAATTTGCATCAAAGCCACTTGGGCAGTGACATGGTGGGATATGCTTTGGGTGGATAGATGTAGGGGGTTATCCTTCCATAAACTAGAAAAGTTCATTAGTACACACTAATTCAGGTATGATTCACAATGAAAGGAATTTAGAAAAATATAGTGAAATATACCTAAATTATTTTATTTTCCCTATTACATAGACAGTGTTCAGGATACATGTAAAAGTGAGAAAAATTGCATGAACAAGTATGAGAATCAGGTGGAAAAATATGTTCCTATAGACATCTTGGAAGTGTTGGATGAAGGCAGCCATAATTCTTAAACAGCTAAACAGAGAGAGACAAAGAGAGACCTGATGGCTGTACAAAGCCACCTGTGGCTCTGATGAAGCTGAGGCGAAGCCCCAGACACCCCCGCCCCTCTGCTCCCTGCAAGACATCAGTGCATTTCTGGATTGTGAAGAGAAGCCAGAAAGATGAATCTAAGGGTGGAATTACTAGGAAGTCAAAGAAGGAGAGAAGAATTAAGACTTGGCTGTGTCTCAATTTTTTTCCTTAATGTGAATTTTATATGCTTATTATTTCATGTGATGTAGTGGTGATAGAAGTATTTCCACACCTTCAGTCCCATTAAGATCACACTTCCCATGGATTTTGATGGAAAAAGACACATCAGAAATAAATGAGAGATGGATGATCAGCCAATATCAGATAAGCAAATGTGGTACATACATGCAGGGGAATATTAATCTGCAATAAAAATGAATGAAATCCTAGTAAATGCTGTGGTGTGGGTGACCTAGAAAAAAATATGCAATTGAAAGAAGCCAGACAGAAAGGGTATGTAATTTGTGATTTCATGTGTGTGATATGTCCACAAGGTACATACATACAAGACAGAAAGTCTCCAACTTTGGTTGTAACATTACAACCAATGTTGGTGTAACATTAATGGGTGAGCAGACTGGGAATGAGTGAGTGAAACCCTTAGAGTGGCAAGTAGAATGGCAGGAGTAGGAGGAATTCGGAAATAGGGTGTGATAACTAATTGGTGAGGTTTCTTTGGAGAGTGATTAAAAATGTTTAGGGGCTCAGTGGCACACGTCTGTAGTTTCAGCTGCTCCAGAGGCTGAGGTAGAAGGATGCCTGACTCCAGGAGTTCTAAGCTAGCCTGGGAAGCTTTGAGAGATAATGTCTCTTAAATAAAAAGTTCTGGAATTCCAGAATTCTAAGGGTGGCATATGCTTAAGAATATATATCATTTAATTATACAATTTAAAGGAATTTAATTTTTGAAATGTGAATTTTTTTCCAAGAAAAGTATAAAGTTTTGAGACTTTATGGGTGCAACCTATTTTCAAATAACTCAGAAAATTTTTAAAAATGTATATATGACCTTGTGTGTCTGTATATATATACTATAAACACATACACATAGACAAATACAGATAAACATTCATAAATACATATAAGAATATATACGTACTTATATGCATGCAAAAGGAGAGAGAGAAAGAAAATAGAAAGCATAAATAGCAAACTTCCAATGATAATGAGTCTGAGATAGGCTGAGCAGAGTCTCACACATTTTTTAAAAATATTGCTTAACATGTGGTTATTTCAAAATAAAATAATAAATTGAATGAGAACCTGAGATTAGTTGGGGATGCCTGAGAGACCACAAGGGAGGTTTGAATCTCATTTTTCATGATCTTACACCACTGTGGCGAGTGTCACCACTTCTATATGAACAGCAGTAGTAATTAGCCTTGTCCTCTATCTGGAGTCCAGAGATGGTGATGGAGGCCGTGTTGCCAGACTTGGAACCTGAGAAGCATGATGCTCGACAACTGACACGATAAATGAGGAGTTTGGGTGCTGCTCCTGACTGTTGTTGGTACCAGGACACATAATTATAACCCCCACCGTCACTGCTGGTTCCAGCACAGGAGACAGTGATCGACTGGCCAGGAATCCAGACACTGAGGGAGGCTGAGTCAGGGCAGACTGGGCTCCGGATCCTGGAAAGAGGAAAAACACACTGTGGTGAGTCAGTGCTGAGTACCGTAAACCTGAAGAGCAGCAGACAAAGGATCAGCCCAGAGATCCCTTAGGCCCCTTCTCTGGAGGCATCACTTGTGCCCTGAGTGAGGAGTGTGTGGAAAAGTAGAGACCTGGTCATGGTGGAGATGCCCTAAGTGTGCTGCCTCCTGAACTCCAGCACTAGGCCTGCTCCCCAAATCAGTCTTATCCCTCCAGTCTCAGAGGAGGGAGGGGTCTCCAGGCAAATTTTCTTCCTTAGCTCCTTCCTTCACCCCACTCTGCCCTGAGAGATTTCTACATCCCTGCATCTGGACATCAGGACTAAGCAGATGGGCTAAAAACTGTTTCATGTAAATTTTCTGGATTACAACACAGTGAGCCCAGGACAGTGCCCAGGATATCATGTCAGCCTAGAGTTATCCTCATTCTTGCTATTACAGGAGATCTGGGCTGAGGAAACCAGGACTTCTTGGTGATGTGAGGGATGAGGGTTAAGACAGGGTACCAGGCTGGCTGACAGAGAGCTAATAGCTCCTCTTCCCAGCTCAGGCTGATCTGAGACCTCATTCTATCCATCAAAACTTCAAGGTCTCCTGAGTAATGAGAGTTCCTTAGGAAGTTCCACCACCAACCACAGCAGAGCTTTAAGCCTGGGCCTGAGGCAGGTCTGGGGTCATTCATTGGCGCTCATAGAAAAAAGTTTATTGAGGCACCATATGCTTGAATTCTTCTTCCTGACACCTGTAGAAGTGTTCAAGAGGAACCAACTCTTGAGACTACATGCAATCCAAGAAAAAGTCCTTCAAATTCCAGCCCTCGCTGCCCCCTGGAGGCCTCAGATGAAGGATCCCAAGTCTCAGAAAACTTCTTTGAGTCACAGCTGACACTCTCTGCTGTGTTTTCTCCTTCCTTCTGGCTTCTCTTCCTGGCTCAGGACCAAACCCCTGATTTCTTCTAGTCCACTCCATGCTCCATTCTTGCATAAAAGAATGAGTCTTCAGCAATAGCACATATCCAGAGGCATCTCCTCAGCACCTGTGTACTGAACAGCCTTGAACAGCCTTCTCACAAGGCATCTCACGGCTCAGTGCTTAGGAACCATTATCCATTAAATGGATCCAATACCAGTAAGCAGGCTGGATGAGAAATGGGATGAGAAGGCCAGCTGGCTTCTTAAATTGTTGAAGATAATATTACACAAAAGAGGGGCAGCTCACTAGGTTTATGAAAATGTAATGGAGATTAAGAGGTGAATTCTTGTGTTTGAGGATTTGGGAGAGAAAACTAGGTACAGGATTGTTCTATGGGCCCAACTGCAGGGACGCCTCCTAAGCCATGTCTGTGTGTCATACTGAGACAAAAAAAAAAACTAGTCTTTATCATGCCCTTTTGTGCACATTGAGAACACCTCATCTTGAAACTGCCCTCCTTCCTGAGTCACAGTCTTGCCCATCCACAGAAAGATGCTTGATTAGTGTGTTTTTCCAGAAGAAAGGGTTTTTTTCAAATCACACTGACTGGTTTCTGCCAGATGGGAACTTGACATATCCATGCAGGAGTTGGACTGGGAGTTCTATGAGTGTAAGTGTTACCAGGTATCTATTTTAGTGTCACTATTTAATTTACGACAGACATTTCCAATAGCACAAAGAACGTGACCTTGCTCAAGTCTTAAAAGAGCTAGTGGTGGTCTCAGGGGCTGCGGAGAGGAAGTGAGTGGTGTGAGGAAATGGTGCTTTAGAGTTTGAGACTACAATTTCAGCTGTCTTCTTTAGATACTTATGGGATACATTGTTTGTGAAAAAATGTTAAATATCATATTCAAATTAGAGAGAGCAATAAAATGGAAATAGATAAATCCCATACTCAGAAATCTGTCAGAGTGATTCTGTGGAGCCAGTGGCCTGGATCTGTTCCCCATGGGGTCACTGTGGAGAGGAACCCTGGGAACATTTCGGGTGTCCAGCCACTTCCAGAAGAAACATATCTCTGACCTTCAGGAGGAGTCATTTTTCCTCTGCTCCATGTTGTGAGTATCAGGAGCAAACCCCCAGCCCAGGCTGAAGGATTCATTCACCAATCTTATTAAAAAGTTTCTCAGCCAGGCTCGGTGGCTCAGCCTGTAATCCCGCGCCTTTGGGAGGCTGAGGTGAGTGGATTGCCTGAGCCCGCGGGTTTGAGACCTGCCTGGGCAGCAAGATCTCATCTCTACAATAAATCAAAAAATCAGCCGGGCATGGTAGCACACACTTGTAATTCCGGCTACCTGGAAGGCTGAGGCGGAAGGATCGCCTGAGCCCAGCAGGTCAAGCTGCGGTAGCCGGGAGCAGCCACTGCACTTCAGTCTGGGCGACAGAGTGAAACTCCAACTCAAAAAAAAAAAGTTTCTCTGTGTGTCCACAGAGAAGAAAATAAATAGAGGTCAGAAGCACTGGTTAGATCTGTCTTTACTGCAGCCTGAGCAGCAAGAAGACATTTCAGGATTCACTTTTGTATTGTGTTTTTTTCTTTTTTACCTTTAAATTTTTTATTTTAAAATTTGGGGTACAACTCAGGGTTAGGTATACAAATATTCATTGTGCAGGTACCCTTGTTGATGAGGTGTGGTCCCCTTCCCCAGGCAGATTCCCACTACTGCCAATCCCACCTCCCCGCCTCCCCTCACCTCCACAGTTTCCCACTATTCTCAATCATTTTCTTATAGTGTTACAATAGTTGTTTAAGCTCCACTTATGGGTGAGAATTTGTGTTACTCAGCTCTTTGTTTCTGTGAAAGATCAGTGTGGTGATTCTTAAAAGTTCTAAAAATCAACCTTCCATATGACCTCGCAATCCCCCTACTGGGAATATACCCGGAAGAACTCAAATCACTCTATAAAAAAGAAACTAGCACATGTATGTTTATTGCAGCATTGTTCACAATAGCAAGAACATGGAACCAACTGTGCTGCCCATCAAAAAAGGTCTGTATTGTGTTTTTTAAGAGATTTGGTTTCCTTTTATATGTAATAATCCCGTCCCTTGAATTCCTGAACCTGAGAGGTGTCCACTGGATCACTGATGGGAAATTTCTCCAAAGGGACTGGTTTCTACCTCCATAATCACTTTTAAAAGCACTCATTTAGACATCACACACATCTGTAGAGCACAGCCAGTAATAAAGTGTAAGCAATAAGGCATGTTGTACTATCAAGTGAGAGAAGATGGGAGAAAATTGAACTTGTCAAAATCTTCTCCACTTCTCACCACATGACCCCACTGACAAGGTGCACAGGTTGAGGGGAGGGATGGACAAATGAGACTCAGGGCTGGAAATTCCCCCTTCAGAGCCACAGGTTCTTTTCTCTTCCTTTTCCAATAGCAGATAATGTCCCATTAGCATGTCTGGGATAAGCCATCCTCAGCCTCTGTGTGATTCAGTGACCAGCAGTTCTGACTGACCTTCCCCTGAGGGTAAAGATCTGAGGTGAACTCAGCAGTGGACACGGTCCTGTGAAGCACCATGATTAGAGTCAGCAGCACAGAAACCACGTCCTGTGGGCACAGTGTGCACAGCCTCACTGTTCACCACATGTAGCCACTGTGAGGAGACAGTCCTGCTGATTTTCCACAAACCTCAGTTGACAAGTGACCCTGGATAAGAAATCCTGGCTCAAGACAGCTAACAACCATATGTCAGAATGAGAATCTTAAGGACACTCACTGGTAAAGTCAAGCAGATAGAATAGACATTTCCTGGAAATGACATTTCCTTGGAGCAAATAAAAGATCATCATTTATTAATTTGAGGAGGAAGTGGTTGCAGCATATAGAAGAAAGGAAAATGGTGTTTATGACACTTCTCTTTAAATTTTTATCATTTGTATGATTTGAAAATAAAACCTGTTTTGCTTTAATTCCAAGGTATTCAGTATGTTTATTATAGTAAAATAAGCGTAATACGATAATTTACCCTTTTAATTATTTTAATTAATTACTTAATTGTGCAATTAAGTGACAATATGTACATTCAAAATGTGCTGCCACTATCACTGTGACCAAGACCAGAGATCTTTTATCACCCCAAAAAGAAACTCTGTATCCATTACACAGTGACTGTTGAAATTTTGGACTTTGGGACAAAACGTGCAGTGTGTGGTCAGGAGAAATACCCAGGAAGGACCCAAGTTGGTGTCTGCCCTTCCCCCTCACATTCTTTGAAATGTCAGAAAATTAAGGTATAGGGATGTCCCATTCAAGAAACAAGAGGAGGCACATTTCCTGGGGCCTCCTCTGGGCTGGTTCTCCCCTAGAAGAGGAATTTCATCAGGACTGCACCACCTGACACAGTTCTCTCCTCTCCTGCAGGACTTGGGACACAACTGGTAATCATATATTCCATTTATTGGACTGGTTTCTACAATAGTTGAATGGATCCTGGAAAGTGGACGTGAATTCTAGAGATATAGTCAGGCAGTAGTTCCAACCTCAATGTCTGTACTAGATGAATCTACTAGAACAGAAAAACACAACTGCAGGTGCACAGAAGGCACCATTTATGCAGAAAGTGAGTTATGCTTTACTTCCTTCAGAAAATAGATTCAGAAACAATGTGCCTGCACGTGGGGTGAACAGCAGTATTCATTCAAACTTTGTACTGCTGGCATCATTAACTCTCCTTCCTTGTTATGATATAGTCATGGTAGTTTGAACCATCCGAACACCAGAAGAACTCCCTAGAGCTCTACCCTGCATGGTAGATGGATCAGATGTGCATGAAGGGGAAGTTCTTTTGGAAGCTTTGATGAGACCCATGCACTCCCGAGAGTGGAAAATAAACCATAGACAATTCATTAGCTGGAGCATTTGGAGTTTCATAGTTTGGATCATGAGGGGCATCTCCCACAAAATAAAGATCACATTATTACTTCCTACAAATCCCACCAAGAAGAAAGGAGCACAAAGTCTATAGGGTCACGTTGGTCATAAAACAGTATTTTACTCTTGGGGATGTGGCTCCAACCCATATGTCGAAGCCATGAATGTCAACCATTGTTTCTGGAGCCCAGACAGGAAGTCTCTGCAGCAAGTACAGGTGGGAATGTGAGTGCCTTGCTGTTTGGAACATAGAATCCAGTAGGCTCCACCCTGGGAACTGGTGAAGAGAATTGTGTTTGTGGAAAACCCAATAGGAGATCCTCAGTTTAGACCCATCGGTTTTTGGCACAAGACCTTGTCATCTGCAACACAGAATTATTTCCCTTTAGAACAACAACTCATGGTGTTTCTTGCATCCTAGAATATCCAGGACAACACTGGACACGAAATGACCACACAGCCAAAACTGACCACACAGTCATGAGCCCAGACAGGCCCAGCAGTGACCCACCATGAGATGGATGTGGTCATCTAGGATAGAGCAGGAGCAGGGTCCCAGGGCTCAGTCACCTACACAGGCAGCTGGTCCACACCTGTGTTCTTATCCCTCTTACATGAGCATCTCTCTCTGGGTTCACACTTATGTCCCGTGAGAGAAGACTGGCTTCCTGCACCAAGTGACTCCACAACATCTGTCAACTAGGAGTCCAGACCAGCTCTGTCCAATGTCAACATGATTTGAACCTTATGTGAATTCTAATGTCTAGTCACCATATTAGATATAAAGAGATAAGACTGGTAATTTTTTTTAATAATGTTTTATTTAACCCAAAATACCAAAAATAGGATTACTTTCCCATGTAATCAATATAAAATTGTTTATATTTTGCAGTTTTTCTTGACTTCTGCCATTCATTTTGAAGATTCTTTATTTGATGTTTTTGTAGTTGATGGATGTGTGAATGGGTTTCCTGCTGATAAGGGTGGTCTGTGGTGGTTTTTACCTGACGACTTTGATGTGTTCTGATGTGTTTCCATAACTGATCTCATGGATATATCTGTTAGGGTTGGTGAGAAGAATGATTCTGCCCAGGACATGAAGGGTGAGGAGAGCAGCATCTCTCTGTGGCTCACACAGTGCCTGCATCTGTACTCATTGTTCTGAGTGAGGCTGTTCCACCTGCCCATGGGTCCTTGGAGAAGGATCTGACTTTCCAAATCTCCTTCAGGACCCAGATACGAAGCACATGAGACTCCCTTTTCATTCCATAGAAACTCAAGGAATGGTCAGATCTAGCTGGGGATTTTGACATTCACACTGGGATTTTAGGTTAGAATCTAGAGTTTTCTTGTGCATAGTGGTCTCCTCAACTCCTTAAAGGCCTGTGTTGTGGACAATGGTCACCGTAGGTGGAATTCCCTTAGATGGAAGAATACTCTAAGTGGAAGAATTGCATGCTCAGAGGATCTGGAGGGATGTGAGGGAGGCAATATGAGGCAGAAGAAGATGCTGGCCTACAATGTGGGTGCAACTGAGGTTTCAGCATCCACACAAGATGCTCTAGAGTTGGGAGGCCCTAAAAGGTCATTTAACACTGAGGTGAGGCAGGACCTTGGCATCTTGGAATTACACAGACTTCAAACCGAACCTCTCTGAGAAGGGCAGTAAACTAGAGGAATTAAATATTCTGTAACTCATTGTGTTTGCCACTTAAGGCACAGCTCTGAGCTGTCAGGAATTCTGAGCTGGGTTGTACCGGTCACCCTGTAGAGGAACCTGGGTGGATCCCACAGCAATCTTCACTGGCTTTTCCTTTTCAGAGTCACAAGCCACCACGGGAGCAGAGATGAGCAGTTCTGAGGAGTGATGTAGACAGTTGGCCTAAACTGTGACCCGGTCACCACAATATGACCATCCAGGGATAGGATCACTAATAGATTTTGTGTGTCCTCCCACTCAGGCTCTCATTCTCTTACACAGCAGCTCAAACTGCCCTGTTAATTCTGATCCTACCAGGCAATATCTATGCCTGATCCTTGCTTTGCAATGCCTTCCTGGAGGGCTGGAAGGAAGGGCAGACTGGAAGTCTGTGTTCTGGATGAACTGAGCCAACCCTGCTAATGGCTTTGTCCACAGACCTTCTGGGGTTGGAGGAAAACAGTGACACAGATGGGGAAGAGTTTATGTCTCAATTCCCTATGTTCCTGTATCACTGTGAGTCTTGCCACTGTCCCACACCTGACAGTAATAGTCAGCCTCGTCTTCTGCCAGGGCACCACTGATGGTCAGGGTGGCCATGTTCCCTGAGTTGGAGCCGGAGAATTGCTTAGGGATCCCTGAGGACCTATTGTTATCTTCATATATGACCTTCAAAGGGGTCTGGCCTGCTTTCTGCTGGTACCAGTAAGCATCTTTACTTCCAATGTTGTTTTCCTCACAAGTGATCCTGGCTGTCTGTCATGGGGACACAGACACTGAGGATGGCTGAGTCAGCTCATAGGAGGACACAGAACCTGCAAGGAGAGATATGAGAGAAAAACTTTCTTGAGACTAAGGGGTTCATCTCGTGAATATCTTTCCCCCTGTCTTGTCTGGACTAGCTCCAGAGATGAAAAGATTTCAGGGCATCCATGAGCACAGGACACCATTTGGGGTGATTTCATTTCCAGCAGCCCCTCCTCCTGCAGCTGGTTCATGAGCATCCTGGCCACAACAGGAAGGGTCCTACTGAGCTCAGAGTCAGGGCCAGACTTGTCCCTAAGCCTGGGAAAGTGAGAGGGACCATGGGTCAGCACCTGTGGAGTGAGCAAGGAGGCTGAGGAGGAGAGGAGTCCAGGCCATGGTGAAGGTGCCCCTGTAGCTGCTTCTAGAGACCTAGGCTGACAGGTCCTCCCAGGCACCTCTGAATCCCTAGGTGGAGAGAACTGCCTGGGATGCAAATAAGCCCAAGTCAGAGGCTGCTGCTGGAGGAGCTTTATGGTTTCCAGAGAAGGGCTCAGCCCCAAGGGACCGAGGGAAGAAAGGGGACCCTGAAGTCTCATCCGTAGCCCACAAATGCTCCTGCACTTGCTGGTCCCAGAGTCCAGGTGCAGACTGTGCCTTGGCCTAAATCTTGTTATGATCTGGCCACAGGGTTCAAATTTGACTCTGTCTTCATTTTCCAGGTTGCAATGGGGCTTTGATAGGTTCAATGTCTGGCTCCAAAGCACAGCTCCTGAGTTGCAGAGCTTGAATAATATTCCTCAATTGTCAAGTGCACATGCAGTTCCTTAAGATGAATTTTTATTTTTGTATTTTTTAACTTTTAAAATTTTTATTTTAAAGATTTGGGGTACAATTCAGGGTTAGGTATACAAATATTAATTATGCAGGTACCCTTGTTGATGAGGTGGTCCTCCTTCTCCAGGCAGATTCTCACTAATGCCAGTTCCACCTCCCTGCCCTCCCACCTCCACACAGTTTCCCGTGACTGTCAATCGTTTTCTTATACTATTACAATAGTTATTCGAGGTCTATTTATGAGTGAGAACATGTGATACTCAGTTCTTTATTTCTGCGAAAGATCACTCAGTATTATAGACTCTAAATTCATCCAGGTTGCTGCGAAGATCATGATTTTGTTCTTCTTTATGGCTGCATAATATTCCATCATGTATATATACCACATTTTTTATCCAGTCCTCTTTTGATGAGCAGCACTGTTGGTTCCATGTTCTTGCCTTTATGAACAATACTGTGATAAACATATGTGTATAGGTATCGTTTGTATAGAGTGATTTGAGCTCTTCCAGGTATATTCCCAGTAGGGGGATTGCAAGGTCATATGTAAGGTCAATTTTTAGAACTTTTAGATATTGCCACACTGTTTTCCACAGGGACTATACTAGTTTACACTCCCACCAACAGTGTAGAAGTGTTCCCTTTTCGACAATTTCTCTCCAGCATCTGTCATTTTTTGAGTGTTTGATGATGGCCATCCTGACTAGAGTTATGTGGTATCTCAGTGTAGTTTTAATTTGCATTTCTTTGGTGAATAAAATCTCAATTCTGCTCCATTGGTCTATATGCCTGTCCTTGTACCAATACCAGACTAGTGAGACTGAGCATTTTTTCATATATCTGTTGACTGTTCCTATGTGTTCTTTGGAGAACTGTCTATACATATCTTTTGCCCACTTTGTAATGGTGCTGTTTGTCTTTTTCTTCTCAGCACTTTTGAGTTCCTTGTAGATCCTAGATGTTAGACCTTTGTCAGACATACAGTTGGCAAATATTTTTCCCTGTCTGTGGACTGTCTCCCTGATCTCTTGATGGTTTCTTTGACTTTGCAGAATCTTGTCAGTTTGATGAGGTCCCACTTGTCTATCTTCTCTCTTATGGCATGGGCACTTGGGGTATTAATCAGAAATGGGTTGCCAGTTCCAATTTCCATAATGGTGTCACGTACTTTAGGTTCTTGTAGTTTGAAGTTTTACATTTAGGTCTCTGATCCATTTCGAGTTGATTTTTATGTATGGGGATAGGTAGGGGACTTGTTTTAGCCTTCTAAATGTGGTCAGCCAGTTTTCCCAGCACCATTTAATGAATAGATTCTCCTCTCTCCAGTGGTTGGTGTTGGAGGCTTTGTTGAAGATGAGTTGGTTGTGAAATTGAGGTTTTGCTTCTGGAATCTCAATTTTGTTCCATTGGTCTATAGGCCTGTTCTTGTACCAATACCAGATTATTTTGATTATTGTGGCTTTATAATAAAGTTTAAAGCCTGGGAGTATGATACCTCCTGCTTTGTTTTTTTTTTTTTTTTTTTTTTTTTTTGGTGAGGATTGTTTCAGCTATTTGTGGTTGTTTGTGTTTCCATATGAATTCCTGTATTGTTGTTTCAAGGTCTGAGAAGAATGCTGCTGGTAATTTGATGGGTACTGAGTTAAATCTGTAGATTGCCTTAGGTAGATTGGACATTTAACAATGTTCATTCTTCCAACCCATGAGCAAGGAATATTTTTTCACTTGTTTGTGTCATCTTTGATTTTTTTGAGCACTGTTTTGTAGTTTTCATTGTCAAGGTCTTTCACATCTCTGGTTAGGAAGGTGCCAAGGTATTTCATTTTTTTGCAGTTTGTGAATTGGATTGTGCTTTTTATGTGGGTTTCTGTTTATTATTGGTATATAGAAATGCAATTGTCTTTTGCACATTTATCTTATACCCTGAGACTTTGCCAAAGTGCTTCATCAGTGCAAGGAGATTTTTGATATATTCTCTTGGGTTTTCGAGGTATAGAATCATGTCATCAGCAAAGAGGGATAACTTGATTTCCTCTTTTCCTATTTTGATACCCCTGATCTCCTTCTCTTGTCTGATTGCTTTAGCTAGGAATTCCAAAACTATGTTGAACAGGAGGGGTGAGAGTGGGAATTCTTGTCTTGTTCCAGTTTTCAGGGGAAATGGTTCTAATTTTTGTTTGTTTAGCAATATTCTGGCTGTGGGTTTCTCATAGATGCCTCTTACTAATTTGAGGTATGTTCCATCTATTCCTGGATGTTCGAGGGTTTTTGTCAAGAAGGAGTGCTGAATTTTATCAAAAACTTGTCTTCATCTAATTATATAATCATGTGGTTCTTGTTTTTTTGCCTGTTGATGTACATAATTACATTTATGCTTACAAATGTTGAACCAGTCCTGCATCCCATGGATGAAGCCTACTTGGTCATGGTGGATGATTTTTGAGATATTTTTGGATCCGATTTGCTAGAGTCTTGTTGAGAATTTTTGCATTTATGTTCATAAGGGATATTGGCCTGTAGTTCTCTTTTTTTGTTGGATCTTTACCAAGTTTTGGTATCAGTGTGATGTTAGCTTCATAACACTATTTGGGGAGAATTCCATCTTTCTCAATTGCCTGGAATACTTTCAATAGGATTGGTATCCGCTCCTCCTTAAATGTTTTATAGAATTCTACTGGACCAGGGCTTTTTTTTTCTTCTTCTTTTTTTGTAGTAGTTTTCTTGTGATGTAGTCAATTTCCTGGATTTTTATTGGTCTATTTAGGATCTCGATTTCTTCTTGTTTCAACCTGGGGAGGTTGTGTGATTTTCCATTTCCTTTAGGTTTTCAAGTTTGTTTCCATACAAATGTACATAGTAGTCTGTGATAATCTTTTGTATTTCTTCAGGGTCAATTGTGACTTCATCTTTTGTGCTTCTGATTGCATTTATTTGGGCTTTTTCTCTCTTTTTCTTGGTCAGTCTTGCTAGGGGACCATAACTCCTGTTTATCATTTCAAAGAACAAGCTTTTTGTTTCATTTTTGTTTTCTTTTGTTTTCTTTTGTTTTTTGCTTGTCTTTTGTAGTATCTTTTTGTCTTCTATGTCCCAGATTTAGGCTTTTATTTTTGTGATCTGAATTCTACTGCTGATGTTAGGGTTTTGGTGGTCTTGCTTTTCCAGCTTCCTTAGGTGACTTCTTAGGCTGTTAACCTGTGATCTTTCCATTTTTTTCATGTGTGTTTGTCGCGATATGTATTCCCTCCCTTCTTTCATGGCATCCCAGAGATTTTGATAAGATTTCTTCATTTTCATTGATTTCCGGGTATCTTTTAATCTCTATTTTGATTTCCATGTTGACCCAGGAGTTGCTTAGAATCATGCTGTTTAATTTCCATGTCTTTGTGGGTTTGGGGAGAGTTTTTTTGGTGTCAATATTTAATTTTATTCCACCCACACATGCATTTTTGTTGCAGTTCTGTTCACAATAGTAAAAACATGGAACCAATCATGTTGCCCATAGTAGCTGGACTGGATTTTTTAAAATGTGATACGTGTTACACAGTGGACTATTATTCAACCATAAAGATGGACAAGCCTATGGGCTTACAGCAACTTGGATGGATTAAGAATCAATCATACTCAGCGATCTATCACAGAAACAAAGAACAGAGTACCATATGTTGTAACTCATAAGCATATCTTGACCAATTAAAATTCTATAAGAAAGGGGTTGTCAGTGGTGGGAAACTGCCAGAAGAGAGGGAGTGGGATTGGCAGTTGAGGGAAGCTACTAGGAGAGGGAGGAGCACACCTCATCAGCAAGGGTACCTGCATAATCATCGTTTGTATACCTAACCCTGAATTGTACCCCACATCTTTATAATAAAAAGAAAGAAAGAAAACCCATTTACATCACCATCAATCACAAAAACATCAACCAATAATTTCCAAAAAATAATAACAAAAGACAAGAAAAACTTTAAAATGATGGTTATCTTATTTTTGGTATTTGTATTAAATAAAATCATATATTTAAAAATTTACCTTTCTTTTCATATTAAAAGTGGTGACTAGACACTGAAATTTACATGAGGCTACAGCATGCTGACATTGAACAGAGCTGGCATGGACCCCTCAGGTTACAGGTATTGTGGGATCACCTGGTGCAGGAAGCCAGTCTCCTCCCCCAGGCATAAGTGTGAACCCAGGGATTTGAGCTTGTGCAAGAGAGATGAGAACACGGGTGTGGACCAGCTGCCTGTAAGGTGACTGAACCCTCGGCCCCTGCTGCTGCTCCATCTTAGATGACCACATCCATCTCCCTGTGGGTTACTGCTGTATCTGCCTGAACTCATGACTGGGGAATCTGACAGCTCTTGCTTGTAGTCATTTGATGCCAATGTTGTCCTGTGTCTGTCAGGATATAAGAGTACACCAGGAGTTGTTTTTCCAAAGGGAAATAATTCTGTACTGCAGATGACAAGGACTTGTTTCAAAACCTCATGGGTCTACTCTGGAAATCTCCTGTGAGGTTTGCAATAAACGCAATTCCTTTCACTGTTTCTCCTCTCGAGGTGGAAGTTGCTGGATTCTACGTCCCAAACAGCAGGACACTCACCTCTCTGCCTGCACCTGCGGCAGAGCCTTCCGGTTCTGGACTCCAGAAACAATGGGTGTCATTCACGGCTCCTGACATATGGGTTGGAACCACATTCCCTTGTATAATATACACTGCTTCTAGAAACCAGTGTGTCCCTACAAACTTTGTGCTTGGTGGGAATTGTAGGATATAATAATGCATTCTGTATGTTGTGGGAGATGCCTACCATGCTCAAACTATGAAACCCCAAACACTCCAGCTATTATGGAAGGATAAGTCTTCTGTGGTTTATTTCTCACTCTTGGGAGTACATGGGTCTGTCTCACCGAAGCTTGCAATAACACTGCCTCTTAATGCACATCTGATCCAACTGCCATATAAGATTAGGATGCTGGAGTATTCTCCTGAGTGTTCAGGTGGTCCATCTCCACGACTATATCATTACAGGGAAGGGAAAGTTAGTGACACCAGGAGGATTAAGTGTGAATGAATACTGCTGTTTCCCCTACTTGCAAGCCCACTCTTTCTGAATCGGTTTTTTGAGGCAAACAGATGAGAGTTCAGTTTCTATGTCAATGGTGTCTTCTGTGTACCTGCAGTCATGTTATTCTGTTCTAGCAGATTCAACTAGTACAGATATTGCTATTGGAACTACTGCCGGACTTAATCTCTAGAATTCACCTCCATCTTCCAGGATTCACAGAACCATTGTTGGGACTAGGTCAATAAACTGAATATATGAGTGCCAGCTGTATCCCAAGTCCTGTAGGAGAGGAGAGAAATGTCTCAGATGGTGCAGTCCAGCCTAAATTCCTTTTGGGGGGAGAACTAGCATAGAGGAGGACCCAAGAAATGTGTCTCCTCTAGTTTCCTGGAAGGGATATCCCCATCTCTTCCTGTCCTGAGATATCAAAGAATGTGAAGAGGAAGTGCAGACACCAACTTGGGTCCCCCCATGTCCATTCTCTTAAACACATGTTGCACATTTTTGTCCGAAGTCCCAAAGTCTCAATAGTCACTGTGTAATGGGTATAGAGTTTCTGTTTGGGGTGATGAAAACACTCTACTGTTGGTAACAGTGATAGGGGTTCCACATTTTGAATGTACTTATTGTCACTTAATTGCATACTTATGTATTTATTATTAAAGTAATTATAAGAATAAACTTTTGAATTGTATTTATTTTACCATAACAAACAACATATTCTTGAATTAAAGTAAAACTGGTTTATTTTCAAATCATACAAATGATAAAAATGGAAAGAAATGTGTAATAAGAACCATTTTCCTTTCTTCTATATGCTGCTACCATTCCCACCTTGAATTAATTAACAATGGTCTTTTGTCTGTTCTGAGGTCACACTTCCCCAGTTTTACAGAATTGTCTATTGTGCCTGTTTGACTTTGTACTAGCAGGTGTCCTCAAGAGTCCCATGCACACATTTGTCTGTCAGCTGTCTTGAGCCAGCATTTCTCAACCAAGATCACTTATCACCAGAGGCTTTGGAAAATTTTGCAGAAAGTTCCCAGGAAAGGACAGTGCACCCTGTTGGTAGCAGGGCAGTCTCCCCACAGTGGGTCCATGGAATGAACAGTAAAGTTGTGCACACTTTGTCCACAGCATGTGCTTTCTGTGCTGCTGACTTGGATCACAGTGCTCAGTGGGACAGTGTGCAATGCTGAATTCACCTCAGATCTGGACACTAAGGGGAAGGTCGATCAGAGTTGCTGGGCACTGAGTCACCCAGTGGGACACACAGAGGCTGAGGATGTATCACCCCAGATGTGCAAACAACAAAAGGTCTGCTGTTGGAACAGGAAGTTGAAGAAACCTGTGGCTCTGGAGGAATTTTCAGTCTGGAATCTCACTGCCCATCCCCATCCCCTATGCACCTTGTCAATGTGATCACGTGGCTGAGAAGTGGAAAGATCAGTGACATTGTCCCCCAACGTCTCTCTTGATAATCCAACATTCCCTTCAGCTCACTCTTTATTAGATTTGTGCTCTACAGACATGTGTGAGGTATAAATGAGTGATTTTTAAAGTGCTGATGGAGGCAGGAACCACAGTCCCTTTGGAGACATTTCTCATCTCATGATTCAGTGAACACATCTCTGCAAGATTCTGGATTTCAAGGTACAAGATTCTCAGATTGAAAAGAAACATAAATATTTCAGAAAACACAATACAAAAGTGAATCCTGACACTTTTCCATGCTTCCTAGGCTGCAGTGAAGTCAAATTTAGCCAGTGCTTCTGATCTCTGTTTCTTGTTTTCTCTGTGAATCCACATGCTCAAGAATATTCTAAATGAGATTGATGGTGACTCCTGCAGCCTGTGGTGGATGTCCTGAGTTTGCTCCTGCTACTCACAACATGAGACAGAGGACAAAAGGGTTTCTCTTGAAGGTCAGAAGTTTGTTTCTTGCTGGATGCCTGGACACCTGGAATGCTCTTGGGGTTCCTCTCCAAAGTGATCCCACAGAAAAAAGATCCAGGTCACTGACTCTACAGGCTTACCCTCATTGTTTTCTGGATATGGAATTAATCTATTTACATTTTAAAATGATCTCAAATTTAAATGCACTATTTAACGTTTTTTTCACTAACAATATAGCCCATAAGTAGCTAAAGGGCACAGCTGAACCAACAGTCTCTAATATTAAACCACCGGCTCTTCACACCACATACTTCCTTGTCCTAGCCCCTGAGACCACCACTAAGCTCCTCTAAGTCTTGGGCAAGGTCACATTTCTAGGGCTCTTGGAAATGTCTGACACATAATATAATCAGTGACACTAAAATAGTTACCTAGTAGCATTCACACCCATAAAATTACCAGTCCAATTCCAGAGTGGACATATCCATTTCCAATCTGCCAGAAACCAGTCAGTGTGATTAGAATCCTACCCAAAACA
Source organism: Cephalopachus bancanus (assembly GCA_027257055.1). Taxonomy (NCBI): domain Eukaryota; kingdom Metazoa; phylum Chordata; class Mammalia; order Primates; family Tarsiidae; genus Cephalopachus; species Cephalopachus bancanus. The sequence continues at coordinate 68,796 of JAPVLO010000817.1, forward strand.
ATTTTCTTCTGGAAAAACAAACTAAGTCAAGCTTCTCTCTGTGGATGGGCAAGACTTTGACTTGGGAAGGAGTGCAGTTCTAAGATGTGGTAATCTCAAGGTACACAAAAGGACAGGTTAAAGCAAAGTTTTGTCTCCTTGTGACACACAGACACATGCCTAAAGAGAGGTCCCTAAATATGGGCCCTAGAGCCATCCTGAATCTCGTTTCTTCTCCCACATCCTCAAACACAAAAATTCATCTCTTAATCTCCATTAGGTTTTCATAAGCCTAGTGAGACCCCCCTTTTGTGTAATTTAATTTTCAACCCTTTGAGAAGTCAGCTGGCCTTCTCCTCATCCCATTTTTATCAAGCCCACCTACAAGTATTGGATCCATTTAATGGAGAATGTTTCCTCAGCCCTCAGCCACAAGTTGCCTCATGTTCACCAGCCTGTGGGAAGGCTGTTCAGGGACAAGCACACAGGTGCTGAGGAGATGCCTCTGGACATGTGCTGTGGCTGTACATATTCCTTCCTGCAGGGATGGAGAGTGGAATGGACTAGAAGAGATCGGGGTACTGGTCCTGAGCTGGGAAGGGAAACAAGAAGAAAGGAGGAACAGAACAGGAATTATCAGCTGTGACTCAGTTTTCTGAGGCATGAGATTCTGTATCTGATGCCTCCAGGGACAGTGAGGGCCTGGATTTGGAGAGGATTATCGCTGGGGTTCTCCATGGTCTGCATGAACTCTCAAGAGCTGCTTCCCCTTGAACACTTCTACAGGTATTAAAAAGAAGAATCCCAATCTATGGTGACTCAAGAAATGTTTTTCTATGAGAATCAGTGAATGACCACAGGTCTCAACCTGAGGCTCACCCTCAGAGCTCTGCTGTGGTTAGTGGTGGAGCTTTCTCAGGAACTCTCCTCACTGAAGAGACCTGAAAGGTTTGATGGATTAAAAAGAGGCCCGAGATCTGCCTGAAATCCCTGGAAGAGGAGCTATTAGCTCTCTGAAAGCCAGCCTGGTACCCTGTCTTCACCCTCATCCCTCACACACCAAGAAGTCCAGGTTTCCTCAGCCCAGACTCCTGTAATAGCAAGAATGAGACTATCTCTAGGCTGACCTGACATCCTGGGCATTGTCCTGGGCTCACTGTGCCCCAACCCAGAAAATTTACATGAAAGAGTTTTTAGCCCATCTGCTTAATCCTAATGTCCAGGAACAGAGAAGTAGACATCTCTGGAGTCCAATCCCAGGACAAAGTGAGGTGAGGGAGGCAGGTAGTATACTTGCCTGGAGGCTTCTCACTTCTCTGAGGCTGAGGGGATATGACTGGTCTGGGGAGAATGCCTGGTGCTGGGGTCAGTAGGCAATGCTCTTGGGCACCTCCACTATGACTTGGACTCTGCTTTTCCTTAGCCTCCCCACTCAGGGTACAGGTGATGTCTCCAGAGAAGGGACCATGGGAACTCTGGGCTGATCCTTCGTCTCCTTCTCCTCTGACTTTCCAGGATCCAGCACTGACTTACCACAGTGTGTTTTTCCTCTTTCCAGGGTCCTGGGTTCAGTCTGCCCTGACTCAGCCTACCTCAGTGTCTGGGGTTTTTGAGCAGTCGATCAATGTCTCTTGTGCTGGAAGCAGCAGTGACGTTGGAGGTTATCATTATGTGTCCAGGTACTGAATGCACCCAGCAACAGCCTCCAAACTCCTGATTTATGGTGTCAGTTCTCAGGCATCAGGAGTCACTAATCGCTTCTCAGACTCCAAGTCTGGCAACATGGCCTCCATGACCATCTCTGGGCTCCAGATGGAGGACGAGGCTGATTATTATTGCTGTTCATATAAAAGTGGTGGCACTCGCCACAGTGGTGCAAGGTCATGGGGAAGTGAGAACCAAACTTCCCATGAACGCACTCAGCCAGACCTGAACTAATATCAGGCTCTCATTCACTTTACTAATTTATTTTAAAATAATTACAAGTTTAAAAATATATTTTTAAAAAATTTATAGAAGATTCTGCTCAGCCTATCTATGACACACTTATCGTTAACATTTTGCTATGATTTCTATTATCTTTCTCTATGCCTCAAATAAGCACATATATAGTCATATAATAATGGATGTATGCTTAAAGGTAGTTGTCTGTGTGTTTGTGCATATACATACACACACACACGCTCATATACACTTTTTTTCATTTTCTGAATCTTCTTAAAGTAGATTGTATCCATAAAGCCCCAAACCTTTATACTCTTCTTGGAAACAAAATTCATATTTTATCAATTAAATTACTTTGAATTATATAATGCAATGAGTTATATTCTTAAACATATGCCACCCTTAACATTCCGGAATTCCAGAACATTTCTGTTTAAGAGAAGTTATCTCTCTAAGCTCTCTAGGCTAGCTAAGAACTCCTGGGGTCATTCGTCCTCCTGAGCGCCTGGAACTACAGACTTCCTCCACTGAACCCCCAAACATTGTAAATCACTCCCCAAAGAAACATCTCACCCTTACCTATCACCGTCCCATTTCCCACTTCCCAAACACTGCCATCCTACCTGCCTCTGTAACTATGACCCATGTCACAGTTCTGCAATAGTGAGTAGCAGAGAGAGGACTGTTCTTGGAACTTAAATTTATGTTGTGAAGATGGAGAAGACTAAGTGGAAGACATTTATGATGAAATCATCAAGGAACAAATTTTCATTTTCACATATTACTAAAAATTGATTAATAAATAAGTAACACCACCAAAAGATAGATTGGGCTCTAGAAAGGCATTTGTCAAAGCAAAAATATTGGTGATCATGAGTTTTATGAGGTTTTCTCATCCTTTATTGCTGTTTGAATTAATTTACCTTGAGTCATTGGGTTATAATTACCTGTAGGCATTTCAGTTTTTCTTCTTTAATCCTTCTATTGTTTCTTCTCCTTTGAAGATTTAATTAATGTGGATAATAGGCAGCATGAAGTTATTCAACAAATCAATGTTCCTTTGTCTCTTTTGGGGGGACTGCAAGGGTTCTTTATTTTATTTTATTTTGATTTGTTTCTATTGCTGTGGCTTTAAAGTCTCTATATTTTTCTCTTTTCTTTTCTTTCTTTTTTTTTTTTGAGTTGGAGTCTCACTCTGTTGCCCAGACTGGAGGGCAGTGGCCGCTCCCGGCCACCGCAACCTCAACCTGCTGGGCTCCGGCGATCCTTCCGCCTCAGCCTTCCAAGTTGCCAGAATTACAGGCAGGAGCTACCATGCCTGGCTGATTTCTTATTATTATTATTTTTATTGTAGAGATGAGGTCTCGCCAAGTTGCCCAGGTGGGTCTCGAGCCCGTGGGCTCAGGCAATCCACTCACCTCAGCCTCCCGAGGCACGGGATTACAGGATGAGCCACCAAGCCCGGCTACTCTGAGTTCTTTTTAACATATGTTGACAGTTTTTGCTTTAGTAATCAGTCTACATGATTCTATGACACTGGGAGAAAATAAAGGGAAAAATAATGAATTATGAATTCATTATTTTTATGAATTATGTTTTCCACATGACTTCATTTTTTTCATTTTAAAGATGTGGGGTACAATTAAATTAGGTATACAATAGTCATCATACAGGCAAAGTTTGGGTCATACTTTGGTCCCCACTTTGCCTTATTTCAGATCAGATACCCTTATTAATATTATGTGCCCCCCTTCCCCTGGCAGTTTCTGGCTACTGCCAATCCCTTTCTTATAGTATTATGGTAAATGTTCAGTGTCTGCTTATGCATCATCTCAATTTTTATAACTTTATACTGGTATTTATTTTCTAATACCATAATACTAATTACATCACTCCTTTTCCAAACTCATTCCTGTACACAGTCTTCCAGTGTTTTCCAGTTTCTGTACTTTTTCTTTTAGATCCTCTGGCCATGAATTTAAGACTCTATAGTTACCTGATAGTGCAGGCACTTCCTATGGTTGAACCCATAACGGCAGCCAAGTAGCAGGAAAAGAGAGGAAAAGTACAACAGGGTTTTAAGCTCCTCTGTGGGAGAACAACCTTTGAATATAAAAAGAAAATTTCCCACTCTCTCCACTGTCATTGTTGCCACAACATAGACTATCTGGGAGTCTAGAATATGGAGAAAGGAGAGAGAAAAAATAAGGGGAAAGAAAATTAATATTTTCCATCTCACTTCTAGCATTAGGAGTTCCCTTTCCCATCTTCAAACTGAACAAGACAGATTTCCTGAATTTTATTTGATGTTAGAATTTTATTTGTTTGGTTTCCTGGCCTCCAGGCAAGAGGACACAGAAAAAACAGGAATCTCACAGTGATTCTGTAGTATTTCAAATGCTGGTGTCATTCCTATGATTTCATTTCCTGTACCTCAAATAGTAGCTCCATGCTCTATCATGATGAATATTGAAATTTACATGGAGACACAGAAAGTGTATGTTATTTATTTATTTATTTATTTCTATTTTTTAAAATTTTATGCTATTTTAAACATGTGGGTTACAATTCAGGGTTAAGTATACAAATTTTCATTATCCAGTTACCCTTGTTGATGAAGTGTGCCCTTCTCTCCCCTGGCAGTTTCCCACTACTGCCAATCCCTTTCTTATAGTATTATGATAATTGCTCAAAGTTCACTTGTGAGTAAGAAATATGGTATTTTGCTCCTTGTTTCTGTCATAGATCACTGATATGATAGAATTTAAATCCATCCAAGTTGCTGTGAAGTTCATATGTTTTTTTTTATGGCTGCGTAATATTCCATTGTGTATATGAACCACATGTTTTTAATCCAGTCCAGCTTCAATGGGCAGCATGGTTGGTTCCACGATTTTGCTATTTTGCTAGAGATGCAAGATACATGAGTGTGCAATCTTTTTTGTAGAGTGATTTGAATGCTTCTGGGTATATTCCCAATAGGGGGATTGCTGGGTCATTGATGGGAGCCAGTCACGGAGGCCCACTGAGTGTGAGTGATCAGGGAGGGCCGTTGACCCTGAGACCACTAGGATGTGTTCGGGAGCTGTTGACCCCATTCCCTCCCCATCTCTACTCAGGACTATAACCAGAATAAGCTCCAGTAAGCTCAAAACATAAAAACTCTGAGACTGGGATGAACACAAGCTAACTTTAGAAGCTCATTGCTCCCATTCTTCCACAAACTGTAGTTCTGGCTTTCACACAACTTACAATTCAAACTTGGGTCACATCTAAAAGCCTTAGTATTGGTCACAGGCTTCTGGGTCATGATTTTAGGATTTATTGAAGTTGAGTAAGGTGTAAATTACAGAATATAGTTTTAGGAATATAAGTTTAAACAGACATTTTGTTTAAAGAATGCAGCTAGGTTACTTGCAGGTAGCCCACTGTGAACATTGGACTGGGCCACATTCCAAACATTCTGGGATGGGCCTCTTTAGCTTGTAAAGTAGTATTTAAGTTTCTATAGCATCGTTTAACTTGGTATTAGTATAAATTAGTTTAGGATGAAAAGGGTTTATAAGTCGTCATGGATTAAGGTTAACATCTGTTATGGGATTTTCTTCCTCATACCTGAAAGAATATCTGGTGGGGGGGGACACCCCTCACACACCTGGCTTTGTGTTCACGTGAAAGACATATGAGTATAAAAGCCCACTGCTGACACTCAATAAAGTTCTTCTGCTCAAATCTAAGCCGTTGTTCAAGCCCTCTCTCTCTCTCTCTCTCTCTCTCTCTCTCTCTCTCTCTCTCTCTCTCTCTTTCTTTCTCCCTCTTTCTCTCATTCTCACAATGGCCAATGCCATCTCCACCTTTGGGGTATCAGGAACCCGGCAGGAGCTGGACTCCCACAGGTCATATGGAAAATCAAAATCAATTACTAGTTCTTTCAGAAATCTCCACACCATCTTCCAAATAGGTTGCACTAGTTTGCATTACCACCAGCAGTGTAGAAGCATTCCTTTTTCTCTGCATTCGAACAAGCATCTACTATTGTTTGTTTTATTAATGATGGCCATTCTTACTTGGGTTAGGCGGTATCTCAAATTGGTTTTGATTTGCATTTCTCTGATGACTAGTGAGGCTTAGCATCTTTTCATGTGTCTGTTGGCTGTCCATGTATCTTCTTTTGAGAAATGTCTATTCATGTATTTTGTCCACATTTTAGTGGGGCTGTTTTTTTTTTCTTTTAGGCAAGTTTGAGTTCGTTGTAGATCTTAGATGTTAGACCTTTGTCAGATATACATTGACAAATATTTTTTTCCATTCTGTGGACTGTTTCCCTGCTCTCTTAATGGTTTCTTTGGTTTTGTAGAAGCTTTTCAGTTTGATGAGGTCCCACTTGTCTATCTTATTTCTTAAGTTATTGGCCTTTAGGTTTCTGAATAGAAATTGGTTTCCAGTTCCAACTTCCATAAAGTTGTCTTCTGCATTTTCTAAGATTCATATAGTATGAGGTTTTATGTTTAGTTCTTTAATCCATTTGGAGTTAATTTTTGTGTGTGATACTAGATTAGGGGTCCTGTTTTAATCTTCTGCATGTGATCAGCCAGTTTTCTCAGCACCATTTACAAAATAGGTCCTCCTCTCCCCAGTGGTTGTTGTTGGAGGCTTTGTCAAAGATGAGTTGGTTGAAAAATTGAGACTTTGCTTCCAGAATCTCTATCCTATTCCATTGGTCTATATGCCTGTTCTTGTACAAATACTGGGCTGTTTTTATTACTGTCGTTTTAGTCTTATAGTAATGTTTGAAGTCTAGAAGTGCGATACCACCTGCTTTGGTTCTTTTGCTAAGGATTATTTTGGCTATTTGTGGTCATTTATATTTCCATATTAATTTCTGTATTGTCATTTCCAAGTCTGAGAAGAATGATGCAGGTAATTTAATGGGTATTGTGTTGAATCTGTAGATTGCCTTTGGTACTATGGACACCTTAACAATGTTGATTCTTCCTACCCATGAGCATGGAATATATTTCCACTTGTTTGTGTCTTCTTGGATTTCTTTGAGCAGTGTTTTGTAGTTCTCATTGTAAAAGTCTTTCACTTCTATGGTTAGGAAGAAGCTGAGGTATTTCTTTTTTGTGTGTGGCTATTGTGTATGGGACTGTGCTTTTTATTGAGTTCTCTGCCTGCTTGTTGGTGTATAAAAATGCAACTGTCTTTTGCATATTTGTTTTGTACCCTGAGACTTTGCCAAAGTCCTTTCTCAGTGCAAGAAGGCCTTTGACAGTTTCTTTTGAATTTTCAAGGGATAAAATCATGTCATCAGCAAATAGGGATAATTTGACTTCCTCTTTTCCTTTTTGAGTAACATTGATTTGCTTCTCTTGTCTAATTGCCCTAGCTGTGACTTCCAACATAATGGTGAACAAGAGGATGAAAGTGGGCAGTCTTGTCCTGTTCCAGTTTTCAGGGGAAATGCTTCCAGTTTCTGTCCATTTAGCAATATGCTAGCTGTGGGTTTATCTTACATGGTACTTACTATTTGGAGGTATGTTCCTTCTATACCTATCTGCTTGTGGGCTTTCATGAAGAAGGGATCTGGATTTTATTAAAAGCTTTTTCTACATCTAATGACACGATCATGGGGTTCTTGTTTTATATCTGTTGTTGTATTTAATTACATTTATTGTCTTGCGAATGTGGAACCAGGCCTTCATCTTGGGAATGAAGCCTACTTGGTCATGGTGGATGATTTTTGAGCTGTTTTTGGAACAGATTTACTAGAATCTTGTTGAGGATTTTGGCATCTATGTTCATAAGGAATATTGGCCTGCAGTTCTCTTTTTTTGTTGAATCCTTATGCGATTTGGGTATCAGTGTGATGTTAGCTTCATAAAATGATTTGGGGAGAATTCTATCTTTCTCAATTGCCTGGAATACTTTCAATAAGGTTGGTATCAGCTCCTCCTTGTAAGTTTTGCAGAATTCTGCTGGAAAGCCATCTGGTCCAGGACTTTTTTTGTAGGTAGTTTTCTTTTTTTTTTTTTTTTTTTTTGAGTTGGAGTCTCACTCTGTCGCCCAGACTGGAGTGCAGTGGGCGCTCCCAGCCACCGCAGCCTCGACCTGCTGGGCTCCGGTGATCCTTCCGCCTCAGCCTTCCGAGTAGCCGGAATTACAGGCGCGCGCTACCATGCCCAGCTGATTTTTTTGATTTATTGTAGAGATGAGGTCTCGCTGCCCAGGCGGGTCTCGAACCCACGGGCTCAGGCAATCCACTCACCTCAGCCTCCCAAAGGCACGGGATTACTGGCTGAGCCACCAAGCCCGGCTGGTAGTTTTCTTATAGAGTCATTTTCCTGGGTTGTTATTGGTCTCATTAGTATCTCAATGTCTTCTTGATTCAACCTGGGGAGGTTGTGTGATGTCAAAAAGTCTTCCATTTCATTTAGGTTATCAAGTTTGTTTCCAAGCAGGTGTGTATAATAATCTCTGATTATTTTTTGATTTTCATTGGGGCCAGTTGTGATTTGTTCTTTTGTATTTCTGATTGTGCTTATTTGTGCTTTTTCTCTCTTTTTCTTGGTCAGTCTGGCTAGGGGTCCATCAATCTTGCTAATTCTTTCAAAGAACCAGTTTTTTGTTTTGTTGATGTTTTCTGTGATATTTTTGACTTCTAAGTCCCATATTTGGGCTCTTATTTTGATAATTTGGATTCTTCTCATAAAGTTGGTGTTTAGGTGGTCTTCTCTTTCCAGCTCCCTTAGGTGATTTGTTGGGCTCTCAACTTGTAATCTTTACATTTTCTCGATGTGTACTCATAGAGATATAAATTTCCCTCTTGGAATTTCTTTCATGGCATCCCAGAGGTTTTGATAAGATCTTTCTTTATTTTCAGTATTTCCAGAAATCTTTTAATTTCTGCTTTGATTTCACTGTTTACCCAGTAGTTGTTCAGCATCATTTGTTTAGTGCCCATGTCTTGTGGGATTTGGGGAACTTTTGTTGGGTTTTTTTTTTAACTTCTAAAGTTATTTTATTTCCACTTAATGTACAGATGTGGAAATCAAGTCAATGCTGATTATAAAAAGGCAGAGCCAAGCTATCTCCGAACAAAGCTGCTATTTCCCCTGCTGGGTATACAATATCCCTTTTCAAGCCAACTCCATGTTTGTCATAACTATATTTAGAAATAAGAGAGAGCAAAATACTGCTGCAGCAATTCAATGTTGTAAAAAAGAAGGAAACACGAAAACTTCATGGAATCAAAGTTTACACTCTTTAGTCCAGGTTCCTCAATCAATTCAAATTTTGAATGCAACTTAGAAGGTGTTCATTATGGAAAAAGAAAAAGAAAAAGTCCAATAGCAATTCCCACTTGAAGAAATGGGCAGTACATCCTCCTTACAGGGAAAACAAATGCGATTTTTGGTTTCTTCTTGAAGAGGTAAAAAAAGTTGCTAAGTTTTCACCAAACATTGAAGACGGATCTGCAGACAGCTGGAAGCAAGGGCCTGAGCTAATACACAGAAGTCACCAATCACACACCGCTCGATATCTTCCTTTTAAAAGGCACTGGGTGGGAATACAGAACTTAAGAAATCGCAGGAAGTGACCAGCATGTGAAAAACCAAGGGCCATGCATTAACCAATGAAACTTTCTGATGGCCACGTGTCCTGGACGCTGGGAGGCAGGCAGGGGCCTCTTTCTCTTGTGGGGCCAGGGCCTCCATCTCCCACACCACCTGTGTGAACACCTGGTCCACCATCCGCTTGCTCTTGGCCGTGACCTCCAGGAACAGGCAGTGCCACTTGTGGGTCAACGCGTGGCCCCGCAGTCGGCACTTGGCACTCAGCGTCCAGGTCTGCCTTGGTGCCCACCAGCACCAGCGGGACCGCCCGGTGGCACCCCCGCAGCTGGCCCACACATGCGTGCAGCAGCTGCACCTCCTGGAATGAGGCCTTGTTGCACACGCTGTAGAGCACCATGAGGCCTTCGCTGTTCCAGATGTGCAGGTCCTTGAGCGTGAACAGGGACTTGACGCTCACCTGTCCACAATCTCCAGCAGCACGGGCGCCGCGTTCACCTCGATCACCTTGCTGAACAGCTCTTCCACCAATGGCTCGCACTGCTCGGGGAAGCTGCCACACGTGAACTGCGTGACCAGCTCCATCTTTCCCAAGGCCATGCTCCCGAGGAGCACCACCTGGTAGCCCTTGGTAGGGCGCTGGACCAGGCCCACCATGGCTGGCTGCAGCAGGGACCTATTGGTGTTAATATTTATTTTTATTCCACTGTGGTCTGAGAATGTGCATGGCAATATCTCAACCTTATGGAATTTGTTTATGCTTGATTATTGGTCAAGGATGTGATTGATCTTGGAGTACAGTCCATGTGATGATGAGCAGAATGTATATTCTGTGGTTGTTGGGTGGAATAATCTGTAGGTATCTATTATGTTCATTTGGTTGAGTGTGAAGTTTAGGTTCTGGATCTCCTTGTGGATTTTTGACCTCAATGATCTATCTAGGTCTGTTAATGGTGTATTCATGTCCCCTGCTATAATAGTGTTAGAGCCAATATCTTTTTTTGGTTTACTTAGTAGTTGTTTTATAAATGCTGGTGCTCCTGTGTTGGGTGCATATAGGTTTAGGATGGATATTTCTTGTTGATGGATTGAACCTTTTATCGTTATGTACTGACCATTTTTTATCTTTTTAAATTTTTGATAGCTTTAAATTTTTAATAGCTTGTTTAGTCTGATATTAAGATTGTGGCTACTGCTTTCTTGTGTGATCCATTTGCTTGGAAATTCCCTTTCCATCCTTTAACTTTCTGTCTCTGTGCCTCCCTTAGGATGAGTTGAGTTTCTTGGATGCAACAAATAATTGGGTCATAGTTAACTTGTCTAGTTTGCCATTCTGTGTCTTTGGCATTTAGTCCAATCACATTCAGGCTGATTATTGAAAGGTGATTGTTTATCCCTTTCTTGAGGTTCTCAAAAAGATTTTTCTTGTGTGTTTTCTTTTGACTTTGGAGTCGATATATGTGTGTTTGTTCAAGTTTCTTGTTGCGCTGTATCCTCTGTTGATTCTGTGCTCTGCTGTTCTCTTGGGATGTATGTGGTCATTCTTTTTTCTTTCTTTCTTCTGTGCTTAATACCTTTATAAATGTCTCCTGTGGAGCTGGTCTGTAAGATGCATAATCTCTTGGGGATTGGTTTCTGAGACAGATTTTAATTCTCCATCACTGATTAAATTGAGCTTGGCTGGGTAGGAAATTATTGGCTGAAATTGTTTAACTTTGAGGACTTTGAGTATTGGAAAACACTCCCTTTTTGCTTTTAGTGTTTCTTGCGATAGGTCTGAGGCTATTCTAATTGGTTTTCCCTGGTAGTTAGTCTGACCTTTCTCTCTTGCTACCTTTGGGATTTTTTTCTTTTGTGTCACTTTATGTAGACCAAAAATTACTATGTGTCTAGGGGTTGGTCCTCTCATTTGATATCTTTCTTAATTTCTTTGTATCTCTTGTACTTGACTGGTCACATCTCTGGTGAGAAGGGGAAAGATTTCTTGGATTACCTCCTGGAATACTTGCTCCAAGTTGTTCTCCATTTTCCTTTCCTCTTCTGGTATACCAATCAGGTGTAGGCCTGGCCTCTTGGTATTATTGCACATCTCTTGTAGGCTTTCTTCTTTCTTTCTGGATCTTCTTTCTATTTTTTTTTTAAATAAATCAGGTTGATTCTATGGTCTGGTGTTCAAATTCTGAGATTCTTTTTTCAGTTAGATTAATTCTGCTTTCCATGCTTGTCATCTTGTCATTTATTTCCTGGATGAAATATTTTATTGCCAAAATTTCTGTTACCAAGTTCTTTCAGTATTGCATCTTGTCTTTCTTTAGTCTTTTTCCTTCTTCCTATCCATTCCCTAATCCCTGTCATATTCTGGGGCCAGTTGTTGGTGACTTACATTGTTTGGGCTCCAAGGTCTGATTTTTCAGGAATTTTATCTTTATTACACTTGAAAGTGCTTATGGTCTTCTTTGATTTTTCCTCAATTGTGACAGATCGTTTGTTTTTCTCTTTAGTTCTGTTATTCAGTATCAGTATTATTTTTCCCTGATCTGGGCTCTGGATTTGCTCTCTTTTGAAATATGACTGTTGGTAGTAAGCTTTGCTGTCTCTTATGCTTTTTAAAGCTGAATAAGGTAGGGAATGGGGCTCTTCGATCCAGAAATGACTTGAAAATTACAATGTTCACTGACTGTGGTATGTGTCTCCTGAGACTCACTGCCCAACACCACTTTATATGACAATGCATAGTGGGAACCAATGCAAAAAGCAATGGAATGCACACACACAGTCATACACACACACCCCAAGACAAACTGGAATAACAATAAAGTAAAACAAAGCAAACAGCAACAACAGTAAGAAAACTGAATACACGGACAAATGCCTATCACAAAGTGAATGGAGAAGACAAACAGAAAGGACAGAACAAAAGGAGTTCATGTTGAACCCTCATACATATATTGACACACTCTTTAAACTATGAAAAATAACAATAAAAAAACAAAGGAGCAAAAGAGCAAAAACAAACCAACAACAACAAAATTGAAAGATGAACATTCAATCATTCACATACAAACATAAACAGAAAACAATGAACAAAACAAGAATGAAACAGAAAAAGAAAAGAAGAAAAATGGGGGGATGCAGATCAAGCCCTCATATACTCATTCATGCACAAAGAAAAAATATTTTTAAAATAGACGATATAACCAGCAGGTAACTTTTTTTTTTTTTTTTTAGTTTTTTAAAAAAATTAAAAGATAAAAATGCTTGCCCTCTTGTGGCAGGCTCTGTAATTCTTCCTCCAATTGGGTCTCTTTTGCAGAGTTTCCACCTCTTTCTCTCTTTCCCCTGTGTCCGGAGCAGGGAAGGAGGAGGGGCAGCGGAGGTTAGTGGGGCTGTAGTCCTCCCCTCCCACTATCATATGGAAAGGGAGATCTCCTCCAGTGGGGATTGTCTTTTCCCGAGGTATTTGCCCTGGGAGTTTCCCAGTCAGGCTTATCCTGGGATGGAGTTCTCCTATTGAGACTGACGTCTAAACTCCCCCTTGGTTGTCTCTCTCAATCATGGCCCAGCTGTGTGGGTCTGATGTTCAGAGGATTGCTGGGCAGAAGAGGGCTTGGGTCAGCCCCAGACTTGCCACTAATCTCTTTGGAGTTCTTCCCCATCCTTTTCTGGTCACACCTTTTGTCCCATGGCTGGATCAGGGTAGGAGGTGGAGCACCTGGAACTCAGCACTTGTCAGTTCCCTCCGAAGTTTGTGCTTTCAGGATATTCCTCTGGGTCACAGTCAACCCCTGAGTAGTTGATCCACCAGTCACAGAGATGGGGTCTGTTGTTCTGTGGTGAGCAAGTCAGAGCATTTTCCTGCCCCACCTTCAAGATGATGATGGGGTACGTCTCTTGTCCTCTCCAGTGGGACTCTGCCTCTGGAGCTGGCAGTCTTTCCTAACTGCTTCCTTGCAGGAAAAATTTTTCTTTAAAAAAAATGACACTTGGCTTCCGTGACCTGGGACACACCAGGGAAAAAGCAGAGAAGCTGCACCAGCTGACACACCAAGAGGGCCCTGACCATTTTGCTCATGAGCCCCACTTAGTAAGTCTCTCCCAACATTTTCTTCCTCGGAAGTGTTTTGTTGATTAAAAATAAAAAAAAAATTTAAATGGCGCTCGACTTCCACATCCAGGAATCACTAGGGTCCAGGCCGAGCATCTGTGGCATCAGCTACTGCACTAGGAGAGCCCTGGCTGCTAATTCCCTATTTCTCACTCAGTCAGCCACTCACATACTCACTCACTCACCAGCAGGTACACAAATTTTCCCATGCACTCATTCACTCACTCACACCAGGACTCACACACTCTGACTGGCTCCCACCATCTTCCCCACCCATCTGGGGAAAGGCAAACTTTCTACAAATAAACATTTTATTTATTTCCACAAAAAGTCTTTAAATTATTTCAACTTTCCATTTTTCTCCATTGCCTATGACAACACCATCTTAATGTTCCAAACTGAAATAATTGATAATGGGTGAAAGTCCCACTCAAATTTTCACAGAATTTCTTGTTGGGTGCTACACATTTTCCATGGAATCTCCTCTAGATGTTTTGTTTTGTCGTTTTGTTTTTTGCATTTTGAGTGCAAATTGTGATGAGTCTTCAGGTTATTTCAGTCTGAGATGAGTACATGTGGAAATTGAGGTTTGCATAGTTTGCATAGTTTAAGTATCGTTTCTCTAGTATTACTGGCTATTAATCATGTTATTGAACAGTCCTTTTATCTCTTCCTTGGCAGCAGGAGGTCTTCTAATTGATGTTTCAGGAGTTATTTTGAACACATAGCCAGATAAATTCTAAATAAAAATACTGACTTCTGAGCAGTGCTTCAGGTGCCAATTAGACACGGAACAGAGGACAAGGCAGCTCCTTTAGAAAATTAGAGGTTGACTACTTGCAGAAAGTGCCTGCACATCCAGAATATTCCCCAGGGTCTCTCCACAAGCTCACTACACAACCCACCCAAACAACCTCATGGACTGTGATCAAGACACTGACCTATAACCACTTAGTATTATATCAAATCACTCAAATTATCATCTCAACTAATGTCTAACAATATTGCTCACAGATATCTACAGGACACAGCAGAAACAATAGTCTCAGATTCAAAACTACCACCTCTTCACACAACACACTTCCTTACCCCAATGCCTAAGCCCACCACAAAGCTCCTCTAACCCTTGGCTAAGATCACCTTTCTTGTATTCTCAGAAATGTCTGTCATGCAACAAACAGTGATCTTAAAATAGTTACATGGTAGTATTCACATACATAGAACTCCTGAGTGTAATTCCTGAGTGGAAACACTCACAAGTGAACATCTCTCCATAGTATGATAGTCTATTCCTAATCTGACCGAGACCAGTTAGCCTGATTAGAGTCTTACCCCAAACTATTCTCTTTCTGGAAAAAATACACTAAGTCAAGTGTTCCTCTGTGAATGGGCAAGACTTTGACTCTGGAAGGAACACAGTTGCAACAAGAGGAGTTCTCAATTTGCATAAAAGGACAGGATAAAGAAGAGCTTTTGTCTCAGTGTGACACAAAGAAGTACCAAATGAGAGATCCTGAGAATTGGGCCCAGAAAGTTATCCTGAATGTAGTTTCTTCTCCCACATCCTCAAACACAAAAATTCACCTCCTCCTCTCCATTAGTTATTCAAAACCTAGTGAGATCTTCTTTTGCATAGTTGCATTTTCAATCTTTGAGAAACCACCTGTTCTTCTCCTCATCCCATTTCTTATCCAGCCCTTCTAGTGAGGTTGGATTCATCTAATGCATAATGTTTCCTCAGCCTTGAGTCACAAGCTGCCTCATGTTCACCAACCAGTGAGAAGGTTGTTTAGGGACAAGCACAGAGGTGCTTGAGGAGATGCATCTGGTCAAGTGCGATTGCTGGAAACACTTTCCTTCCTGCAGAGATGAAGCATGGAATGGCTTGGAAAAGATTGGGAGGCTTGTACTAAGCTGAGAAGGGAAACCAGAAACAAGGAGACAGAACAGGAAGTATCAGCTGTGACTCAGAGGAGCTTTCTGAGGTTTAGGATACAACATCTGAAGCCAGCTGGGGCAGCAAAAGTCTAGGTTTGGGGAAGTCCATTGCTGTGGTTGAGTCTGGATATAGAAAGTCCCAAGAGCTGCTTCTTCCTGAAGCCCTCTAAAAGAGACAGAGGTGGTTTGGTACCTCCAATCTGTTGTCGTTCTAAAAGTGCATTTCTAGAAGGGTCAATAAATGAGCCCAGGCTTTATACAAAGAACATCCTCAGACAGTAAAATGGAGGACAGAAGGATGCCCTGAGGCCCCTTCCTTACTGAGGAAACTAGGTGTTGAGAGGAATGAGAGATCCTTGTTGTGCCTGTGGTCTCTGGATGGGTGTCTCCCAGCCACTGTGGAACACTGTCTTTACACTAGTCACACAGTAGGGAAGAAAAGTTCTGGAATCACACAGCCATGAAACACCAATAACCCCAGTCTAAGAGGTAGAATGACTACTGGACAGGACTTATTTCCTGGGTTCTGTCATGGACATGGTCTTAGAAAATTAACACCCAACTTAGCACTGCTGTTTGGAAAGTAGAAATCTCTGGATTCTAGACCAAGATCACAGTGTTCTGAGGGCAGCAGTACAGGAAGCAGATTAGCATGGAGACTCCTCCCTTCTCTGAGGCAGAGGTTATAAGATGTCTGGGGAGCAAGCCTAGTGATGGGGCTTGGGAGGCAATGCTCTTGGACATCTGCACTATGATCCAGGCTGCTTCTCCTAACCCTTCTCTCTCAGGACTCAGGTGACACCTCCAGGGAAAGGACCTCGGGGACGTCGGCGCTGATTCTTTGTCTACTGCTCCTGAGGCGTGCTAGGGCCCAGTATTAACTCACCACAGTGTGTTTTTCCTCTTTCCAGGGTCCTAGGCCCAACCTGTCCTGACTCATCCTCCCTCAATGTCCGGGTCTCCTGGAGAGCCACTCACCATCTCCTGTGATGGAAGAAGCAGTGATGTTGTTGGTTATGGCCTTGTCTCCTAGTATCTAAAGCACCCAAGCACAGCCCCCAAACTTCTGATGTCTCAAGTCAGTTCACGACCTTCAAGGGTCGCTGATCACTTCTCGGGCTCCAAGTCAGGCAACACAGCCTCCCTGACCATCTCTGGGCTCCAGACTGAGGACGAGACTGATTATTACTGCAGTTCATATATGACCAGCTACAATTTCCACAGGGGTCCAAGGTTATAGGGAAGTGAAACCAAAACCTGTCCTGCGCTCAGAGTCTCCTCCTTGCTCTGAAGACATTTCCTCACCCTTTCATGGAGGTTTCCTTTAACATGGTCTTGAGAATTCACTCTTCTCTCAGATCCTTTTCTTTCCCTCCAAGAATTCCAAAAGGGACCCTGCTCTGTGGTTTGTTGTCTATGACAATGACAGCTTCCTTTTGCTTGTGAGATGTGGTCTCTGAGTGTGCATCTATTTCCAGCTCTTCACAGGAAGGGATATGGTAAGAAGGACTTGCGTCTTGGGGCAGTCCTACTCTCTGCAGAGGTACCCTCTAAAGGCCTCTCCAGATCCCACACTGCATGAACCACTCTGGATAGAAGTCATTAAGGGCCATTTCCAGAAAGAATGTCTTCCTGTCCTCTATGTCTGCCTCACACTAGTGAGGACGCCACCCTGCTGGTTATTTCTCTGCATGTATCACTGAACAGTAGCCACTGTGGAGTGATCTGGGGATGTTCTAGAGGGATTAAGAGCAAAGAGGAAGAAGTTGCTTTTTCTATATTTTCCTTCCTCTTAGTCCCAAAATTTCAGGTTGCTGAACCTAAGAGAATTTGAGTGACAGACTTTGCCCTCTTGGAATTGCCCCTCCCCTCATGTCACTAAGACCTGTCCTGGAAACACCCAGGAGTGGACCTTCTCTCCACAGGATGAAAGTTTCTAATGTCTCACCATGGGAAAAGGAAACTTGAGTATGCCTTCCTTCCTCAATGATATCAACATGTCTCATTTTCATGAGGAGTCAAGAAAAATTTAATAGAACTCCCAATTAATCTAGTTTATGTGAGAATTTATTTTATTTGTTTATTTACTTATTCATTTTTTTAATTGGGCTCTCACTTTTTTACACACCTTTATTAAATCTCTTAAACTTTACCACTATGAGCCAAGCATTGTAATTCTCCTTCCATTTTACAGCTGGAGAACCTGTGATACAGAGTCAGAGTTAGGAAAGCCAAGGTAAAGAAAGAATAACTTGCTTGAGGTCAGAACCAGAAGCAGAATCTCAGAACTTCTGGACCCAGACAACCTGCTAACAGTAGCATCCTGTGACTTGTCACTGTGGTCATAAGGTCAGACACTGGCATCTCCATATGACTCCTGAATGTTCTCTCTACATTTTAAAGTAAATGACTCATATTGTTATTTACAATGCAGTAGCAATAGTCTAGTGCTGCAGAGAATACTAAAGTATAATTTTTACTACATATGTCATGTAAAATGTTTCGGTTGCCACAAAGATAAAAGTAAACAGATAGACTAACTTTCTTAATATAATTTGTTTAACTGATTTATCCTATATATTATTCTTTGAGTGTGTTATCAATATAAAAAGTATTTAGATATTTGGGCTTTTTTTGGTACTATCTCTTTGATATCTGTCTTACTCCCCAAGTAAATCTTCCCTTGATTTACCCACATTTCCGGGGCTCAACAGCTAACTGTGACTCATGGCCACCATATTAGACACAGAAGTTCCAGATGAGGATGTTCCATGTGGGTAACTGTCCCTGCCATGAGTACTGACAGCTACCTGGGGGTGATGGAGGGTCCCATGACCCAGAGGGCCTCAGAAGGAGGAATGGTCCCTCTACTCACCAACCAAATAGGAACATAGAAGGCACTAATAAACAAAGGGATTTTTGCAATGTGTTTCACATTTTTCCCCTTCTCAAAGACATTGAATGTAACTTCAGTTTCAAAATGTATGGCGATTCTTCCTAAAGGTGTATATTGGCCTCACTCACAAGCATGAATCATTTTTTTGATGGACCATTCTCCCACGATGGTCTGAGTTACATCCAATGTTGTGTCAGCACCCACAAGCAGAGGTGTCAGAACCAACCTGCATGAGTATCCAGCAGGGCCCCAGGGGAGACCCTGAGGAGCCCAGTGAGAGGAAGAATGGAAGATTCAGGAGGGAGGGAGTGGAGGGACTAGTGTGACACAGGAGTGGCTGTACTGGAGGTATGTGGCTTTATCCTAGTAATCTTTTTAGACCAAACTCCAAGCACGAGTGCATGGATCCTTCTGTCTGTACACAAGAGTCCATAGGGCTTCACATCTCAAACCTGAGTCCTAGGTTTGAACATCAATACGTTTGTTAAAGTTGTTAGGTGAAAAATGTTTTCTTGCCATCATGTAGTGTTTTTGTTTTTTGTTTTTGTTTTCGTCAGAGTCTCGCTCTGTCATCCAGGTTGTAGTGCAGTGACACACTTATGGATCACCACAGCCTCAGCCTACTGGACTCCTCCTGAGTAGCTGGAACTACAATCATGGGCCTCCATGCCAGGCTAATTTTTTTATTTTTATTTTTTTGAAGAGATGAGGTCTTGCTATGCTGCCTAGGCTGCTCTGTAATTCTCAGACTGATGCCCTCTCTCATTGGTCTTCCTAAATGCTTGGCACTACAAACATGAATCACTCTACCTGGACCCATTCATGTAAATTAAGACTTCAGTGTCCAATTCAACAATTATCTAATTCCATGGACTTACCTGACATAAATGAAATCTCAATCATGCATTGTCAGGAGAGATTCCAGGCAAGAGGAGCAGGACAAGGCAGTTGAAGATCCTCAATGTCACCACTGACACACACTCCCTGTTTACCTGCCATGGAAGGAGAAGAGGGAGGGTCACCACAGCTGTCCATAGACATCAGGAAGGACAGTGCTGCTGATTAACAAAGAAAGGAATGTGACAAGAGGGGCCAAGTGGCCTGAAATGAGAAGAGAGGTAGAGATGGGACGTGGAATTGGAAGCAGGGCAGGGAGGGGCTAGAGTCTCAGGCTATGAGCTGAGTCTCCTGGATGGAATCTTGACTCCACTCACTACCATCTGAGGGACTCTGGGAAATTGTAATATTGCTTCTCTCATTTTTAGGCTGGAGAAGTTGTGTCTTTAGCTTAGAGCTGCTGTGGGCTGACTGTGCATGTGTGGTTGAGCTGACATGTCTTAAACAATGTCCAGGGGGCCTTTAATGTATGAAGTGCTCAGAAGTAATCTTTTTATCACTGCCTCTTCATGACCTAGTGATCCATGAGCCGGGAAGGGGAGGAGGTTCCTCCAGCGGGCAGTAGGGGGCACTATGTGCCTTGCTTTTGAAACTTAAATAGCTGCAAGCTCCCTAGTAGGTCTCTTCTTTTGGGTAAATCACACTCTCCATGTATGGCACCCACCAGGCCCTTCTATGGAACTTAAAAAATTGTAAAACCAGGCCCTCAGGTTCAGGACTTACACAAGAGCTTAGACAGACACTAGTGAATGGAGACCAGATTTGCATTCAAGACCCCTCTGTTTTTGAGTTCCAAGAATAGGTTAAGAAAGGAGTTTGGAAAGCTCAGGCCCTACTGGGCAGCCTCAGGCAGAGTTCTTGGAAGCCCCACCCTCCACAATGGCCTTGGTTTCCTTCTATCTCCTGCATCCACAAGTCAGAGTATCCCAGGAACTGGGAATAAGCTCCCTGCTATTCCCCAAACACAGGTCCTAGGGTCATCATTACATTTCTCAGCTGCATTCAGCATTAGTTGTGAAACATGTTTCAGGTTTCTGTGCTCTGCCTGTGCTGACCCAACCACATTTGCATCCACCATCTGCATCTTGCCTCTGGCAAGCCCACCTGCACCCTGATAAGCTGTTGAATGGTATCAGCAGCAGTCAGAAAAGGTGCCTCTGTACTTGATGTTATTAAAAGTGATGGTAGTCACAGCAAGAGAGGAGGGATCCCCAATTGCTTCTCATGTTCCAACTCTGGGGCGGACCACTGCTTGACCATCTTAAACGTCCAATCTGAGGAAGAGGCTGAGTATCACTGTGGAGAGAGCCACACCACTGATGGCCAGTATGGGTAAGCTACAATAACAAAGACAAATGGGAAGTGTGATCAAGAGCTTCCTCTCTACCCTCTTCCTCCTCAGAGATTCAAAATGAGCAGCCCCATTCCATTTTCTTCTTAAGGACCCTGAGACATTTGATTCTCTCCCTTGGAAAACCCATCATCTTCACTTCCATTCTCAAGACACCCCTAGGTAGAGGCAGACATAGGTTATGATTGATTGAGGCCATTATGACAACTCAACATGCTTTTTCCTCAGCAGCAACCTGTGGAAACAATGCCGGAGAGACCAGGACAACCCCGGCAAGAAAGGACCCTGAGAGAGTGGCCAGGTCATGATGACTATGTCCTCCTGAGTTCCAGGAGACCTGTGCCATCATGGAAGGAAAAGGGATTATGGATCTCTGGCTACTAGGGTGATCCTGAAAGTCAGCTTAAGTGAATATCATGGCTATCGGTCACTGTCAAGCATGTGCAGGATCCTGTTAGGATTGAGGGACTGGAAGGAAACATTTGGCCTCCAGGGGAGAAAGGGCAGGTGCCTGGGACCCAGTGCGGATGAAGAACTGATGCCCAGGAGGTCATGAGGTACAGTACGGGATGTCTTGAACAGGACACACAGCACACAGACAGCACAGGGTGGCTTCCCTAATGCCTGGGTACGATGCTTTTCCCATGTTGACACATATAATAAACTAAGACATATCTTTGCCTTAAAGATTTTACCAGGAGAGTGTGTGTGTGTGTGTGTGTGTGTGTGTGTGTGTGTGTGTGTGTGTGTGTGTGTGTGTTATTGGCTGATAACACTGAAATAATTCTCTTGTGTTTGTCCCTAGACTAAATGTCCCATGTGACAACCAAAACCCCTGGCCCCTATCTGCAGGGTAGAAGCCCTCATGTCCTCAGACCCTGGGAGTTTTGCACTGGAAGCCTCTGGACTTGCTTCTGCTGAAGGGCTGCCTAGCCTTGGTATTGACCCTCCTGGGGCAACCTACTCATAATGATCTATCCCTGTGGTGGGGTAAACGTCCTAATTCAGTACTACGGGACGAGCTTGTCCAGTCCCATATTACCAAGTGCATTCTACTGAGGACTCAGCGGTGATGACCTGGCAGTTCAGCAACTATATCTGCCCATGCACACTCCCTTCTGTTTTTTTCCTGGGTGTTGTATTCTCTGGTCTATCTCACCTTCCTGCACATTCATCTGCATCTAAGAAGTTGCTTCCTGGGGACCCTGACCTGCTGCACTTTCCTTTTACCTTTTCCTCTCTTTGATGGAGGTAAAAACTACATAGAGTAAAATCCACCCTCTCTAGTGAACAGTTCTGTGACTTTTGAACAAATGTAAAAGGAGATAAGCACCTAAGATAAGACATGAGATAGTGCAGTCACCACACACATATTCCCCCGGTCCCTTTGTGCTCACACCTTCCGTCCATCTCAACCCCAGAAACTGATGGTCTATTGTCTGTCCTACAGTTTCAGTTTTGAAAGACATCATATAAATGAAATCACACCTAGGAGGCCTTTGACTCTGGCATATTCCTCTCATTTGAGATCCATTCTGGTTGCTGTGTGTATTAGTCGTTTATTTCTTTTGTATTGCTGTGCAGTATTCCATTGTGAGGATGAATCACAGAATGTATGGCGTTAGATGGTTGATGTTAACCAAACACTTGCAATTAATGAGAAACTCTAAACCTTTAATTCCCTCATCTACCACACTGATAATGTTGGGTTTCCTTTCATGTGTGTTCCTTATGAGCTCAAGAAGGCTGTTGTAACTCCATCTACCACACCTATACTCAAGAGGAAATGTTCTGCACAAGCCAGTCTGGTTTGATTTTACCACAAGAACAAAATATCCCTGAAAATATGTCCAGGCAACTGACATTTACATCCATGGGCTGGCTTTTGTCCTAATGGTCAATACTGTGTAAGAGTAAAAAAACAAAAGTCTAGTTTTATTTTTAAGTGCAATTTATGTTTTATAGAAACAGGATTTCACTATGTTGCCCAGGTTTATCTCAAATGTCTGACCAATAGTGATCATGTCACGGTTTTACAAAGTGGTGGGATTATAGGGTTGAGCCCCAAGCCTTGCAAGAGTCTAGCTTTGAATAAATGGAGGAGAAGATTTATATTTGGTAGCAAATATGTGCTGAGTTTACAGCTTTTTCTTCTTTACTCACCACCCCAAACTGGGATACACTTGATCAAGGACTGTATCTAGTTCCTGCTGAATTCCCAAGATGAGACTTGGACCAGACCAGTGTGGGTCTGTTTGTAGGGTGGATGTTCTCCTGTCTCTCACTTAGGTGCAGTAACCACCACTGCCTCAAGTTGGCCTAGTATCTACAGACATCAACTGTAAGAGCCAGTTCATGAGTCCTGTGAGCCCCTTGCCAAGCACTCGTATCAGCCCCATGACTACCCACCACCCAGAGGTATGTGCAGGGAGTCTCAGGTGGGACTTGCCTCCTCCTTCTGTTATGATCTAAGCAACACTCAGCATTTAACCCTCAACACCAATCTAGAGGTAGAAAAACTGGTAGAAAGATGTTTGTTTCTGAATTCGAATCCACGGAGCAGAGTCTGGCTTCTGGTCTTCTAAATAGTTCTGCTCACCCTTCAGTCTACTTTTATAAGTTCAGGGTGGTAGTTACCTATACATTGACTATGTGACCAGCAGAGAATTGTATAGAATTACAGTCGCAGTTTGTCAATAATGACATTAACTGGTCCACATTTCCTGGTGCCAGTTACCAGAGGTATCTCACAGCTTTTTATCAGTAACACTAGGCAGATGCGTTAATCAAGTTTGCCATACAGTTAAGAGTGAAGGGAGTTTGCAAGGCCTAATGCACAGTTCATACTACATGTTGTTGTACAGAAGACTTAAGAGTACATTGATACAAAAGTTATACAAATCACAAGATTTATGATTACCTTGATGCTATATTATTCAAACCTATGTCTACAAAAAAAGGGTGTAAGTGGGAATTTATTTATTCCATTTATTTGGACACAGTTTGCAGGGAAGTTAAGCCTCCTTTGAAATTATGTACTTCGAGATGAAGGAAGCACAACTTTTGTTAACTTCCAGGAATGTGGGTACGTGTGGGCTTGCTAGACCCCTCTCCATGACCTTGTCTCGGGGCTGTGGAAGAATGGACAGACAATAGCAGGTCTCAGTGTCACTTCTGTGGTAGATGTGATCATACCTTCATGGGGAAACTGAGCCCCTTGTGCCTGTTCGAGAGGCAGGCAAGGACCACACAAAAAAAGAGGAAATCTTTCTCTGGGGTCAGCAGTCCATGGATCAGGAAATTGCATTCTAAGTCCACATATGGACAAAGGAGGCACCTCAGCTTCCAGCAGCCAGTGTGGACCAGCCCCAAGGCATCAGCAGAGGATCACCTGGCAAAGCCATATGGGGATAAGGTGGACTTGGAGATCAGGGAGATTCTGACATGCAGGGAGGGTCAGGCACCACCACCTGAGACCTGGAGGCAGATGTGTCTTTTTGTTACAACATTGTCCTTATCTCTAATGTACAAATTCTTTTGCCTGAGTCTCTTACATCTGACTCATAGCATTTGCCTATTTCCCTAACATTAATCCAAGTTCTGTACTTCATTTATGACAGCCCATGCAATCATGCTGACACTCTGTACCTGTCAAACATTTTCTGATACTAGGTCTGACCTGACCCAAAGAGCTCACTGGGGATACTGAGGCAGAGCTTCTATGATTTGCCTCGACCAACAGTCTATCAACATAGCTCGCCCAACAGTCGATCTTTAAAAATGCATCCTAACAGATCACCAAGACAAAAAATCAACAAGGAGATCCGAAGCCTCAATGTGACTATTGACCAAATGGAATTAATTGATACCTACAGAACACTCCATCCATGACCACAGAATATACACTCTACTCATCATCACATGGAATATACTCTAAGATAGACCATAAACAAATTTCATAAGATTGAAATTCTGCCATGTACCTTGATTTTTGAGATGTTTTTGGATCCAATTTGCTAGTCTTGTTCAGGATTTTTGCATCTATGTTCATAAGGGATATTGGCCTGTAGTTCTTTTTTTTTGTTGGATCTTTACCCGGTTTGGGTATCAGTGTGATGTTAGCTTCGTAAAATGACTTGGGGAGAATTCTACCTTTCTCAATTCCCTGATTACTTTCAATAGAATTTGTATCAGCTCTTCCTTTTATGTTTTGTAGAATTCTGCTGGAAAACCATCTGGTCCAGGGCTTCTTTTTGTAGGTAGCTTTCATATGACAGAGTCAATTTCCGGGGTTATTATTGGTCTCTTTAGTGTCTCAATGTCTTCTTGTTTCAACTTAGGGAGGTTGTGTGATGTCAGAAAGTCCTCCGTTTCTTTTAGGTTATCAAGTTTGTTTCCATACAGGTGTACATAGTGATCTCTGATAATCTTTTATATTTCTTCGGGCTCAGTTGTGATTTGATCTTTTGTATTTCTGATTGCATTTATTTGGGCTTTTCTTCTCGTTTTCTTGGTCATTCTAGGTAGGGGTCCATCAATCTTGTTAATTCTTTCAAAGAATCAACTTTTTAAAAAATGTTTTCTATGAAATTTTTGTCTTCTATGTCCCATATTTGGGCTCTTAACTGGTGATTTGGATTCTTTTACTAAAGTTGGTGTTTTGGTGGTCTTCTCTTTCCAGCTCCCTTAGGTGATTTATTAGGCTCTCCACTTGTGATCTTTCCATCTTCTTGATGTGTGCTTGTAGAAATATAAATTCCCTTTTTAGCACTGCTTTCAGAGCATCCCAGAGGTTTTGGTAAGATGTTTCTTTATTTTTATTTGTTTCTAGGAATCTTTTAATTTCCGCTTTGATTTCAGTGTTTACCCAGTGGTTTGTCAGCATCATGCTGTTTAGTATTCATGATCTGTGGGCTTTGGGGAAATGTTGTTGGTGTTGATATTTATTTTTATTCCACTGTGGTTGAGAATGTGCATGGCAATATTTCAACCTTATGTAATTTTTTATGCTTGATTTATGGCCAAGAATGTGATTGATCTTGGAGTACATTCCAAATGGTGATGAGTAGAATGTATATTCTGTGGTTGTTGGGTGGAATAATCTGTAGGTATGTATGAAGTCCATTTGGTCAAGTGTTAAGTTTAAGTTCTGGATCTCCAAGTTGATTTTTGGCCCGATGATCTCTCTAGGGCTGTTAGTGGAGTATCTAAGTTCCCTACTATATTGGATTTAGAGTCACTATCATTTTTTAGTTTACTTGGTATTTGCTTTATAAATGCTGGTGCTCCAGTGTTGGGTGCATATATGTTTAGGGTGGATATCTCTTGGTGATGGATTGAACCTTTTATCATTATGTAGTGTCCTTTTGCATCTTTTAAAATTTTTGATAGCTTAAAGGTTGTTTTGTCTGATATTAAGATCACAACTCCTGTCTTCTTTTGTGATCCATTTAGCTGGAAACTCATTTTCCATCCTTTAAGTTTGAGTCTGTGTGCATCCCTTGGAGTGAGATGAGTCTCCTGGATACAGCACATATTTGGGTTATGGTTTCTTATGCAGTTTGCCATTCTGTGTCTTTTCAGTGGTGCATTGAGTACATTCACATTCAGGCTGATTATTGAAATGTGATTGTTTATCCCTGTCATGAGGTTCTTATAAAGTTTTTTCTCTGCTTGCTTGTTTTCTTTTGGCTTTAGGGTTAATGTATGTGTGTGTTTTCAAGTTATTTTTGCACTGTATTCTCTGTTGATTCTGTGCTCTGCTGTTCTCTTGGGAAGTGTGTAGTCATTCTTTTTTTTTCTTTCTTCTTAAAAGCTTAATACCTTTTTAAGTGTCTCCTGTAAAGCTGGTCTGGAAGCTACATAATCTCTTAGGCATTGGATGTCTGGGAAGGATTTTAATTTTCCATCACTGATGAAACTGGAAAGGAAATTCTTGGTTGAAATTGTTTATTTCTGAGAACTTTGAATATGGGACTCCAGTCCCTTCTTGCTTGTAGTGTTTCTGCTGATAGGTCTGCTGCTATTCTGAATTATTTCCTCCAGTAGGTAGTCTGACTTTTCTCTCTTGCAGCCTTTGGGATTTTTCCCTTTGTGTCTACTTTTTGTAGGTGAATTACTATGTGTCTAGGGGCTGGTCTTCTCATCTGATGTCTTGTAGGGGTTCTCTGTATCTCTTGTGCTTGACTGGTCATATCTCTGTTGAGATGGGGAAAGTTTTCTTGGATTACCTCCCAGAGTACTTACTCCAAGTTGTTCTCATTTTTCCTTTCTTCTTCTGGGATACCAATCTGGCATAGGATTGACCTCTTGATGTAATCGCATACCTCTTGTAGATTTTGTTCTCTCTTTCTGAGTCTTCTTTCTATGTTTTTTTCAGATCAGGTTAATTCCATGTTCTGTTCTTCAAGTTCTGAGATTCTTTCTTTAGTTAGATTAATTCTGCTTTCCATGCTTGTCATCTTGTATTAATTTTCGGGATGAAATTTTTTATTACCAAAATGTCTGTTACAAGTTCTTTCTGTGTTGCATCTTGGCTTTCTTGAGTCTTAGTCACTCTTTCCATCCATACCTTTGTCCGTGTCTTATTTTGGGGCAAGTCATTGGTGACTTCCATTGTTTGGTACCAAGTTCTGATTTTTCAGGAGTTTTGTCTTTGGTTCACCTGAAAATGCCTGAGATCTTCCTCTGCCTTTTCTTCAATTGTGACAGATCTCTTGTCTTTTACTTTAGTTCTGTTATTCAGTGTCAGTAGGAGAAGATTTCCCCTCTGATGTCTGCTCAATCCTCCATTCTTCCCTGATCCAGGCTCTGTATTTGTTCTATTTTGAAATAGAATGGGAGATGGGATACTCTGCTGTCTCTTATAGTTTTTGATATTCGAATAAATTAAGGATGGGGCACCAGAATTCAAAAACTACTTGGAAATTACACTGTTCACTTATTGTGGCGTGTGTTCCCTGAGACCCACTCCACACCACCACTCTATATGACAATGCAAAGCAGAAACCAATGCAAAAAGCAGTTGAACACACACACACAGAGACATACACATGTCCCAAAACAAACTAAAATATCAACAAAGTGAAGCCAAACAAACAACAGCAACCAAAAACTGAGAAAAGTAACCACACATACACATGCCTAGCACAAAGTGAATAGAGAAGAAAAAAAAGAAATTCAGGTTGAATCCTTGCACATATATTGACATACACCTTACAGCATTCTAAAAAATGAAAATAAAAAAACCCATAAGAGCAAAAACCAACAACAAAATTGGAAGATGAACACTCAATCATCCACACATGCACATTAACAGAAAACAACAAATAAAAGAGGAAAGAAACAAAAAAAGAAAAGAAAAAAATGGGGGAATGCAAATGAAACCCTCACACGCACATTCATGAACAAAGGAAAAATGTTTTTAAAATTCCTGAACTAACAACAATCAAAAAAATTTTTTTTTAATTTTTTTTTAAAAAACCTGCCCTCTTGTGGCAGTCTCCGTAATTGTTCCTCTAATCAGGTCTCTTCTGCAGAGCCACTGCTTTCACTCTCCCCTCAGTGTCCAGAGCAGGGAAGGAGGAGGGGCAGTGGAGGTGGGTGGAGCTGCAGTCCTCCCCTCCCACTATGGTATGGTTAGGGAGATCTCTTCTGGTAGGGAGGTACTGGATTGTCTCTTTCCCAGGTATGTACTTAGTGGGAGGGGTGCCCCAGCCAGGCCTATGCCGGAATGGAGTTATCCTATTGCTACTGACGTCCAGGCTCTGCCTAAGTTTGTCCCTCTCAGTCATGGCCCAGCTCGGTTGGTCTGACCTTCAGAGTATTGCTGGGCGGAGGGGGTTTGAGTCAGTCCTAGACTCACCACTGATTTCTTTGGAGTTCTTCCTCGTTCTTTTCTGGTCACACCCTTTGTCCTTCAACTGGATCAGTGTAGGGAGTGGGGCACCTGGAACTCAGAAAATTTCAGGTACCTCCAAAGTTTGTGCTTTCGGGATATTTCCTCTGGGTCATTGATCCCCCTGTCACAGAGATTGAGTCTGTTACTTCCTGGTGAGCAAGTCAGAGCAATTTCCTGCCCCGCCTTCAAGATGGTGGTTGGGTGCCTCTCTTGTCCTTTTCCATGGATCTTTGCCTCTGCACTCCCTCTGCAGCCCCTGCTGCCAGTTCCCTACCAGGCGCTGAAGTGGTGAGGCTAAGCCAGGAGCCGGCAGTCTCTCTCCTGCTGCAGTGGTGAGGGAGACCCTAGGGTGACTGTTTCTCCCTGCTGCTTTTTCACATTAAAACTTTTGTCCATTTAAAAAAATATTGATGCTTGGCTTTTGTGACTTGGGAAGAGTAGGGTATGAACCAGCTGTTGCACCAGATACCTGATCACTTCCACAAGAACCTGCACTTAGACAGTCTTTCTCAGCATTTTCTTTCTAGGGAGGGCTTGTTGATATAAAAAAGGAAAAAAAAAGAAAATAGCACTCAACTTCTACATCCTGGGAATCACTAGGATCTAAGCCCAGTAGCTGTGGCACCAGCCGCTGCACCAGAAGAGCCGTTGTTGCTAGCTCCCTAGCCCTCACTCAGCTACTCGCACTCACCAGTAAGTGCACAACATTTTGCATACACTCACTCACATGGGGACTCGCATAGTCTGGCTTGGCTGCCATCTTCCTTACCTCCTCCTATCTAATGGGTTTTTATTGACAAGCGTGAGCTGCAGTCATTTTCTCCAGAAAATTGACATGTTCTGTTGTGTTTTCTGTAGCTGATCTCATGGACGTATCTGTTAGGGTTGGTGAGTAGAATGATTCTACAGAGGACGTGGAGGTGAGAGTTGGGCAGCATCCATTTGTGGCTCATGCTGTGGCTCCATCTGTACTCACTATGTCAGGTAGACTGCTCCATCTGCCCCCAGATGCCTGCAGCAGGTTCTCACTCTCTAACTCCCTTTTGGTACCCTGAGGACCTGGGAAGTCAGGCTCCCTTTTCATTCTACAGAAATGCAACAAATGGTTAGATCTAGTTGGGCATTTTGACCTTCACACTGGGAATTTAGGAGAGAAATCAAAGTTTTCTGGTGTATAGTGGCCTCCTCAAGTCCCTAATGACCCACGTTGTGAGAGTGGTCATCTAGAATGGGATTCACTGGAAGCAAATTCTGAGGTGAGGAACTGCCTGCACAGAGGAACTGAAAGGACAAAAAGGGAGGCAACAATGAGCAGAAGGAGGCACTCAAATATGAGGTTCTTATTGATGCTTCGACATCCACACAGGGACCTCTGGACCTGAGATGCCTTAAGAGTTACTTAAAATTGAGGAAAGAGTCTTGAGATCTCAACCCTAGGCAGTCATTTAGCTAAACATCTCTGAGAAGAGGCAAAAAGTTGAGGAATAAACTTCTGCAACAACAGTTCTTTCCAAGGAGGGCTCAGTTGTGAGCAGCCACGGGGGACTCAGCTGGGCTGTGTGTTGAGTGAGCTCAGAAAAGGAGTCTGGGCAGATCCCACAGTGTCAACTTCCTTGGCCACAGAGCCTGGGACTAGGAACTATAGCAAAGCTGGGCAGTTCTGGGGACTGATCCAGACAGTTGGTCTAAGGATGGGCCCCATCACCACCATATGTCCATCCATTGACAAGACAATGAACATTGCCTCTGTCTGTCCTTCTACTCAGAGCCTCATTCTATAGCTCACACAACAGCCTAAACTCCCCTAATAATTCTGGTCCTGCCAGGCAATATCAATGTCTGACCCACCCTTTGCAGAGCCTGCCTAGAGCTTGGGGTTCTCAGATCCAGGGAAACAGGGTCAGCCCTGCTCAAAGCTTTGCCCACAGTCTTCCTGGGGTTGGAGAAAGAAGGTGACAGAAACAGTGTCAAGTGACATCTGTTGCTGTCCCACACCTGACACTAGTAGTCAGCCTCGTCCCTGGCCTGGGCCTCACTGATGATCAGGGTGGCTGTGTTCTCCATGTTGGAGTGGGATAATCACTCAGGGATACCTGAGAGTCACTTGCTATCTTCAAAGATGACCAATGCAGGGGCCTGGCCTGGCTTCTGTTGGTACCAGTGGGCATATCTATCTCCAATATTGTTTCTCCCACAGGAGATTCATGCTATCTGTCTTAGGGACACGGACACTGGGGTGGCTGAGTAAGATTGTAGGAAGTCACAGAACCTGCAAGGAGAGAAAAAGGGAGAAAAAAACAGTCTTGGAACTGAGGGACTCACCTCATGAATACATTTCTGCCTGCTTGGCCTGGATAAGCTTCAGGGATAAAAGGATACCCCTCAGCACAGGACACCATGGGGGGATTTTAGTACCAGCAGCCTCTCCTCCTGCAGCAGGTTCATGAGCATCTTGCCTGCCACAGGTATGACCCTGCTGAGCTCAGAGCCAAGGCCAGCTTATCCCTGATCCCTGAGGCTGGGTGAGTAGATGGGCCCCTTGGACACCACCTATGTAGTGAGCCAGGAGGTTGAGGGAGGTTGAGCCAGGAGGTCCAGGCCATAGTGGAGATACCCTCAGTGTTGCTCCCTGTGTCCCAGTCTATGTGAGATCCTCACAAGTCTCTCTTATCCCCTGGCTGTAGAGAGCTGCAAATCAGCCTGAATCAGGGGCTGCTACTGGGGGAGTTATGTGGTTCCCATGGAAAGGTTAGCTCCAAGGTAGTCAGGGATGGGAAGGTGGCCCTGAAGACCCATCCTCATCCCACAGGATTCTCTTTGACCACACATAGATTATGCGTACTATGACCTGGTGCTATGGGAGAGGTAATGTGCTACGGATTACATGTTTGTCCTTTCACATCTAATGTTGAAATTAATCCCCAGTGCTAAAGTGAGACCTAATGAGAGGTGTTTGGGTCATGGAGTTGAATCGCTTGTGTGCAAATTAATATTCTCCCTTGTGGCAAATGATTTCTTAATCTATGAGTTCCCACCAGAACTGATTGTTGTAAAGAGTCTGGCACCTTCCGTCTCTGGCTTACTTCTTGCCATATAATCTCTGCACACATTGACTTCCCTTCTTTTTCTCTCATGTGTGGAAGCATCCTAGGATACCCAACAGATGCCCAGTCTTGAACTTTCCAGTCATCAGAACCATGAGCTCATGAGCTAAATAAAACTGTCTTCTTTATAAACTATCCAATCTCAGGTATTTTGATACCAATGCAAAATGGACTAAGATACCAAGGTAGAAGGGAGAGAACGTCACCTGTGCATCTCAGAAGTCACCTTCCTTTAGTGAGTCTCACCTGGTCTTGAGTGAGGAAGATGAAAAGGAAAAAATCCACTCAAAATATTATCTATATAGGACCAGCAACATTGGCCTCAACTGGGAGATGTTAGACATGGAAAATCTTAGACCCCACCCAGACCTGCTGAGGTTGCATCTGTAGCTCAAGACCCCTCCTGGGACTTGTGAACTCACTGAAATTTCAGAAACTCTAGTTTAACCCAGAATGGAAAATATCACTTCCTCTACCTTTGACAACAAGTCCTTATCTCTCCCAAGCTCTTCCTAGGTCAACTGGGTCTGGTGCTTAACTGCCCTGTTCTCATTAAATTGAGCTTAATTCTGATGCCACAAGCTGTCATAAAGTATAATAAATTATTTAAGAATAGATATTTTTACAGTCACATGAGTATTGTGTTGGGGAGGGGACAATATCCCAGTGAGATGTCTTGATAAAAATAGATAATTCTGTACTGGGCATGGTGGCTCAGGCCTATAATTCCACCTTTTTGGGAGGCTGAAGTAGTAGGATCACTTAAAGCTAAGAGTTTCCTGCTGGGCAACATAGCAAGATCCTATTTCTTCAGGAAAAAAAAATAGAAAAAAAATTAGCCAGGTGTGGTGGTGCATCCCTGTAGTCCTAGCTGCTTGGGAGACTGAGAAGGAATGAAGCTTGAACTTGGGAGTTCAACGCTCCAGTGAGCCATGACAACACCAATGGACTTCTGCCTGGATGACAGAGTGAGACCTCAATTCTAAAAACAAAAGTAAAGAAATAGTTAATTTATGCCATTTTTCTTATTCTCACTCAATCTTATTTAGTCTAAACTTTCCTTATTTTTTACTCACATTATGTTCTCTTCTATGTTTGAAACTCCTTGTGTTTTTCTCTTGCCCTGTAACCTTACTTCACTCAATACCTGCATAAATCCTAAACACCTTTTCACATGCCTAAACTTGTCTCCTGCAGTGCCTTCAGTTATACCATTAGGGAAGCTTGATGATACCATAAAATTCAGTGATGCTTTGTTTATTTTTAATCTGTTCTTTTTACTGTATTTCACTTTGAATAACTTCCTCTGCTGTATCTTCTGGTTCACTAATATTTTCTATTGCACCAGCTAATCTACAATCATGCCCATTCAATGTAATTTATTTATTTATTTTTAAAAAATTTTTAAAGATGTGGGGTAGAATTCAGGATTAGGTATGTAAGTGATTATCATACAGGTAAAATTTGGACCTACCCTTGGTCCACACTTTGCCTGGTTTAAGGTCATGTTTTCTTATTAATGTTATGTATCTCCCTGACTTCTCTGGCAATTTCCAGCTACTGCCAAGCTCTTTCTTGTAGAATTATGGTTATCACAGACATTTTAGAGGACATTTCTAGAAGTTTAATTTGTGTCCTTTTTTTTTTTGGTCTTCCATGTTCGCTGAATTCTCCACCCACATGAACAAGTGAAATGTGGTTTTAATAATTGCTTTGACACTCTTGTCTACACATATGCACAATTTCAGGCCACTTTGAGCTGATTAATTTTTATGTCTGTTGCCAGACACTTTTTCTTGTTTCTTGTTAGGAGATTCTGATAGGATGCCAGACATTGTAAATTATTTTCTTGTTGGGTTCAGAATATTGTTTAATTTGTCTTTATTTTTGTGTTTTATTTTGGATGTAGTAAAGTTACTTGAAGACATTTAGAATCTTTCTCAACTTGCTTTTATACTGTCTTATTTGAGAGTAGAGCAGCCTTTTGTCCAGGGCCACATCACATTCTCCCCAGTACTGAACTAAGCTCTTCTCATTCATGAATTTCATGCCCCTCCACTTGGGCCTTTCCTTTGTGACTGGAGGGACAAAGACTATTCTGATGTGTCTTTGTGTGTGTGTGTGTGTGTGTGTGTGTGTGTGTGTGTGTGTGTGCACTGTGGAGTTTCCTCAAGTGACTCTTGATGATTATTTTCTCTGCCAGAGGGAGTTTCCTCCAGAATAGGTGCTCATTAGCACTCATAAGTATTTGCAAACATCAGAAATATCTCTCTGCAAAGCACTCTCCCCTCCAATAACTCTCCTCCCTGGACTATTTTATTTGTTTTTTTTTTTAATTTTTGAATTATGTAGAATTTTTGTTTTCTTTTTTAATTTTTGAATTACTTGGAATCCTACTGAGATGGAGAATTCCATGCAGTAGAGTTCAGGAAATTTTTCTCAGGAAAGAAGTATTGGACGCAAGACTGAGAAAGTGCTACAGTTGAGTGCTCAGTTAGGAGGCCCTTTTAGGTGTCCCTAAATTGAGGCATCAGTTTGGGATCTAGTCATCAGTCATTGAGCTGAACCACACTCTGAAAGGGGCACACCCTTAAGGGAGGCTGTTCTCTGCACTCAATGGCATTTTCCAGTTCATAACAGCTGTGAGATGCCAGGGACCAACACCAGCCTTGTGTGGATGGAGGGGTTAGTGCTGAACAGGGAACCTCATGGATATCGCAGTGCCCACCATGATGGTCTTCCTGTCCACAGCATCAGAATTCCATGAGAGATAAGGTCAGAGGGTTTCAGTTGAACATGACAGTTCAAAGAACAATCTGGGACATTGGGGTCACAGTGTCATTTAACTGCCTTAAATTCATTCAGTCACTACAAACAAGGAAATCCTAATACCATGGCCACTCACCGGTTGTCTCCTCTTGAGTGTGCATCCATTCATGTCATCATAAGCAAAGTCACACCAAGTCCAGACAATTCCAGGACAACCTGATTTTGCCAGTTTTAATCCACCTCTGACCGATTCTCTGTAGAACCTGCCTGGAGGGTGGAATGGAGAGGCAGACTGGGGGATTCAGATTCAGGTGAACTGGGCGAGACTTGCTCCTGAATTTGTCCACAGTTCTCCATAGGTTAGGGAGAGATGATGACATAGATGGAGAAAAAGTTTGTGTCTTGCTTCCTTAGCTGTATGTGTCACTGTGAGTCCTGTTGCTATACCACACCTGACAGTAATAGTTAGCCTTGTCCCCAGCCCGGGCCCCACTTTTGGTCAATGTGGCTGTGTTCCTGATGTGGAACTGGAGAATTTCTCCGGGATCCTTGATGGCTGCCTTCAATCTCAGTAGATGTGCAGCACAGAGACCTGAATTGACTTCTGCTGGTACCAGTGATCATTTTTACTTCCAGTGTTGTTTCATGCACAGATGATCCTGGTTCTTGCTTCAAACACACGGACACAGAGGGTGCCTGGCCTGGAACCAATCAAGGGATGAAAGGACATTCAGGACACCCTGTGGTAGGGAGGTTTAACCCCAGCAGCCCCTCCTCCTGTGGCAGGTTCATAATCATCCTGCTCACCAAGGCAGACCTCTGCTGAACTCAGAGTCTCAGGGCCAGGCTTGTCCCCACAGCTTGGGCCTGGGAAGGTTGGTGGGACCCTGGAAGTTTGGTGGGACCCTGGAGCAGCACCAGCACAATGAGCAAAGAGGCCAAAGGCAAGAGGGGTCTAGGCCATAGCAGAGGTTTCCCGGATGCTGCTTCCCAAGACCAAGTCTGGGCAGGATCTCCCCGGGTGTTTTTTATCCCCTGGACTGGGAGAACTGTCCATGGTGCAAATCAGCCTGAGTCAGGAACTGCTGCTGGAGGAGATTTTTGGTTTTCAGAGAAGGGTCAGTCTCAAGTGACCCAAGGAGAAAAGGGGGCCCTGCTTACTCACCCTCAGCCCACAGATTCTCCTTCACTGCACATATTATTGTCTGGGCTCACATCTGGACCCTAGATTGTGTCCTGCCCTTAGTCCTGGGCTGGCCATGTCAGGCAGAGTTCAGAGGTGAGTCTGTGTGCATCGTAACTTTATTCTACAGGTGATAATATCAGGCTATCACAGGTGCAAGGTCCTTCCCTGGACCACAGCTCCTGACCTGGAAAGTACAGTTCGTATTTCTCCCTTAGATGTATACATGGAAGATTTAAGGAGCCACTGAGAGTCTAACAGGTTTTCCCCTTTGTGTGACCTCTCCAGCAAGTGCTAGCTTTGTGTCTTCATATCTTCTGTGTGTCCTAAAGTTCAACTAAGGATCCGGGACTTGAGAAACGAATGACAGTCCAGAGGTTTAGCATCCTGGAATTTGTGCGTGGAGAAAAAATGAAGTAGCTATACTTGTCCTGGGGAAATGTAGGGATTATACAGCAGCTTGATGTGTGAAGCAAGGAGCAGAATCTGTGCATTAGTGTCAAGGACAATGCAGCAGGAAGAGAAATGCACCTTTCCTTCCAGGTCTCAGGCTGTGAACACTGACTGTCCCTGCATGTTCACATCTTCCTGACCTCCAGGCCCACAGTATCCCCAGGTGCCTCTCCCAGGTGACTTTCTGCAGCTCCTGGTGGCTGCTCCACATTGGTTGCTGGAGACTCAGGTCTGTCCTTGGTCCAGGTGTAGATTCAGAATCTGCTTTTCAGGTCCCTATTCCCAGATCAAAGTTCCTCCCTGCCTGAAGATCAGGCTCGGGTAGCTCAGTTGCCCATAAAGATGTGAAAATGTCCACTAGTGGGAAAGCAGACAGGGCCCATCTGAGGCCTCCCCGCACCTGTCTCCAGGATACTGGATGTGGAGGTGGCAACAGGGCTTGGAACTGCTGGCCACAGGACTCAAGAACTGGCTGTTACTGGTGCTAGCTGTGGGTGCAGGGTAAGCAAACTGGTGGTGGCCACTGAGCCAAACAGACACAGGAACCCATCCACTCAGCAAATCTTTGATGTGATACCTCTGGTTTTGCCCACATCTAGTGTTAGAAATTCAGCCTGCACAGGCATACCGTGCATAAAGTCAGTTTCTCATCATGTGTATGTGGTGTGCAGTAGACACACTGGGTTTGCAGAAGAGCGCACAAATTCTACCACCTTCTACCTTATCATTGTCTTTCATGGTAATTTAAAAGACGGGTCCCTCCCACAGAATTGGCTCTGTGACCCAGCACTAGCCAATGGGATAAGTGTCCATCAGTTGTGGTTGTTTTCCGGAATTTTCTCATCTTGTGAAGACAAGAATCAAATTACATGTATGCTGCACTTTTCATCTTGAATGAGGATGTGATGACTGGAGCTGCATCCACCTTTCTAAAGTCTTATGTCAACAAGTATAAAAACAAAGTCAACATGACAGAGTTGGTGAAACAGAGTTAGAAAGATCCAGGTGCCTTCATGTTATTGGAGAGTCTCTAGGAAACCATAAGTGTCTTACCTTCAACTTGCTTTTATCCTGGCTTTTTGTGCCTTTGTTTTTTATTTGTGAGTGATTGCAGTTAAAAAAATCTGATCAATTAAGAAAATAATTAACACAAATAAATAAGTTGACATAACTAATGATAAGGAAAGTTCCCTACAGTGGTAAATGCTATGCAGATAATTAATAAAGAATGTGGACAGCTCATGGCAGGCAGGCCATGTTATAATGAGATCCTGGGGGACACCTCCATAGAGGGATATCTCTGGAACCCCCTCAGGACAGAGAGAAGGAATGTGGGGAGGAGCCATGAGTTTGAGGACCTGAAGGTCAGTGGCAACCTGAAGTAGGTCTGGAATTCACTCTCAACTCATCCACGGTGATATTTAAATTAATGAAGAATTTTGAGTATCCATGTGTAGTCGGATGTGATAAAAAGGAATTTCAGGGTAATTTTTGTGTTCTTTATAGCTGCTGATCACATATAGAGATTTCCTGGATGGTGCTTCCGGTCGGTCCTGCCCACCTTCTTGGCCTCTCCTAGTTTACCTGTGACTGAAGACTCTTGGTGGAGTAAGTACTCAGCCCTCTCTCTACCCTGTGCCCCCCCTTACAGCCTTGTGGGGACCCACAATGTTCCCTGTGCCTCTGCTCCCATGGGGGCTGCCAGCACTGCTTTCTCTAAAATTCTAGGGTTCTGTGATCCATAAGCACAAAACCTAGAAAGTACACTTGACATGAAGGGAAGGGTTTTAGAGAGATAGTGACAATGTCAAGGTCACTTGGGAAGGAAGAGAGAAAATGGGAAACAGGGGAGTCCCTAGACCCACAATAACAGCCTCCTCAGGGTGAATTGGGACCATTCTGGGCTAGAGGATGGACTGTGGGAAAATCCTCAGCCAAATTCCTGAGGTCCTGATGGAGAAACCTCTCCCCATGTCTCTTCCACCTGCCATGGGGTGGGCTGCTGCACTCAACAGGGAGTGGGTTAGGGCCTGGGAGGGCAGCCAGCTCCTTGCCCCAAAAGGGGCTGATCAGAAACCCCAAGAATGAGAAGACCTAGGTAAGAAGAAACTAGACCAGCTTTTTGGAATTTTTATTTCCTCAATAATCTCCAGAGCAGGTGGTCCTGGCCGTCTGTCCCAAGATCACTGACACTGAAGGTGCTGAGTTACTGCATAGGACTCCATGGTGCCAGCATGGAGAGAAAAAGAGAGGTAAAGGATGAGGAATCGCCCTCAGGAGATCCTTTGCCTCTTCCTGTGGATGGACTCCCCCATCCAATAATGATTTTGACGATCTGCATGGATTCCCTAGGAAAAACCCCTTCAATCAACTTCAGGCTTAGTGGCCCATAGACTAACCGATGATGGGGCCTTTGAACAAACTAGCACACAGTCAGTCTCTCCTAGCATGTGCAGCCAGCCCCTCAGGCTCAAATCCAGTAAGTATCAAGTGGGGGGATTTCAGCCCCTCTTCCTGCAGCAAGTTCATGACCATCCTGCCCATCACAGGCAGGGCCCTACTGAGGTCAGAGTCAGGGTCAGGCTTGTCCCTGAACTCTGGGACTGGCCAGGTGGATGGATCCCTGGGACAGTACTTGTGTACCAAGCCAAGAGGCCAAGTAGAAGAGGGGTCCAGGTTATGACAGTAGTGCACCCATTGTTTCTTCCTGTGTCCCAGACTGGACAGGTCCCCCCAGACCTTTCTTATCCCCTGGCTGGAGAGAGCTACTTGGGATGCAAATCAGAATGAATCGGAGGCTGCTGCCAGGGGAGCTTTGTGGTTTCCAGAGAAGGGCTCAGCCCCAAGGGACCCAAGAAGAGGAGGGGCAGCCATGCAGACTCACCTAGCCTCATGGATTCTCTGTCACCTACTCATTTTATAGTCTGAGTGGACACTTTTACTTCACACTGTATCCTCGCCTGCACCTGGGCTGACTTAACCATGCAAACTCAGAGATTTTTATTTTTTGAAGCCATTCTACAGGTGACTTCAGTAGGCTTAGCCATGTGTGGGTTCTGCCCAAAATCAAGAAAGCTACAGTCAGAAAAAATTTCTTTCTGAAAAAAATGTACATGTAATATTTTATTTTATTTTTTGAGTTGGAGTCTCACTCTGTCGCCCAGACTGGAGTGCAGTGACCGCTCCCAGCCACCGCAGCCTCGACCTGCTGGGCTCCGGCGATCCTTCCACCTCAGCCTTCCAAGTAGCTGGAACTACAGGCGCGCACTACCACGCCCGGCTAATTTCTTTTTTTTTTTTTTTATTTATTGTAGAGATGAGTTCTCACCAAGTTGCCCAGGCGAGTCTCAAACCCACGGGCTCAGGCAATCCACTCACCTCAGCCTCCCAAAGGCATGGGATTACAGGCTGAGCCACCGAGCCCGGTGTGGAAATATCTGTCCTTGAAATGAGCTCATTCTGCAGATTGTAGATGCTGTGCCTCAGTGTGTATGCCCAGTAAGCAATCAGGGCAGGTTATAGAGTCCATCCTGAAGAAATGTCTGACAGTGACAGTGACAGTGACAGAGACTGAGTTTTAGCACCAACGGCTTAGCCAGGGCAAGTGAAGTGCTTGGACGTGCAACAAAGTAACAGGAAAATACTACCAGAGCCTCATTGGAGAGACATGGAGAGAGAAATTGTCCATCAGCATCAAAGATGATACTCCAGAAAAAAAGAACCCCTTTTCCCCCAGGTCTCAGGTCATGGTCACTAGCCCTCCCAGCATGTCAGCATCTCCCTGATGCCCAGGCCTACGCCAGACCTAAGAGGCTTTGCCAGGTGGCTCTCTACCGCCCCCTGGTGGCCTCTCCATATTGGCTGCAGAAGGTTCAGGGGCCTCCTTGGTCCAGGGGTGGATTCACAACCTGCTGCCCATCTCCCTGGTTCCCTGACTGCTGACCCCAGGGGAGGAATCCCTTTTCTCTATGTGGCCCCTGCTTGTCTCATGGTCACACATGAAGGGCTCAGTTCCCATGAAAATATGATCACATTCAATTGGAAGGGAAAGGACAGAGCCAATGTGAGGCAACTCTGCACCTGTCTCTGGGTGGTTGGTCATGGGGATGACCAGGATTTGGCACAGAGGATCATGGAACTGAGAGATTGCATGTCACTGATGCTGGCTGTGGGTATAAGACCAGCATGTGTCAGTGGCTACTGTACCAAACACAGAGTCGGGAACATCCAGCCAGTTAATACTTATTCAGACTCTCTCTGTTCTTGCCTGCGTTTCCTCCTGGGGATTCAGTGTGAACAAAACACAGTCCTGTCCTCGAAGTTTTAACATCCTGCGGGCCGGCAGTGCAATGGGCACACTGGATTTGCAACCAGTCACCGCCATCTCCCTGTACAGTGTCTTGTTTCAAAAGTCTGATGCTTGCTTTCCCAGATCACTCTCAGACAGGACTAAACATGTGGCCCTACACAGGACATAAGTGTCAGCTGACTGAAGATCTTCTTAGGGAACTTTCCTTTTTGTGGAAAAAAAAAATACAGACTGAATGTGTGCTGCATTTTTCCTCTTGAATATGGGTGTGATGGCTGGACCTGAAGCAGCCATCCTGAGGTCTTAGGTCAACAAAGGATGAAAGCTAAGCCAATATCGTAGGGATAATGTAACAGAGAGTTAGAAATATCCTGGTTCCTTTGGCAAAATAAGGAGTATCTGTAAATCAACAACCGTCATACCTCAGACTTATTTTGTGAGGGTAAAAAATAAGATATTTTTGTTTATGTCTATGTTATTGTGTGATTTCACTGAAGAATCATCCCGGATCAATTAGGACAATAATTAATACATATAAAATCAATTCATAATGATAAAGATACTGAAAGAAACCTACAGATGGAAGTATTTGTAGATAATTAACAAAGAATTTAGACAAGGAATGGCAGGACCATGTTATTACGCAAGTCTAGTGACCATCCTGAAGAGGAGTCTCTGGAACTGTTCTCAGGACAGGATGAAAACTTAAGTCTCAGGAAGTATG
This sequence comes from Cephalopachus bancanus, assembly GCA_027257055.1. NCBI lineage: Eukaryota > Metazoa > Chordata > Mammalia > Primates > Tarsiidae > Cephalopachus > Cephalopachus bancanus. The sequence continues at coordinate 109,922 of JAPVLO010000817.1, forward strand.
GAGGAAGGACTGAGTCACAGCCCACTGGTAAAGAGACTGGTCTATGTGAAGATCTGATTGTATACCTAACCTTAAATTGTGCCCCACATCTTTATAAAAAAAAATCTGAAAGGACAGTGAGAAACCTGAAGGTGTCTAAGATTCAAAACCAGTTCAGGACCACGTAACATGTTCCTGAAAGTGAAGAATTTCAGTGTCAGGAGAGGTGTGTAGTCAGGTGTGGTAAGGGGAATATCTGTGTGATAAATCACATGCTGTGGTAGCTGTTTAGCACATCTCGTTGCCTCCAGGAGGGCGTTGCTGAGGCAGAAACAGGTGAGGCTCAGGTGGGTCTAGCCCAGTCTTCTCTAGCTGCCTAGTTTACCTGAAGACTCTCGGGAGAATGGGCATTGGTCTTTCCCTCCTCCCCATGCAGGTCTGTGGGGGACTCCAATGCTTCCTGTGCCACTGCTTCTGGGCCAGTTGTCTGAGGTTCCATGTGGGTGACCCAGCACTGCTTTCTCTGAAATTATAGGCTTTTATGATTCAGGAGCAGAAAACTCAGGGAATTCACTTAACAGAGAAGGGAAGGTGCTGAGAGAGGGAAGGATAATCCCAAGACAAACTGTGGAGTAAGAGCTAAAAGCATAAGAATAACCTCTTCCAAGTTCACTGGGGTAAACCTAGACTAGGGGAGGGCATATGAGAAAATCCTCATTAAAAATTTTGGGTTGTGATGGAGAAACTTTTCCCTGTCGGTTCCTCCAGGTGCCTGTAGGGGGCGCTGCAGCTCTCAACTTGGGCAGGTCAGGTTCTGGGAGTAAGACCATCCATTAATGAGTTTATTCCACCATTTTAGGTCTTGGGAACAAAGCTGTTTTTTAATATTCAAGTACATGCCCTGTGCAGCTCCCTGCATCATGTCGGGCTGATCAGAAAACCCAGAAAACAAAAGGCTTGATTAGAAACAACCAGAGTGACCTTTTCATGTTTTGTTGTTGATTTGGTTTTGTCTAATTTGAGGTTATTCTGTGAGGTTTTTTTTCCTTTTTTTTTTTTAATTCTTGTCTCACTCTGGCCCAGACTGAAGTGCAGTGGCAATCATGGTTATGGCAGCCTCAATTTGCTGGGCTCAGGCAATTCTTCAGCCTCAGCCTTCCAAATAGCTAGGACTACAGGCGTGTGCCACCACATCCACCTAACATTTTGATTTATTGTAGAGACAGGTCTCGCCATGTTGCTCAGGCTGGTCAGGAACTCCTGAGCTTAGGCAATCCTCTCGCCTCCACCTACCAAAGTGCTGGGATTACAGGTTGAGCCACTGAAACTGATGCTTGCATGATTTTTCAACCCTAAAGTAATTTATTCACAAAAACATGAAAAACAACAGAATTATTGTTTAGGTAGTAGGGATCCAGGACATGAAATAACATTTATCCAAAGTTCATGGTTTGTTAGCATAGTAAGTAATTGGACATCTAATTATATAATTGTCAATGCTTTTGAGCAGAGAATATATTATGTGTCTGTGTATTTTTTTAATTTAAATTTTCTTTTAACTTTTCTGCATGTTCCACATTACCATGAACCGAATATCAACTTTGATCAAGTTGAAGGAGCCCTGGTTTTTTATTATTGTTTTTAATTTCACCCTCAACATTTTCATATTGTCCAAGTGATCTAAAAGTAAAGTTTCTAAAACCATATGCCATAGTTCTATGAAGAATACAGCCTTTGATTCAATTTTACTCAGGGTTTTGAAACCCATCCATTCACATGCAATCATACCCCTGTATTGATGTCTTGATCTCTTTTATAGGCCAATATTTTTTCATTATAAGTGTTATTCTGAATAAAAAGTAAAGAATAGAATGTGTCTCTATGATGAAGAACTTGTTCTGTGCTGTACTAGTGTTGAATTCTGTGTCAGACGTAGCATACCTACACATTTTCTTTTTTCTTTTTAAAATCAACTTGATTGAGATGGATTCCAATGGCCATGCACCAATTGAAAGCAGACAACCCAGTGGTTTTCAGTGTATTTCATGTGTGTACAGTGTAACCACATTCTAATTTAGAACCTTTCATCACTTCAAAGGGAAACCAAGGACCCTGTCGCTAACACCCTCCGTCCTTGCATTCATGCATCCCACCGCCAGCCTAAACAAATGCTAGAGATTTCTCTGTTCTGGACTTTTCTATTAACTTAGTCTCATACTATGTGGGTCTGGTGACTGCATTAGTTAGTTCACTTAACACAATGCTGACAAGGTTCATCCTCACTGTAACTTGTATAGGAACTTCATTCTTTTTATGGCTGAAAAATATTCTAAGGTACACATATGCTGAATTTGTTCACCCAGCCACCCACTGATGGATGCTTGGGGTTCTTTTTAGCTTGGGACTATTCGGAGTAAAGCTGCACTAAACACTCAGGAACAATTTCTGTACAGACATATTTTTTCAATTATCTTGTGTAAACAATTTGGAGAGGAATTACTGTGGATAGGTTAATCATTAAAGGAATTGCCAGACTGTTTTCCAAAGTAACTGTCTCATTGTACATTCTCATGAATGGTGTATGAGGGTCCTATTATCCCCATCATCATCCACACCTGTGGTTCTCTGACTTTTTTATTCTAGCCCCCCTAGAGATTGTGAAGTGGTGTGTCCTGGAGAGGCACATCATGGACTTAGTAAAGAGGGTTTCCTGGTGAACTCAACAGAAAGCAGTCCAGAATTCAGAGTTTCACTCCTTGTTCAACAGGAGACTGAGTCACACCCAGTCAGGTAAGATTTGGCTGTTGCAGATAAGCAGATTTTTGGGACAGTGTGAGGACAGGAGCTGGAATGTCCCTGGGTTGGGCCCAAGGTGGCCTCAGCACATCTTCTGTGGTTTTGATGAAATATCAGGAGGGGCCATATTCTACATAGAATCTGAGGTGACAGGAGTTTTGGGTTTCAGGCAGATTCTCAGGTAGACCCAGAAGGACTGGAGTGCTCTCACTAGGAATGCTGGAAGTGGGGATGGAGTCCATAGTATCTCCCACAAAGCGTCCAAGCTCAGTGTGTCCTCCATGGAGTCTGACCTGTAGAGCTATGAGGATTGTTCCTAGAACTTGGCATCACTTAGGTTAGTAGAAGGGCAGCCAGCAGGATCCCTATTTAATCTAATCAGTCAAAAGTAATCAAGATGGCCAAAGGCAGTGGCCCAATGACAACACCAAACTCTTCTCCAGTGTACAGATCTGAGACAATTTTATAACCTAGAACTTCTTATATCAAGAAATGTCCTTAAAGGAAAGTCCCTGCAAAAACATGACGATTGAAAAAGCCAGAGTCAGTCACTATGGCTACTACTTTTTTTGTATATAAAGTTTTACTAGCATTCAGAAATGCCCTTTTACTTAAGCTACCTTCATGTGACAATTGCAGAATGAAGTAGTTGCCAAAGAAACCATGTGACTAGCAAACACTAAAACATTTATAATCTGGCCATCATGCATATGATATACCCTGAGTATTTCCCCGTCTTCACTTCATTCAAGGGAATAAATAATAATATTTCATCTTTGTTCTGGAATGACATGTACTAGTGGCACCTTCAATGACATAAAGATTTTGAGACTGTAGTAGGATTTTATTTCCAATATTTCTAGCAGTGGGGTCCTGAAGGAGGACTTATATTTTATATTTCCACAGATCTAGTCAGCTCATGGTTCCATTTGAAAAGTCCTTGCCAGATGTGGAATATGCTCTTATACAACAGTACACCATAGCTGCAGGTGCACAGAATGCACCACTGATTCAGAAACTGAGTCCTTCTCTGTTCCTCTCAGACAACAGGATCAGAAACAGTGTGCATTCACATGAAAAGGACAACAATATATGTTTAAATTTTAACTCCTCCAGTGTCATTAACCCTTTCTTCACTGTCATGATGTGGCCAGCAGGACTTGGACCATCTGAACACCCAATTGAACATCCCAGAAGAACCCACCATAGGGTAGTACAATGATCTGAAGTACATGTAAGAGCAGATATATTGTAGGATTTGGTGAAACCCATGTACTTCAAAAATGGAAAGTAAATCCAAAGAAGACTCACCTCCATATGAGCAGAAATGATTGGGGTCCTGTTGTTTGATGCATGTTGAGCATCTCCTGCAAAAGAAAGAACTTGTTATTACAGCCTTACTTATCAGGAGAAAAGAAGGAAAAAGCATGAAGTCTGTACAATCACATTGCTTTTTCTGAAAGCAGTGTAGTTCACACATGTGGATGTTGTTCCAACCCGAATACCAGACATAAAGCAGGTTGCTTACTGTCTGTGGGTACCAGAGAAAGTCTGCAGCATGTACACAGATGGGTGTCCCTGCTGGTTGAGCCCAAGAATCCAGCAGGTTCAACCATCAAATAGGAATTGGTGATGGGAACAGAAGCCTTGCATTTATGTGAAGCTCCCATGGAAGATACCATTGTAGACCCAAGGGGTGTTTTAACAAGGCCTTGGCATTTTAGTGAAACTTATACACCTTTTGGAAAGGTTTATTCTGTCCCTGCTGGCCCTGAGAGCTATGTGGCCGCATATTTCTCATGCACAGTAAGTCAATTAAACACCCAGAGCTGGTCTGTCCAGATTCGCATATCTCATCCAGAGGACGCAAAACTTAGAGGGCTCACAATCCTTCTTCGTCTGTCAAGTCCAAGTTTTCAGATGAGAAGGTCCTTCTCCTGTCACACTCTGTGTTGAAAGAAAAGGAAAAAGACTGTAACTGTGTCTGGAGACACTTCCCATCCCATGAACCTGTGTCTTGCTCCCTGCAGGGAACTGGATTAAAGTTACAAGATGTTTGGATATAAAATGAATGAAAGGATTGATGAAAACTATTCAAATGGGAATCTTACATGCTTCTGTTATTGCTTTGGTTGCAAGAGAAAACATCTGTGTGAGTTGAGAACAAGGGCATGGTCATTGCACCCACTGAATGGTGACTACAAAAGCATCTGCCACAGGCTTCACTTCCTACTGACGTGTATGACTAGTGTTCAAATCCATCACACTGGTTATAAAAAAGAATGTCTTTTTTTTCTTGTTGAGTCAAGTTCTCACTCTCTCACCAAGGATGGAATGCAGTGGCATGATCATGGCTCACCGCAGCCTTGAACTGGGCTCAAGTGATCCTTTGGTCTCAGCCTCCCAAGTAGGTGGGACTACAGTCACGTTCCACCTCTCCCAACTAATTTTTTCTTATTTTGTCTCACTATGTTGCCTAGGCTGGTCTTAAATTCTTGGGCTCAAACAATCCTCCTGCATTGGCCTCCCAAGTGTAGTGGTTATAGGCCTGCTCATGGCTTTGTCCACAGTCCTTCTGGGGCTGGAGGAGGAGGATGACACCAAAAGAGATGGGATGTGTGTCTCACTTCCCCATCTGTCTGCATCACTGTTGATAATACCACTGCTGTCCAATAACTGACAGTAATATTCAGCCTTGTCCTCGGCCTGGGTCCTGCTGATGGTCAGGATGGCCATGTTCCCTGATTTAGAGTCAGAGAATTGCTCAGGGATCCCTGAAGACTGGTTGCTGTTATCATAGGTGACCAGCACAGAGGCCTAGCCTGACTTCTGCTGGTACCCAGTGTGCATCAAATATTCCTATGTCATCACCTTGGCAGGTAACCCTGGTTGTCTGTCCCAAGGCCACAGACACCACAGACACTTGAGTCAGCTCAGAGGAGGTCACAGAACCTGCAAGAGAGGACAGGAGAAATGGTTCAGGAAGGAAGGTCTCATTCCTAGAGCCTCACACCCTGCACCATCCCCCTTGTGGATTGGAGGTCGAGTCAGGCTAATCTCTAATTCTGCAGGCTCTGAGCTCCTGGAGACAGCACCTATGCAGAGAGTGAGGAGGGTGAGCAGAAAAGACATCCAGGCCATGATAGAGACACTTCAGATTTCTAACTCTGAAGCCACGGCTGGGGTGAGCCTCCAGGCCACTTTTATAGGATGGAGAATCTCTTCATGCAAATCTTGATTCTTCCCTCTTGTAACCTTGTTGGGTGGTACCCTGGTAAGAATGCAATACAAATCTCTTCTCCATCTTCAGTCTGTTTGTCTGAGCTCTTGTCTGAGCCCTGAGTCTGAGGGCCTCATGTTGACAATTTCCCAAATTCAGAAGAAGGGCTGACTGTGTGTCATGTACGGAGGGTTGATTTGACCTGATAGAAGGAGCCTCAAAGGAAGCCCCAGTCATGCTCTCTGCACTTAAGCACTACCATGGGACTTGGAGGTATTATGTCTAAACCAAGATCCACAGTGTCCCCTGTTACCCACAGGAGAAATGCCATCCCCTGTGTATCACTAGTTAATGCCAAATGACTACTACATGCTGGATGTTGACTCTTTGCCTGCAAAGCTTAAAATACTTCTTATTTGAACATTCCAGAAAAGCTTACCAAATACTAAAAAATACACTGAAATAATTGAGGAAATTTCCAACCTCAAGCAAAATAGGTGAAATTCAAAATAAAACTGTCACAAGGTTTATTTTAACCCAACAGCTTGAGAAAAATCTAAATTTTCAACACTATACTCTGATAAAATACTTGCAGCTAACACTGTGAATTGGTACAGCCCCTCTCAAGGGGAAGCTGAATATACATGGAAAAAAATTACAGGGATACACACTTTGACCCAGCATTTTAAAAAATTTATCCGATGGTTAATATATCATGTAAACCCATGGAATCTGCATGCAAATGTTCACTGCAGTGCTATTTGTAATATCAAAATCCTGATGAGAACCGTTAGGGGCTAGTTGATTAAAACCCATGTGGAATCCTCTGTAGCCTTTTCATAAACAGTGCAATCCCTCATGGCTAGGGTAAAGGACACGTAAGAAACAGTGCATGTGATGGTGTCGACGTGTAGACCAGGACAGGGCCTTCTTATCTCAGGAAGACAGAGCTTGTGATGAGTACTTGGTCTATGTGATTTATTGAAGAGTGCTCTCAAAAGAAACCAGGATGGTGAGAGGAGCAGGATAGGAAAGATACAAAGGAAAAGTCAGGCTCCAGTCTGGTCCTGTGGGGTTAGACTATACAGGAGCTCTGGAGCTGAATTGCACCAAAGGTGTGTCCTACTTAGAGGCCAGTGAAAAGGGCTTATGTCCTCTGCCCCGATCATTCATTGGTTTTGCATCTTGATGTTGGAAGCCACTTCCAGTAATCCCTTATGAGGTGACTGCAGTCTGAGAACCCAGGGCCCACACCTAGAGAGGGCTGCCTAACTGGGGAATGGGCACCCAATGAACGGTGACTGCAACAGCATCTGCCACAGGCTGCATTTGGAAATTTTCTTCCAACATGTATGTATTATCCAGTGCTCAAATTCATCATGTTGTTTCTAAAGGAGAATTCCTTAACTTCCCAGGACAAAAGTCTTATGACCAGGAGAATAACAATCAGACCATGTCCACACCTCCTCTCTGCTGCACTGAACACGAGTGAACAATGAAGGTCTTTCACAGGCCTCTGGGGGACAGAAATGTTTCCAAAAGCTTTATACCCATGACAGGCTTAAGGGGAGCTTTAGCACTTTCCTGGGATAGGGAAGTCTGCCTCTGCACCAAGGCTGGTGCATGAGCTGCTGGAGTTCCTGGGCAAGCTCCCATAGAAAGTCATTTCTCTGAAGAGAATGTGTGGTGTCACAGGATACAGAGTGCTTAGCTTGTACTGGCAATGGTTGGGGTGTCTGGGTCCTGAAGACGGAACCTGAAGTAGCTGGAGATGATGTGGTCATTTGTGTATCTGTTGTGTGAGCCACATAAAAGCTTGTCCAGGTTTCTTCAGGAAGTGTCCTATTGTGTTCCCAGTCATGACAGGTCCTGGGCTCATAGAGTACGTGAGAGTGACTGGAACCCAGGAGTTCCTGTGAGTCACCACAGTCTGGAACTAGCAGCTGAAGGGAATGATAGCAAAAGACAGGCCTGTGAACATACACAGGAAGGGAGACTTCCCAGAGAGTCCCTTGTTCACTCTCCTCCCAAAGATCCAGGGATTCCATCCTGACCAGTGCAAAGACCCGTGAAAAGGACAGAGGACCAGGACATGGAGTGAAGCCCCCATAAATGTTCTTTCTCAGGACTTCACATCAGGTGCAGGGCCTCCTTTGACTTTTCCTCTGGCACTTTGGTGGAGGGTGGGCTTTATGCAAATCCCTCGCCCAGGTTCCTGCCTCACCCAGCTTGCTCCCACAAACCAAGGCTGAGTCCCATCTGGTTGAATGTCTCCCAGTTGAAGCGTGGAGGGATGAAAGGAGATTGTACTCAGGGCTTTGTTTCTGTTTCCTTCCTCCCACCTTCCTCTCTCCCTAAGCATGAGGAAAATCCACAGTTGCTGCTTGGAGAGCACACAAGGAAAAAAGATAACAGGGTCATTGAAAAGATTCTCAGATGAGTTGAGGTTCTCAAAAACAGAGACAGTTGAGGTCCTCACAGACAGTGACAGATCCCACAGACCTGCCTGTTTCTTTCTCATTCAAGAGTCTTCTTTCCTAAAGAGACTGGGCCTGTTAGATTCAACTAGGGTTTCTGGTTGATTTCCTCTAAATTGAACCTCAGTCCTTTGTCAGAAGCCTCCAAGTAATTGAAGTGCTCCATTTCTAATCCAAATTTCCTCTCCAGGTCTATCTGAGTTTGGAAGTCCTACAATACAGGTACCCTGTGCATTTGATACTGTCTGTCTCTCGTGGATCCTGACCAAGTAAGGATGCACATGGGAATCTGGAGATACCCTTCTCTGGTGCATTCAGGAGCCTTGCCATGTGTATGGTGCAGGCATAAGAGGACATAGGATCATTGCTCGGTGTTGGGTGTCTATTCACTCAGTATTTTCCACCCTTTTGGGAACAGCTGTGGCGGGAAGTGGTGTATGTGACCTCATTCTTCAAGACAGAGCTGGATATCTTAGACATGTAAGTGTTGTCTTTTATTTAATTAGATGGTGTCTTCTGAGTTTTAAGATGATTCAGTTGACTGCAGGAATTTGGGACCCAGGAGGCTGAAACACCAAGTCTCTGGAGACTTTTGTCTCCCAGATATTTGAGACCTAAGTGGGGCTTGAGTGCTTCTCGGAGAGTGACAGTGACTTTCAAATAGATTCTCAAAATCCGGTCCTGTTTCAATTGAAATCTAAACCAGATTTTAAAATTGTACCAGGAAACATAGTTTGATGAAGGAAATGAGGCAAAACTTAGTTGCTATTTGGTGAAAATGATTTTATCTGAAAGATAAGACGAGTGGTGGAAGGAGTGTTCTTAAGGTGACAACATGGGAAAATTCTACAAAATTCATAATCTGTCAATCATTGCAGTAAGGACTAATTATAATAAGAGACCTAGAAGCTGATGGGGTTGTTTCCTGTGGCCCGAGCCATGGAAGGAGGTGGCTCAGTTCAACCTGGACACTCAGGGACTTGCTAGTCTTGGGGAGGAGTTTCTCTTCTATACTTAGTATAATGGATAGTCAATAAGAAGTTTAAGCATGTGGCTGGGTGTCATGGTCTGCTTCTTGATTTCAGAGATAACTTAGGGGACCATGGCTCTAGGTCAGGTTGGAGGTGTCTGCAGGGGCCTAATTTGGGATTGATGGAACCCTGGTGCTCGCTGGAGGCAAGGAGCATGGACAGGGGCCAATGAAGCCAGAATTCACAGGATACAGTGGATGGGCATGAATTTGGAAGGGAGAGAACAACAGAGAATGAGTCCACATTCGGGACAAGAGAGAGGAGAGGCAATTTCCAGATTTAACACAATACCCATCAAATTACCAGCAACATTCTTCTCAGACCTGGAAATGACAGTACAGGAATTAATATGAAAACATAAATGACCACAAATAGCCAAAACAATCCTCAGCCAGAAAACAAAACAAAAACAAAAGTAAAAAACACAGTGAGAGGTATCATGCTGCCAGACTTTAAGCTTTATAATAAGGCTACAACAATCAAAACAGCCTGAAATTGGTGCAAGAACTGGCATATGGACCAATAGAACAGAATAGAGATTCCAGAAGCAAAACCACAATTTCTCAGCTAACTCGTCTTCTTCTACCACCAACCACTGGGGAGAGGAGAAGCTATTCAGCAAATGGTGCTGCGAAAACAGGCTGACCACATGCAGAATTTTAAAACAAAACCCCTACCTATCACCGTACAAAAATCAGCTCAAAAACCTACATGTAAAACCTCAAACTACAAGAAATTTAGAAAATGCAAGAGACACCCTTATAGAAAATGGAACTGGCAACCAATTCCTGATCAAAACCCCAAGTGTCCATGCCATAAGAGATAGGATTGACAAGTTGGATCTCATCAAACTTACAAGCTTCTGCAAAGCCAAAGAAACCATTGAGAGTGGGGAAAAATCCTACACACTGGGAAAAAATATTTTCCAACTGTATATCTGACAAAGACCTAACATCTGGCATTTACAAGGAACTCAAATGTACTGAAAAGAAAAAAGTCACCTTACAAAGTGGTCAAATGATATGAATAGACACTTCTCAAAAGAAGACATATGAGCAGTCAACAGATACATGAAAAAATGCTCAGCCTCACTTGTCATCAAAGAAATGCAAATTAAGACTACACTGAGATACCACCTAACTCCAGTCAGAATGGTCATCATCAATAACTCAAAAAATAACAGATGCTGGAGAGGATGTGACAAAAAGGGAACACTTCCACACTGCTGATGGGAGTGTACAGCTGCTGTGGAAAACAGTGTGGCAATTCCTAAAAGATCTAATAATCAACTTCTCATATGATCTGCAATCCCCCTACTTGGAATATACCAAGAGAAACTCAAATCACTCTGTGAAAAAGATACTTGCACACGCATGTTTGTTGCAGCATTATTCACAGTACCAAAAACATGGGACCAACCATGCTGCCCATTGAAAGAGGACTAGATTTTTTTTAATGTGATACATATACATGATTGAACATTACACAACAATAAGGGACAAAATAATGGAATTCGCAATAACTTGGATGGACTTAGAGGCAATAATACTGAGTCATCGATCACATAAACGAAGAACTGAGTATCACAAGTTCTCACTCATAAGCGGACCTTGAACAATTATTGTAATACTATAAGAAAGGGATTGGCAGTAGTGGGAAACTGCCTGGAGAAGGCTGTGGTGGGTTGGCAATAGTGTGAAACTGCCAGGTGCGGAGAGAACACCTCATCTAGTAGGGTACCTGCATAGTAAACATTTGAATACCTAACCCTGAACTCTATTCCACATATTTAAAAATTAAAAATTAAAAAAAGAAAAGGAAAGCTATACTTTTGGAAATATAACTTTTAAAAAAGGGAAAAAAAGAAAGCAAAGCCAATACCATAGTAACGGGGGAATAGACAGCTAGAAATAGTGGAGATTTTCTTGAACTGGAGTGTCTGGAAAACAGCCACAATCTTTTTGTAAAGTTATTTTTAGGATAAAATTAGATTTTCCCCTGTTTATGCCTCAGTTTTCTACATGTGTCCATGCAGTGAACAAGCATTTTTGATTGATGAGGCAATAATTAATAACAATAAATCAATTAAAAATACTGAAAAGATGAGAACTTGTGAGAACTCTGAATATCAAACTGGAAAGTTTAAACAGAAAATGACTGTTTGGCTGCTGTCAAAGTTTGAGGGACCTCCTTAAGGAATTGTCTCTGAAGTTGCCATGATGGAGGATGAAGACACAAGTGACAGGACGTGAGTGCAGGAAGCAGTGTCTTAGCCTGGCGGGGAAGAGACCTGCATACATGAGGATCTGAAAGAACAGTGGATAACCTGAAAGGGCCTGGTATTCAACCAGTTCAGGTTCAATGTGACTTGTATTCATAAGTGAAGAATTTGAGGCAGGCATGACATATAGTCAGGAAAATTTTCAGATGATAATCAGGTGATATGGCATCAGCTTAGAAAATACACTCACTTGTGGCCTCCAGGACAGTGCTGTTAGAACAGGGACAGGTGAGATTCAGGAGGGTTCAATTCTGCCTCCTTCTTCTCCCTAGCTCACCTGGGGCTGTAAACTCTTGGGGAGTAGCCACTCATCTCTTCTTCCACCCTGTGTCCACCATGAAGTCCTGTGGGGACTTATGCTGCCTGTGCCTGTGGTCCTGAGGTAGCTGTCTGGGGGGTCCTATGTGAGTGACCCAGCACTGTGTTCCCTGAAGTTCTCTAGATCACAAGCCTCAGAGCACAGAGCTTGGGGAGTTCGTATGATAGAGAAGAAAAGGTCTGGAAGATAATCCTAAGGTCACCTGAGGAGGAAGAAAGAAAAATAGGGCCAAGGAGGTCATAATCACATATAATAACCTCAAGGGCACTGGGCCCAACCTGGGCTAAGGGAGAAGTTGTGGGAAAACCTATTATTCACAGTAGCAAAAAGGAGCCAACTCTACTTCTCATCAAAAATAGACTGGATAAATAAAATGTACATATACAATTAAATAAATAAATGTACATATATTTGTACATATATAAAATAAATGTACATATACACAATGGGAAATTATGCAACCATAAAAAGGACAAAGTCATGGACTTTTCAGGAAATTGGATGGAATTGGAGACAATATTCTTAGCAGTATATCACAGAAACAAAGAACAGATTACCATATGTTCTGACTCATAAATGGGACTTGAACATTAATCACAATATCACAAGAAAGGGATCGGCAGTCACTGGACACTGCTAGGACAGGGAGGAAAGTGGGAGGGGGCACATAAAAGCACAATATGAAAAATTAAACCATGGGAGGTGAGGACCAATTGGAGGCCCAAATTTCACCTGCACATACATTACATATGTGCCTAATCCTGACTTGTACCCCACATCTTATAATAAAATAAAGTTTAGAAAAATGAAAATTAGCTTTGATGGAGAAGCTTCTCTCTGTCAGTTTTTGTGGCTGTCTGAACTGGCTGCTGCACTTTGACTTGCGGGTGGGACTGGGTCTTGGAGGGTGGCCAGCTCCCTGCACCAGGTAGGACTGATCAGAAACTGGAAGGTCAAATATGTCATATTTGCATCAGACAGCACAGCTTTTGTATGAACATTTAACCTGACAGGACGCTGTTTAGGTTTAGAATATTGTTTAGGTTTTAGGGATCCCATTATAGGAAATGATTTGTCTACATGAAATTTCCATTATCTGGATAAGCAAGCTCTAGACATAATATTTCAATTATACTGTCAGTGCTGCTTAGAGTGCGGTTTTATTTTCTGTTTCCCATCCCCATGAAGTATCAGCACAAATATAAGCCAGAAGTATTGATGCAGGAAGCTTCTGTATTTCCTGTTGAATAAATTCCAATCCTCATGTTACCTTTTGAAACTGTCTTAAAAATCAATTCGAAAAATCATCAACCAAATAAATATAAAGAGAAATGCAGCCTATGGTAGAATTTTACTCACAGATGTTTCCTTGTGGAGTGACAAGACCAGGCTCCTATATCCCTTGGCCGTCACAGGTGATCCTACCAGGTGTGGAGCAAGTCATTCTGGATCAGATGTGAGATGAGCCAGTTTCCTTTCCACTGACCGAGGTGTACTCAGCCTGGCTGGCACCTGTGGGATGCTCCTTCCTTGCTCCTGGCTCTCCACTTGGGAAGGATGCTCTTGCTTCTGGAAATCTTTGTCTGAGGCTGCCCTGGGTAAATGAGGACATCTCATCTCTAAGATAATGGCATCCAGGATCACAAGTCCTCCCACTTCTCTGGATGTGGAAGTATCAGGGAGCCGATGATTAGAGAAGAGGTCCCTCACTTTTACCAGGTGGTACTGAAAGGGAAGGAAAAGAAATTTACTTTCCTAAGAAGATTCCCAGGAGGTTTCTACCAGCCAGAGTCCAAGTCAGTCCTCACTTGCCCAGGCTACAGGGAAATGTACCAGAGTTCTCCTTTGTATTGTGCTTTTTCCAAAGATTTACTTTTATTTTATTTTTTGTATTTATTTTTATTATTTGTGAGTTGTTATTTTTTAAATTTTAACTTTAGTTTTGGAGATAGAGCTGTTCAGTCACCCAGGTTGTGGTTCAGTGGTATTATCAAATAGTTTTAAATCTAAAAATGTGTTCTCTTTAATTCTAGGGCCTTGCAGAGATGTAGTAACTGGATCACATGATGGAAAATGTCTCTAAATGTTCCTGCCTTTGAGAGGTCATTCAAAAAATCACACTTTTAGACATCAGACACATCTGTAGAGCACAAACTAACTAAAGTGTATGCAGAAGGGCATGTTGTACAACCAAAGGAGAAGAAGGGAGAAACTGTGAACATGTCACAGTCCCCTCCACTTCTCACCCACATGACCACCACTGACAAGGTGCACCAAGGAAGGAGGGTGGGCAGCTGATACTCAGGGCTGGAAATCCTCACTTCAGAGCCACAGGATCCTTCATCTTCTTGTTTCACCAACAGACCTTGTCCCTTTTGCATCTCAGGAGTGGGGTGAACTCAGACTCCATGTGTCCTTCTGTGCAGCTCTGTGCCCAGCTGTGACCAAACTTCCCCTGAGGATCCAGATCTGAGATGGACTCCGCAGTGGACACAGTTCTGACCAGAGTCAACAGCACAGAGCGCACGTCTTCTTGGCAAAGTGTGCAGTTTCACTGCTCACCACATGGTCCCACAGTTGGGAAATTGTCCTGCTGCCAACAGGGGGCACTGTCCTTTCTTGGGGACTTTTTCCAAAATGTTCCCCAAGTCTCAGCGACAAGTGAGCCTGGTTGAACAATGCTGGCTCAAGACAGTTGACAATTGGTGTGATACTACTTAAGTGTGCGATTAGGTGGCAGTAAGTACACTCAAAATGTTAGGCAACCATCCCCAGTATCTGTGATTGGAGCTTTTTCCATCACCAAAAACAGGATCTCTGTACCCATTAGCCAGTGACTTTAGGAACTTTAGATCTTTGGGACAAAATGTTGAGTGTGTGGTCAGGGGAAAGTTCCCAGGATAGATCTAAGGAGGTGTCTGCTTGTACTCCTCAGTTCCTATGCCATCCCAGGACAGTAAGGGAAGGACAACTCATCCAGAACACCTGATAGAAAGCTTCTGAGGCTTCCTCCATCTGCATCTTCCAAGGAAAAGAAGGATTCCAGCAGAACTGAACCATCTCAGCCACCTCTCACCTCTCTTGCAGTACTTGGGATTATTTCTGGGCTAATAAACTCAGATCTGAGTGAGCTGGGCCAACCCTGCTCATGGTTTTGTCAACTTTGCCTCTAGAAATGAAGGAAGAGAGTGACACAGACAGAGAAGGGGTGTGTGCCTCGTTCCCTATCTGTCTGTGGCACTGTAGGATGAGCACCACTGCTGTCCCTTGATTGACGGTAATAGTCAGTCTTGTCCTTGGCCTGAGCCATGCTTATCGTCAGGGTGACTGTTGTCCCTGAGCTGGATGCAGAGAATCACTTGGAGATCTCTGAAGGCAGCTTACTATCTGTACATACCACCTGCACAGTGGCCTGGCCTGGCTTCTGTTGACACCAATAGGAATACTATTTTTTTCATTACATCTCCAGAGCAGGTTACCTGGCTGTGTGTTCTGGACACTGACACTGAGGATGGCTGTGTCAGCTCATCGGTGAACGCAGAACTTACAAGATAGGACAAGAGAGGGGAATTGAAATGAAAGACCCATTCTCAGGTGTCCCACCCTGAGGTTGTGCCTGGGCTGTGCTCAGAATTTGAGGCAGATCCAACTCAAGGTCCTTTGGGGGCTGTGCCTGGGCAGGGTCTAGGTTTGCACCATGCAGAGATTGAGAAGGGGGAGAAGAAGAGGCTGCCTCCTGAGTCCACAGCACAGCTTGCTTCCCCAGGCCTCTCTTATTCACTCCTAGGCCCTGTGTGGAGTATTTGGTGTTTATGCAAATGCACATGCTCCAATGCTCCTCATGGAAGGCTGTCACTCAAACCAGCTGTGGGGACAGCGCAGGATACTGGGGAGGAAGGGGTGTGTCAGGAAATCAAGCCTCCAAGGCCTGTGATAATAGTCACCTTCCTGGAGATTGACTACATGGTCACTCTCCCAATCTCCAGCCTATGTTGTGTCATGGGCCAGGGATATGGACCCACCAGGAGCCTGAACTTAAGACTGAGCTGGGCCATTTTGAGAGATCAGTGGTGACACCTGACTCACACAGGCAGCCTATGCCCCATTATCTTCCTGCTCCTTCATCTCTTCTCTGGATCTCCCAGACTCACTTCTGTTTCCAATTTCTGTCATTTCATTAGAATGTGGCTCTGTGTCTTTAGGACCATGGTTGATAATTTGCTATATAGCAGTTTGCTTATTGAATGACCATACACTTTTGAGTATTCATCACAAGATCTAGTCTCATCTCACACACGTTCTTATTCCATGACCTGCCCTCTCCCACATTAGACTAGCAATCGTCTTCCTCAGGTCTTCTATTCATTATTTTCTCCTCATCAGTGTTTTGTGTAAATTTGTAAAAATGCATCAGAATCCCAGACTTCACCAAGAAAACTACTTTAGGCCCAGGATCTCTGTTAGAGTTCCAGGGTCATTAATATCTGCACAGGGTGTGAGTTCTTGAGGGTGGGTGGTCCATGGTCCATTCAGTCACTCAGCTCCTGTCACCAACCCAAGAACCGCCCACTGGTCAGAACTGTTACCTAGGTAGGTGAGAATCCACTTCCCTCTGGAGAAAGGTTCCTCAAAGAGGCTGTGCATATTTCATCCAGGGAGCAGAGCTCTAAATGCCTAGCCTCCCACCCACCTGAGACACACCTGATCACAGGAGCCATCTATGTACTCCATGTATGACATCACCCACCCCACAGTGTTCTAGAAATTGCATCCTCAGCTCTTCCATTCTGTATTTCTTCCTCATGAGTGTTTTGTGTAAGCCTGCAAAAAGCACCAAAATCCCAGACTTCACAGAGAAAACTACATTAGGCCTGTGACCTCTGTGAGGGTCCCAGGGTCATGGTCTCTGCACAGAGGTGAGCTCTGGAGAGAGGCTTCAGATGTTCCATCCAGGGACCATGTCCCTGAATGGCCCACCTACAGCCCATCTGAGATTCACCTGAGCATATGTACTACAACCTGAGGACAGAGTCTGCAGGAGGTTGAAGGACAGGCAGAGGGAGAAGGGTTTGGGCATCTCTGGAAGTGCCAGCACAGAGGGCTCAGCTTCCAGGAGTTGCTGGACAGGAAGGGACGATGCCCTGAGAGGGGCAGGAGGCTCAGTCATCCTGGGTGAAGATCATGGGCTCTTGGAGACCCGTCACCTCACTACTGTGCTCCCCTCCGAGTACCTCAAACTTGGGGTATCTCCCAATGAGTCCCAGCCCTGCAGCAGCTGCCAAAACTGGCACCTGGGTCCAGGCTTCCCCAGCTGTGTATTTTCAGATGAGGCTGTCCCTGTGCCTGGGCCCCTGTCAGTGTCCTGGTGTGACGTTGGGTGAATCTGACCCTCAGAATTTTGTCACTGCAGCCTGAGATAATAGTATGAACTGTCCCAACTTCCCATCTGAGGAGTAAACCTTGGATACCTGTTGACCCCCAGACTGGTCTCCCTATTAGGCTCCAGCTGGGCAGCTCCAGTCTCTCTCCTGGCTGCTCCTAACAGCAGCTCTGTTGCTCCCTACTGGTGGAAAAGACACAGCCCAGGAGCTTCCTTCCTCCAGATGACCTTACAATCTGTCACCTGGGAGGGTGGCCACCAGAGGATCCTGCCTTCTTCTGTGCAGTTGCGATCCATTCTTCTCTGGCCAGCCTAACACAGAGAGCTCACACATATTGCATCCAGGGAGGCAGGGCAGGAGCCATTCCTGTAAAGGGGTCCCAGGTTGAAATGTTATCCCCTGGTCTCAGCTTCTGTTGGAACTAGAGTGAGCCATATGCAGCTCCTCAGCAAAGTGTCAAGCTTCAGAGAGACATATGTCACATCATATAGGGACTCAGGCTTCCTGTGAACTCAGGATCCAAGTGATGCCACCTGAGAGCAGTTGCATCCTCAGTGGGGATTGGGTTGTTTTGGGCTCTAAGTTCATTTGTGAACCAGCATCACCATTAGCGTTAGCATCACTAGTATTTCTGTTTCACCTCCACTTCTCAGAGCTTGAGCTGGGAGGGTTTCAACACGAGTCTTGTGACCCTTTTGATGAAACTGGGAATCTCCCGCTTATCCTGAGTCATGCACTTTTGTTCCTATCATACAGTCTAGATGCACTTTGGGAACCCTTGTGCTGGGATTCCTGCAGGGGAAAGACAAGAGACTTCATGTCTGAGCCCACTTTCTGAGATCTCTTCATCAAGTTTTAATTCACAAGGCTTACATTGCTTTACTATCACTTGACTTTTAATTAATAAGTATCCCCTTAAGGTCAGGATAAGCTTCCACATTTCACAGCATGTAACATTGAGGCCCAGAAAGACTAAGTGCTCAAGAGAACAGAGTACAGTTGTGGCATGTCTAGGAGCTGACTATGATGTCCAGAGTTTGGATCCTGGGCTCTGTGCGGAAGAGATTGACCAGAGGGTAGAGGGAGGGAGTGTAAGAACCAGACTCATGGCGAGACTATTTCCCATATATCTCATCGTAATACCCCGTTATGGGTGAAGAGCTCACCTCAGCCTGCAGGTGGTGGGGTCAGCAGGGCAGTGCCCATGTCACAGCTGGAGAATCAGAAGGGATTGAGGGCTCCCTGGTTGTGCAAGACTTGATCTAGTTTCTGCTGGTTCTCTCTACAGTGTTGCCTGCTTCTCTCCCTCCTGAGCATGTGAAAGGACAGGTGTCTCATGGCCATCTCTATGTTTAGGAGCTCACAGGGTTTACATCTTCAGGAGACTGTGGGATTCATTCTCAGGGTCTCTCCCTCAACATCCCCTGAGCTGAGCTCAGGTTCAGGACCAAGCTCTGTGGGCGGTGACCCTGGGGGCACTGTTGAATCTCTCACACTGAAGAGTATCTTGGAAGGCTTAATAAGGTGAAACTCAATTCATTCCATTTGATTTTGTGCTAAGAGTTTTATTTGTATGCAATGGTTGTTATTTAGAAATTATGTGTCATTCAAGAAAAGATTTTAGATTTTCTTTTTTAAAAAAATTTATTTATTTATTATAAAGATGTGGGGTACAATTCAGGGTTAGGTATACAAACATTGGATCATGCAGGTACCCTTGTTGATGAGGTATGCCCCACCCTCCCCAGCAGTTTCCCTCAACTGCCAGTCCCAAACCCCCTCCTCTGACAGTTTTCTACTACTGCCAATCTCTTTCTTATAGCATTATAATTGTTTAAGGTCACCTTATGAGTGAGAACATATGGAACTAAATTATTTGTTTCTGTCTTTGCTCAGATGATACTTCTGCCTCAACCTCCTAAGCAGCTATGTGCCACCCTGCCCTGCTAATTTTCTGATTTATTTGTAGAGTCTCACTAGTGATTTTAGATTTTCTAGGGTTAGTTTTGTTTTTTTTCTGAGTTTGTGATTTAGAAAAAAAAGAAATGAGTCAATCCTTTGGAGGCCCATCACTGTGATGCTCACCTGCCTCTGTGCCATTGCCTAATGGAATGTAAAATTGTCCTTGTCTTCTTGGTCAGTAGTGAGACATCACAGGGGGGATTTTGACAGGATCATAACAAATGGATCCATGATTTGAAGCTTCTTCTTCAAAAAGGATAAATAATAATTCAATAATTCGATTTGGGCATTCCAATACCTATGAGAGAGAGAGAGAGAGAGAGAGAGAGAGAGAGAGAGAGAGAGAGAGAAAATGCACTCTCCTAAGGATGCAGAAGATTTATATAACACTGTTTACAACTTGATCAAATTAACATTTTTAGAGCATTCCTTCAACAGGAGAACATAAAAGTTGCTCAAGAGTTTATGAAAAGTTCTCCAAGACTGACTATATTCTAGACATTAAACAAATCTCATTAAATTGCAAGGTCTGAAGTCATACAAAGCATGTCTACACAGAATTAAATTTAAAATTAACAACCCAATGAAATGTGGAAAATACCCTATTATTTGGAAGTTAAAGAACACTCTTCTACTCCTACTCCTCCTTCTTCTCCTCCTCTTTCTCCTTCTTCATCTTCATCTTCTTCTTCTTGGAATCAGGGGTCTCACTCTGTCAGTCAGGCTGGAGTGCAGTGGCGTGATCACAGCTCTCAGCAGCCTCAACTTCCATTGCTCAGGTAATCCTTCCACCTCAGAATCTGGAGTAGCTGGAGCTACAGGTGTGTGCTACCACACCCAGCCAATTATTTTTATTTTTATTTTGTATAGATGAGGTATCACTATGTTGCCCAAGCTGGTCTAGAACTCCTGGGCTCAAGCAATCTGCCCACCACTGCCTCCAAAAATGCTGGGATTGCAGACTGAGCCACCACACCTGTTCAGAGCACATTTCTACTTAGCCCATGGGTCAAATATTAATCACAGCATAAATGAGAAGATATTGACTTTCATGAACATACACAAAAAGTGCATCAAAATTTTAAGAAATTCAAGTGAAGCAGTGCTTTGATGACAGTTATAACTTTAAGTGAGTAACTTGGAAAGAAAGGAAGTTCTAAAAAGGATTTAAAAATCCCCTTCACAAAGGAAAAACTGGAGAGCAAATCAAACTCAAAGGAAGTAAAAGATAAAAATCACCTCACCAAAAACCCTACAGTAAGTAATAGCCTGTGAGGGAAATATGACAATCAATTAATGTTGCTTTTCAGATGATTTTGATGAAATCAAATCCCTGAGAAGCTCTTGGGGCAAGAGCTGCCCTCCCACAGGTGAGGCCATCACACTCCCACCTCCTCGATCTCCTTCCACTCCAGTCTCAGGACTCTGTTCCTGCACCTGGACTTAATGTGTGTGTACCTCATTTCCCTCCAGTTCTGGTGTTGCGACATTGGTCTCAGAGGCCAGAGGGAGAGGATGGAGAGGCAAGGGGCACATCTGGAGCTATGTCTCATCATCTGCTCGCCGGGAAGCAGAGTTGTGCTGGGAAACCTGTTCTGAACTTGACTCTGATTTTGTATCTTCTTTAAGGCAGGTTTTATAATGCAAAATATAATGCGTCTTCCTTTGAAATCCAACCTGAAAGATTCTCTTGATTGTGGTATTGAGACCATTTCCAATTAATGTGACTATTGATATAGTTTAGATATGACATCTTGACATTTATTTTCTCTGCCTCATCTGTTATTGTTCCTTTTTTCTTTATCTTTGAATTTATTGTGTACAGATTTATTTCATATACTTTTCTGGATTATTATCTACAAGTCTTTCCATCTTATCATCTGCAACTCATCAAAGTCTGCATTCAGATTTTATAACACTTCTCTTACAACCTAAGAACCTACAATACAACATATCCATCTCTCTCAACTTTTTTGTGCTATAATTTGTCATACGTTTTGCTTTTGCATACTATGCAAGTTCTATCATACATAGTTGTTTTTTTACTTTAGACAGTAAATTATGTTCTAAACATATTTAAATGATAACTCAATATTTACCACTGCAATTGCCATTTATGATTTTTTTCATTCGTTTTTGTGGATTCAGGTTCTATCTGGGATCATTTTCCTTCTGTTTTATTTCTTATGTTGTGGGTCTGTGATGGTCTATTCTGTCAACATTTACATGTCTCAAAATATTTTTATTTAGCTTTCATTTTTAAAGACATTTCACTAGGCAAAAAAAATGAGTTTTATTTTTTCTTTCAGCATTTTAAAAATGGTATTCCATGTCTTCTTGCTTGCATTTATTCTGTTTAGAAATCTGCTGTCACTCTTTTGCCCTGAATGTATGTATTTTCCTCTCTGGCTACTTTTAAGACCATCTCTTACTTATCTATTTTTTTAAATACAATTTATTTTATTTTTGTTTTTAAAAATTCTTTTTACTTACATTTATTTTGTTTGAAATTTTCTGAGATTTTTGTATTTCAAGTGCATAGTTTTCACTAAATTTAGAATATTTGGTTATTCCCTATTAAATATTATTTTCTGTTCCTCCACCCCATTTTCTCTCCTTTAGGAATGTGAATTACATCCTTGTTGCCTTGCTTAAAGTCATATCCCAACTTGGTATTCTCTGTTAATTTAAATTTTTACAACTTTGTTCTTTCTTTTATTTTGCAGTGTCTATTGTTACATCATCAAAATAACTCATCTTTTTTCAGAAGTATCATATCTTCTGTTAATCTTATTATTTGTGTTTTTTATCTGTGACATCATCCAAGAGTCTGATTTGGATCATTTTATTGTCTTTCATGCTTCCACTTAACATGTAAAAGCATTCTGAGTAAATCTGGACTGAAGACTGCATCATCATCTCTATCTGAATATCCAAACATTGAGTTTTCCCTATAGGTTTTAGACTTGCAAGCCTGGGAGTTGCACAACCAAATTTCTTAACGTAAGTCTGTATTTATCTATATCTATATCACATATATACATGAATTTGTATCATACCTATCCTATATATGTGTGGAGGTGCGCTTGTATATCCTGTTAGTTCCTCTGGAGAACCCTAACTTACAAAGCTTATTAGCTCTAACCCTTTGTTGTTAGATGGATTTTAGTTTCACTGTTGATTTAGGGTTTATAATATTCATCAAAGTCAGAGAGTAATGGCAACAGCATCATGTACCACAATTCACCAAAGAAGCAACAATATCCGCAGAGGGCACAGAAGGAAGAAATAGATCAGTCTGGGTTGGAACTAACCAGCCTTATCTGGATCATGGCACAAACCACAGGCAGCCTCTTGACGCAGCAAGAAGGGAGTGAGGAAAATTCAGAAGTTCTGACCCCTGACATGTACTTGGAAGGTCCCCTGAGTCTCATGTGCCTCCAGTGCTTTATGGGAAACAGTCTTAACCAAAGATGCTCTGTTGAAACGCATGTGGGGAGTGCAGAAAAAAAGGCCTGAGCAGCTCCAGCTGCTATATCCCAGGCAGCTCATCTCTTCCTGAAGTCTGCTTTCTAGACATCCTGGTAAGAAATGGGTCAAGGCAAATTCTGCTGCAGCAGACAGTTTCTGGCTGGTGCAGGTTGCTGTGAGAACACATGAGATTGGCTGGCTGGTACAGGTTGCTGTGAGAACACATGAGATTGGCTGCACTGAGCCTCAGCAAACTGCCTGAGGCTAAGGCAGGGAATTGGGAGGAGGAACCAATTTTCCTAGCAACCTTTTGTACTCCATAGAAATTCTTCTGTGCAGCCTCTGCACAACACAGCAACATTATACTAGCGTTGGGGGAATCTCCCAATCCCTAGTGGGTAGCTAATCCCGTTCCACTAGTGAGAAGCTTGAAGACTTGTCCCCCATACCTCCCAAGAAGACTCAAGGCAGACAGAAATCTTGGTTAATTCCCATAATCCTACCTAACATCTAGTTCAGATGGGTACTTCTAGAGGGTCAACACAAGCCAAACCAAAAGCCCACAAACACTATTGCAGCTGGCTGTCTCCTGCAAGTGCCATCTTCTGGTTTGATGTCAACTGGTAGATTCCATACATTGGATATAATACCTCATCTTTGGCAAAGGTCTAATACCAGACTCCAACTAACACCACTATCCAGTAATTCAGAATGCCTTGAGACTCTACAGGTAGCTAAAATAACACCACTACAGTTGTAATTGAAAAACTCAGGAGGTAGTATTGGCAGTAATGGGTATTTGCCAGGTGAAAGGAAGTACACCTCATCAACAAGCATACCTCCATAATGAACATTTGCATATCTAACCCTGAGTTGTACCCCACATCATTAAAATAAAAAATTAAATTAATAAAAAGCAAAACTCACCACACCAAGGTTTTGTACAACCAAGGGAACTCAATGATGCCTATGACAGCCCCCTGTCAACCCCAAATAATTGTATATAGTCAATCCAAGTGACTAGTATTGACAAAAGATGCCATATTCTGTATAATATTTAAAATGGTTTATTCTTGAACCAAACTTGAGGACTCAAGTCCCAGAAGTCCCATTTTCAGAAGGTCCTGAGAACATGTGTGCACTGTGTTTGAATGGTGGTTTGATTACATACATTTTAGGAAGGCAAAAGTTACAAGAAACCATAAATCAATACTTGTGATATTTTCACTCATTTGGCCTAGAAAGGAGGGTATTTACTAGTGGGGGCTTGCAGGTCATAAGTGGATTCAAAGATTTTATGATTGGTATTAGTTAGTTTCTGCCTAAGGAATTTGAAAAAACAATAGAGGACATCCGTTGTTAAAATAAGTGAATGGAGAATTTCAGGTTTGTTGATTTGAAGTCTTATAAGTGGCAGACCTCAAGGAGAATAGACAAGTATCTTACAGGGCTCCCTGGAGTCTGGGAGTGAACAGGAGATGGAATTCTGGGACCATTAGCCTTCTTTTTTTGTTATGTGATGTTGTACCAGAGTCAGGTTGGAAAGCAAACTTCAGGATAAAGGGTAATAGGGTAATAGAATCCTGCTTGGTGACACCTCACCAGCCAGTGACTCTCCAAGACTTTGAGTTAGGAAATTGCACAAGAGGAAAAATAATCCTCAATAAGAACCAGAAAAATAATTCTGACAATATGAGAAAACAGAGTTTTTCAGCATTCCCAAAAGGTCACACTTATTCTTCAGTAATGAACCTTAACCAAAATAAAATCTTTAGAATTCCACAGATAGAATTCAAAAGATTGATTATAAAATTGCTCATTGAGATTCAGGACAATGTTGAAAACACCATAAAGAAATGAAGAACAAAGCAAAACTATTTAAGTCATAATGAAAAATTTTCTAAGGAGATAGACACTTGAAAATTTAAAGCCAAACTACTGGAAATGAAAGGCTCGTTTGGGGAAGTACAAAATACAGTGGAATGTTCTAACAGTAGACTAGAATAATAGAAGAGAGGCTCTCAGGACTTGAAGACAGGCATTCAGATTAACTCAATCAGACAGTAATAAAGAAAAAAGAATCTAGAGAACAAAAAAAAGTTTCTGAGAAATGTGGGATTGTGTAAAATGTCACACAGTTATAGGTGTTCCTAAGGAGGAAGAACAAACAACAGATGTGGAAAATCCATTTGAGGAAATAATTGAGGAAAACTTTCCTGGCCTTGCCAGAGGTTTCATCATCCAGATACCAAGAGTCCAAAGAACCTCTGGAAGAGTCAGTGCAAAAATGTCATTCCCGAGGTGTATCATAATTAGGTTGTACAAAGTAAATGTGAAGAAAAGAATTTTAAGAGAAGTGAGACAAAAGTATCAAATAATTTATAAAGGTAAACCCAGCAGACTTCTCCGCAGAAGCTCTACCAGTCAGAAGGAATTGGAGCCCTATATTCAATCTCCTCAGACAGAGTAACAATCAGCCAAGAATTTTGAAGCTTGATATACTAAGTTTCAAAATAAAAGGAGAAGTAAATTATTTATTAGACAACCAAATGTTGAAGGAAATCTTCACCACTAGACTGATTTTTTGGAAATACTGAAATGATCTAACTGTTGAAACAAAGGGTTAAAATGCATCAGTAGGAAAACACTGTAAATCATAAAGCTCACAGGCCTTTAGAATTTTTGCACAGTAGAGAAAGACATGTAAAGCAACCAGATAACAAACAGCATGACAAGTGGAATAGTACCTTACATATCATTATTAACTTTGAATGTAAATGATCTCAATGCCCAATTAAAAGACAAAGACTGGCCAGGCTCGGTGGCTCAGCCTGTAATCCCACGCTTTGGGAGGCTGAGATGAGTGGATTGCCTGAGCCTGCGGGTTTGAGACCTGCCTGGGCAACTTGGTGAGACCTTATCTCTACAATAAATAAATTTTAAAAAAAATCAGCCAGGCATGGTAGCACATACCTGTAATTCCGGCTACTCAGAAGGCTGAGGCGAAAGGATCACCAGCACCCAGAAGGTCGAGGCTGCGGTGGCCGGGAGCAGCCACTGCACTCCAGTCTGGGAGACAGAGTGAGACTCCAACTCAAAAAAAAAAAAAGGACAAAGACTGACAGAATCAATCAAAACACACACACACACAATCCAATTACCTGCTGCCTTCAAGAGACCCACTGAACATACAAAGAATTCTATAGACTCAAGGTAAAAGAGTGGGAAAAAATATTCCATGCAAATGGAAACCAAAAACAAGCAGGAGTCTCCATTCTCATAGCAGATAGAACAAACTTTAAATCAACAAGAGTAAAAAAAGACAATGATAGCTATTGTACAATGATAAAAGGATCAATCCAACAAGAATATATAACAATTTAAAATATATATACACTTAACACCAGAGCTCCCAGCTTTGTAAAACAAATTTTACCTGAACTACAAAAAGAGATAGACAGCAATACATACTACTGGAAGACTTTACCACTCCAGTTACAGAAATAGATTATCAAGAAAGAATGTCAACAAAGAAACATTGGAGTGAAACTGCACACTAGAACAAATGAACCTAACAGACATCTATACAAGATTCCAACCCAAAACAATAGAATGTACATTTTTCTCATAAGTACATGAACATTCTCTCCAGGATAGACCATTCACTAGGCCACAAATCAAGTATCAATAAATTCAAAAAAATTGAAATCACATCAATCAAATATTCAGACCACAGAGCAACAAAACTAAAAATTTACTCCAAGAAGAACTTGCAAAACCAAACAAAAGTATGAAAGTTCAGCAATGTACTCCTGATTAACTGTGTTGCCTATGGAAACTAGACGATAAAAAAATGTGGTGCATATAGAAGATAGAATATCATGCAGTCATAAAGAAGGACAAACATATGGACTTTGCAGAAACTGGGATGAGATAGAGTTGATCATACTCAATGATCTATCACAGAAACAGAGTACCAAATGCTCTCACTCATAAGTGAACCCTGATCATTGACCATAATATTATAAGAAAGTGATTGGCAGTACTGGGATACTGACAGGGTGGCAGGCGATGGAGAGGAGGGGATGAAGGAGGCACAACATCAGTAAAGTAACTGATCCAAACCAGGCAAAGTAGGGACTAAAGGGAGGTCCAAACTTTACCTGTATTATGACCACTTGTATCCCTAATCCTGAATTGTACCCCACATCTTTAAAAATAAAATAAACTTTAAAAAAATTTTCTAAATAGGTAAATAAAAAAGGTAAATAGGTAAATGTGGAATTTAAATAGGTAAATGTGGAATTCTGCTGGGATGGGGTGGAGATGCAACAAGGGTACCTGATCTCACAACAGGCAAAGTGGAGACCAAAGGGAGGCACAAACTTTGCCTGTATTATGTCTACTTGTATACCTAATCCTGAATTGCACCCCACATCTTTAAAATAAAATATAAACAACAACAAAAATGTGCTCCTAAATGATTCAGGGGTCAACAATTATGAAAGGATTGTAATCTCTTAAAATTAATGCCAACAATAAAACAAGTTACAAAAATCTTTGGGGCACAGTCAAAGTTGAACTCAGAGGAAAACTTATAGAACTTAAGACCTACATTAATAATACCAAAAAATTATATATTGACAACCTAATGTCACACCTAAAGGAACTAGAAAAGCATGCCAAATAAAATCCAAAGCTAGCAGTAGAAAATAAAAAGTAAAAATCAGAGCATAACTAATGATATTAGAAACAAAAAATACAAAGATCAATGAAACAAAAACTTGGCTCTTTGAAAAGATAAAGGAAATTGATAGACCACTAGCTAGTTAAATTAAGAAATAAAAAAGAATTTGTAGATTGCCTTAGGTAAGATGGACATCTTCACAATGTTGATTCTTCCGATCCATGAGCATGGGATATTTTTCCACTTGCTCATGTCAGCTTTGATTTCTTTGAGCAGTGTTTTGTAATTTGCATTGTAAAGGTCTTTCACGTCTCTGGTTAGGAAGATGCCAAGGTATTTCATTTTTTTTGTGGCTATTGTGAATGGAATTGTGTTTTTTATTTGGGTTTCTGTTTGTTTATTATTGGTGTAGAGAAATGCGATTGTCTTTTGTACATTTATTTTGTATCCTGAGACTTTGCCAAAGGCCTTTATCAATGTAAGGAGGGCTTTAACAGATTCTCTTGGGTTTTCAAGGTACACCATCATATCATCTGCATAGAGAGATAACTTGAATACTACACAGCCATGAAAAAGAACAAAATCATGAATTTCGCAGCTACCTGGATGGAACTAGAGTCTATAATACTGAGTGACCTCTCACAGAAACAAAGATCAGAATATCACATGTTTTCACTCATATAATGGACCTTGAACATCCAATGTAATACTATAAGAAAATGACTGATGGTACTGGGAAATTATGGGGGGGGATGGGATTAACAGTAGCTAATATCTATCTGGGACTGGGAAAACACCTCTTATCAATAGGGTGCCTGAATGAAACGTAATTGTACACCTAACCCTTAACTGTACCCTACAAAACGATAATAAAAAATACTGATTATAAAAAAAAAAGAAGATTCAAATCAACTCATCAAAAATGACAATAAAGACATTGCAACTGATATGACAGCAATGCAAAGATCATACAGATTATTATGAAGACACTATGCAAGCAAATTAGAAAATCTAGAATAAATAGATGAATTCATGAAAACATACAACCCTCCCCAACCTTGAATAAGAAAGAAATAGAAACCCTGGAGATGAATAAGGAGTAGCTAGACTGAAACAATAATTTAAAAATTTCTTAACAATAAAAAATATCTAGGACCTGTCAGACTCACAGCCAAGTCTATGAGACATTCAAAAAAGACTTGATACCAATTTTACTGAAGCTACTCTATAATTATTGCAAGGAGGGAATTCTTCCTCACTCATTCTATGAAGCCAGTATCACCCTTCATCACCCTTTATAGTAAAATCAGCAAAAGATTCAGCAAGAAAAGAAAACTACAGACCAATATCTCTGACAGGCATAGACACAAATATCCTCGATAAAATATTAACAAACTGAAGCACATAAAAAAACAATGAGTTGGTGGTTTCAAACATTCACTTTGCCAAGTGAAGGGAGAGAGAAGGTCATACTTTTTCAGTTTTCAACCCAAGAGACGTCCCATCCCAGGGGAGGTGACAACAGACCTAAGGATAGGGTGCAAGTCAGGAAGCCCAGAAGGGTTTTGGTCTTACTTCCTCATTAGATGGGCAGTGTGGGAACACACCCTGCATAGGAACAGCAACAAAGACCAGTCTCATCATAAGGCTGCCAGGGAGGTTGATCTGTCAGATGTTGAGTGTGAGAATAGACCTTGGGTCTCTAGGAGCTTATTTTGACCACGCACCTTAGCTGTGTGTGGCTCATGCTGATTCTGTTGGAACTAGGAGACACAATTGCGATCCAAATGTTGTTGCTTCAGCACAAGAAATGGTAACCAACTATCAGGGATCACAGGATCTAGAGGGAGACTGAGTCAGAGCAGTCTGTGTTGAAATCCTGAGGGGAGGGAGAAATCTGGAGGTGAGCAAGTACATGGCAAAATCCCAGGGAGCCAGGTGCTATGTTTTGCATGCTTTTCCCTCCACATTTTCATGGTGATATTTGATCCAATATGTCAGAGGTGGGGCCTAATGGGATATATTTAGATCATAGAAGCAGATCCCCAATGAATAGATTAATGCTCTCCCTCATGATGAGTGAGTTCTCACTCTATTAATTCCCACTAGAGCTGAGTGTTAAAAAGAGCCTGGCACTTTCCTCTCCTGTGTCTTGCTTCCTGTCTAGCCATGTGATCTCCATGCACAACAAGCTCCCCATTGCCTTCCACCATAAGTGGAAGCTACCTGGAGCCCCCTCCAGATGTAGATACCCAGTCTGGCCATTTCTAGCCATCAGAATCATGAGTCAAATAAACCTTTTGTTCTTTATAAGTCACCCATCCTCAGGTATTTTTATAGCACCACAAAATGGAATAAGACTTCAAGTTGTTGTGAGAATTCATGTTAAAGGTCTACAAGAAGGAACAACTTGTGATGCAACTTTTAACAGGCATGCATGCATGAGGACTTGTCCTTCATGGGCTCTCTGGAGCTCATTTTGTGAGAGTTCAACATAAGTGACTCCATTTTGGTATGAACGACATTCACATCTCTAAAACTCTCCATTAATTTTGCCACATTACCACAAGCTTTCCTTAATATGTTGCCAAAACCTCTGAGGACCAGTTGTAGTGTCTGTCTGTCTGTGTATAAGCATGTATGTGTGTACATTATATATACTGTTGACCCTTGAACAGCATCAAGCTTAGAGGCACCAACTCACTGCACAGTCAAAAGTTACATATAACTTTCAACTCCCCAAAATGTAACTACAAATAGCCTACTGTTGTCTGTCAGTCTTACTGATAACATAAACAGTCGATTAATACATTTTTGCTACCTTATGTGTATTTTATATCATGTTATTACAATAGAATCATTTAGAGAAAAAAATGTTATTAAGAAAATTTCAAGAAAGGGAAAATATATTTACTACTCATTTAGTGAATCATCACAAATGTCTTCATTCTCTTTTTCTTCATTTGGGGTAGGCTGAGTTGGAGGAGGAAGAAGAAGGATTGATTGTGCTGTCTCAAGGGGGACAGAGGTGGCAAATTTCATAGATTTATGCAGCTGAAACCCACGTTGTCCAAAGGTCAACTGTATATAATTTTATAATGTAAATTTTGATATGGTAATTAAGCATATCTGCCTAAGGAGAAATGGCTCTTCTTGGACATTTTCATAAGCCACTTTGGTGGTATATTGTGGATAGAATAATATTGCAATGGAATGCCCATACAGAAATACATGGGTCCTACTGTCTTTCTTGCTCTCTGACTGAACATTTCCAGTGACTCAATTCCTCACTCAATGCCTAAGTTCTAATCATGCTTTCTGTTCTTTGTAAAGGCAGCTTGTCAAGGAAGTACCTTAGACAATCAGCACATCCAGAAACACAAGATTATATAATTTTTTGACATTTACCAGAAGGTATCCTCACAGCTGAGTACAGGACAGTCAGATTATTTGCATGAAATAACACTCTATCCCATCTCTTTATCTGTAATCTTACCTTTTATGATATAACAAAGGACTAAATACAGCAAGAAGGAAAGTCTTCTTGTATGAAAGCATTTTAAGGAAATTTATATAAACATGTGGTTATTGCCCTTTTTTGTTCATATGATGCCTCTTATTAATTGACTTCCAGATGTTCAACCATCCTTGCATTTCCAGGATAAATACCATTTGGTCATGGTGTACACTCCTTTTTATATGTTGTTATATTATTTTTCTTTATTTTATTTTCATTTTTAATATAAAAATGTGTGGTACAATTCAGGGTTAGGTATACAAATGGTCATTTTGCAGGTACCCTTGTTGATGAGTTATACTCCCCTCCCTCCCCTGTCAGTTTCCCTCTCCCACAATCCCTTTCTTATAGCATTATGATTATTGTTCAAGGTCTGTTTATGAGTGAGAACATGTAGTACTCAGTACTGTTTATGTGATCGATCAAAAAAGCCCAAATAAATACCATCAGAAATGCAAAAGATCAAGTCACAATTGACCCCGAAGAAATACAAAAGATCATCAGAGGTTACTATGTACACTTGTATGGAAACAAACTTGAACACAAACTGAATTAGTTTTCTAAAGAACTATGTGGCTATATCCAGAAGAGTTATTGGTTTATAGTTGTATTTTCTTGTAGTGTCTTTTGACAGCTTTGGTGTGAGGATAATATAGATCTCACAAAAAGAATTAATGAGTGTTTTCTTTTTTTCTATAATCAAGAAGATTTTATAAATAATTTACATTAATTCTTCTTTAAACATTTGGTAGGATCCAAAGACCCTCTGTGCCTGGGTCTTTCTTTATGGAAAATTTTAAATTATGACTTAAGCTGTTTATTGTTATAATTTTAATCAGGTTTTCCCTTTCTTCTAGAGTTAGTTTCAAAATCATATATACCTCTAGAAATTTGTCTACTTGATCTAATTTCTGGTTATGCTGTTATTCATAGTATTACCTGAATGGTTTCACTTCTTTATTTTCAGTGTTTGGAGAACATGCTCTGTGCAAATTATTTTTTAAAATTATAAAGACTTTTAATATGGTTTACTATGGAGAATATATTTCATGTGCACTTAAACACCATGTATATCTGCTTTTGTTGGATAGAGCATCCTGTATTTGAATATTAAGTTTGAGTGGTTTTGTTTTGTTTTGTGTTTTTAGTTGGCATATCACTCTATCACTCATACTGGAATATAGTGCCATGCTCGTGGCCACTGCAGCCTCGACCTGCTGGGCTCAGGTGATCCTTTTGTCTCAGTCTTCCACGTAGGTGAAACTACAGGCACATGCTACCATGCTCAGATAGTCTTTTTATTTATTGTAAGATGAGGTCTTGCTAAATTGCCCAGGTGCCCTCGAACCCATGAACTCAGGCAGTCTTCTCACCTCAGCTACCCAAACTTCTGGGATTATTGGCATGAAGCACAGTGCCTGACCTCTCTCTGGCCACTTTTAAGAGTGTCTCTTTATCACTATTCTTTTGGAAATTTTTTATTATGTATGTTGGTGTTTTCTTATTGAATTTACATTTGCTAATTTTTTTTTTTTACTTTTTTGTGATTCTTGAAATTAGAAGTTTGTGGTTTTCACCAAATTTGGAACATTTTGTTCATTATTTCATTTAATAATTCTTCTATCCACCTTCCCCTTCTAAACTTTTTTCCATCAGTGACTCCAATTACATCACTTTAGGCTGCATGAAGTTGACCTATAAAGAACTGGTGCTCTATTCTTTTCATTGTCAATATTTCTTGTGTATTTTATTTTAAAAACTTTCTATTTCCATACAATCAGTTTCAATAAACTTTTCTTTTGCAAGGTCTATTAGGCTGTCATTTCTATTCAATGATTTTTTGGGGGGGCGGCAAACATTTTAGTGGTCATTCCAAGAAAATCGATTTAGGTGCCTTTTGTGTCTTCAATTTCTGCACTTAATTTATTCAATTCTCTTGCACTAAAGATATACAGTTATAATAACTGCTTTTGTATCCTGTTTAGAAAGTTATTACATGTACAATTTCAAGACCATGCAACTTCCGGATGCTATAGTTTTGTTGGGGCTGCACTAGTGTAGTTCAGAGGTACATCTCAGAATATTTAGGTATGAGTAGAGAAACTAAGGCTTGAACAGTTGCCACACATATGGAAATACAGTTGCCATAACCACTTGACAGATATTCTTTTTTTTTTTTTTTTTTTTGTATTTGAAGGAATTTTAATACACTGCTGGACACTGTGAATTTTTGTTGGTTGGATGCATGGTATATTTGAATTCCTCTATGTATTTTTGTTTTTTCTTCTTGGATTAAGAAAAGTGAATTGAAGACTGTTGGATCCTTTCTAACTTGCTCTTAAACTATCCTAAGTGGAGCAGGAACAAATTCAAGTCCACAACTAGTTCATCCCCAGTACAGGGTCAATCTCCTCTGACTAGTTAATTTGATACTCTCAGTTAGGCACTTTTTATTTTGGCTATAAGAACAATAACTATCCTGATTGTGTTGTCTCTGTATGTGTGTGTGTGTGTGTGCGCGCGCGCACGAGTGCACGAGTGTGAGTGTGTTGTGTATGTTTGTGAATCCTACAAATGCTTTATTTAATGCCTTTGGAAGATTCCTTTCTAAGGCTCAAGTATTTTCCTTGCATACATGTGCTCATCAGTACTCAAAAATATTTTCAAAGTCCATAGCCTTGTCTCTGTGCTGCCCTCCCTTCTTCCATACTATTTCCCATAAACTTTTATTTTGAGGGAGGGGAAAGGGATGGAAGGAGTTCCCTGAAATCAAGTCTGAGAGAGAAAGTTGCTTGCAGTTAGGTACCGGGATATTCTCTCTGGGATGAAGTATGTAAGGCACAACTGGGCAACCTGCAATATGACCGCAGTGAGGACTGACTGGGAAGCCCTTCAAGATCATCCTTCCTGAAACAGGACCTTGGTATTTTGATCTTAGACAGTTATTAGACCTGATCTCCACTCTGCGGGAGGAGACCTTGGTGGAGGCCACCCTCTGCAGTCAACAGCAATGCCCAGTGAGGGCAGAACAGTAAGCTTCCAGGACTCCCAGCCAAAGTGAGTCAGTGGGTTTGCCCTGAAGAGCAGATCTTCAGAGTTCACTAGACTGGTCTATGGTCAGAATATCAGGATGCTGCGATTTAGTTGGGGCTACATAAGGGAAATTCAGAGATACATTTCAGGATATTGGGACATGAGTGGAGGAACAAGACTTGAACAGTTATCACACATATGGAAGTACAGTTATCATAACCACTTGACAAAAAGCTCCTTATGACTGTAGGCCAATTCAAGTTTTTTTTCTAAGTCACTCTCCAACCCAGTCAACACCAGGACAGTCTTGACCTGACAGCACCAAATCCACTACTGACCCACCATCTGCAGAGCCTGCCTGGGGTTTGGTGGGAAGGGCAGCCTAAAACGCTCAGATCCAGAATCATGGCGTTGTCCACAGTCCTCTTGAAGATGGATCAAGAGAGAGAAACCGATGGGGGAGGGGTCTGTGTCTCATTTCTCCATCTGCCTATTTCACTGTGAGATGAGTACAACTGCTGTTCCATGATTGACAGTGACAGTGAGCCTCATTCCCAGCCTGAACTCCACTAATGGTCAGGGTAGCTATGTTCCCTGATTTGGAGCCAGAGAATTGCTCAAGGATCATGGAGGGCTGGTTACTAGTAACCTAGATGACCAGCACAGGGGCCTGGCCTGGCTTCTGCTGATACCAGCTTGTATGATGATAGCTTCTTATGCCATCTCCCTGGCCGGTGATCCTGACTGTTTGTCCCTAGACTACAGATGCTGAAGGTAGCTGAATCAGCTCAGAAGAGGCCATGGAGCCTGCAATAGAAGACAGGAGAAGTGAATCTTAGGATGAGGGCTTCATCCCAAAGCCCCGCACCCTGCATCACTCCCTGTGTTAAGCTGAAGGTCAAAAAAAGCTGATCCTAGGTGGTAGCAGTTGTGCATTGAGTGAATACAGTGAGCATAGAAGCTGTCTGGGTGATGGTGGAAGCACCTCAGATCTCTGTTTCTGAGTCTTCAGATAGGGAAGGGTCATCCATGCCTCTCTTATCCTAGAAAGGGAATTTTCTTCATACAAATCTACTTCCTCCTTACTGTGGCTCGTTGGGTGTTTTCTTGGAGACAGAGGATGCAAATCTGGTCTAGATTCTTCATTGTATCTGTTTGAGTTCTGAGCCTGATTTTTTAGGTTCATCAATAGTACCAGGTAGGTGCCATGAATGGAGAGTATATGTGACCCCCTCAAAAGAGTGCTCAAAGGAAGCATCAGTCATAGCCTTTGTACTTGATAACACCAGGCAAATTGAAGTTTACTATGGTCCCCAAATCAAGGCCTGCAGTTCCCACTCATGTTCTCAGAAGGAATGCCATCTTCCATGTACCTAGTTCATGGAGAAGGACTACTTTGGAACCAGATGCACTAGTGTTTTACAAATGTCACCTCAAGAAAAATGTTTATAGCAGGGAATACGAGGACTTTGAACCCTATACATAAGACAAAAATGTTTATTAAAGAATAAATAGATAGGTTGAATGTTTTACCAAAAGTCCCCTAAGAATGACTAGAGTCAAGATTCCCACCAAGAAACTCACCTCAGGCCTGATCTTCCAGCCCCTCCTGCCCTGCCTTCTGCCTCTTGCTCCATCTCCTCCCTCCCTTATCCGTGTCTTCTGGGTTCCTTTTCATCATCATTTGCTAGCACAGCCATAGCAGGATACCAAAGACCTGGCAACCTAAACCACAAAATCTTATTTCCTCTCAGTTCTGAAGCTAGAGGCCCAAGATACAGGTGTTGGCAGCTTTGGTTTCTCCTGAGGCATCTCCCCTTGGCCTGCAGATAACTGCCTTCTTATTGACTTCATGTGGTCCTTCCTCTGCATGCTCATCTCTGATGTCTCATCTCTATGAGTCCAAGTGTCCTCTTCTTAGGAACACACCAGTCAGATTGAATAAGGACCCACACTAATGGATTCATACTCACCCAGTCACCTCTGAATGACTCCAGACTTTGATCCAAACTTCCTTGTCCTTTTGCCTATCCCCCCTCTCTGATTTTTCTATCTAGGGGAATTTATTCCTGATCTGAAATGCTCCCAGAATTCAGCAAAAAAATAGAGATAAAAGTTATGAGATTGTGACATACTACTACTTTGGGCAAAACCCAAGATCCAATCAAGTAAAAGATAAAATTATGTTCTGGTCCAAAGAAAGACTTCAGGCCACTACAGGAGTTAAAATATACTGTTCCTCAAAAAGATCTCCACTTAGGACATATGCTGGTGGAATTTTCAAACTTCACATAATCCTGTAAAACAAGGATCTTTAAACCACATCCTATGGGCCAAATCCTAAAGATCATCTGTATGTTTTTTAGATGATCCCAAGTTGAGTGTGATTGGGTTTTTTGTTTTGTTTTGTTTGAGCTGAAGTCTCACTCTATCACCCAGACTGGAGTGCAGTGGCACGCTCCAGGCGATTGCAGCCTCGACCTGCTGGGCTCCGGCAATCCTTCCGCCTCAGTCTTCCAAGTAGCTGGAGCCACATGCGTGTGCTACCACACCCAGCTAATTTTTTTGATTTATTGTAGAGATGAGGTCTCTCCAAGTTGCCCAGGTGGGTCTCAAACCTGCAGACTCAGGCAGTTCACTCACCTTGGCCTCCCAAAGCGTGGGATTACAGGCTGAACCACCAAGCCCAGCCGAATGTGGTCTTTATACTTTTAAATAGGCACATTGTTAATGATATTGTAAATACCTACATTATGTCCTCAAAGATGACTCTTGGCCCACAAAGCCTAGCATACTTATTATGTGAACATTTAAGGAAAAAATTATCAATTCCTAATAAATACAAAGCCTTGAAATATTTGAGAAAATGGTGGAAATCCAAAGCAAAACTGTCACAGTATAACTTTTCTGTGTTGTCAGAAATTCAAACTTCCAGGAATATACTCTACTCAAAGTTGGATAGCTAATACTGTCAAATGATACAGTGCTCTACAGGAGATTCTGAAAATAATCAGTGAAAATAACAAACACATCTCCTTTTATGCAGCAGTTTAACTTCTAGAAATTTTTCTGATGGCCACACACACCCATGCACCTAAGTAGTCTGACTGAGGATGTTCATTGTAGTGTTATTTGTAAGATCCAAATCTTGGTAAGAACCATTAGGGGATAGTTAGTTGCAACCCACATGGAACCCTCTACAGCATTATTATGAGTTGGACAGTGCTCTATGCCTAGAGTGGAAGGACACACAAGAAACAGTGCATGTGATTTTCTTGACGTGAGGACCAGGACAGAGACCTTCCACTTTCCACCCTCTCAAATACAGTCTCCAAGAGGGAGAGATTGAGATGGGAAGTTGGAGCATATCATTTACTGAAGAATGCTCTCAAAAGAAAACAGGATGGGGAGAGAAGTAGAACAGGAAGGTAAAGTGGCAAAGTCAGGTTCCAGCCTGGTCCTGGGGGAACTCCAGAGCAGAATTGCATCACAAGGTGTGTCCTACTTGGAGGTCAGTGAGCAGGGCTTGCATCTCCCAGTCCACTCATTCATTTGGGTGATGGTGGGGGTGTCACTCCTAGGCAACCCTTCATGAGGCAGCTTCAGTCTGAGTTCAGAATTCACCTCCAGAGAAGGCTGGAAGGTAGTTGCACCCACTCAACAGTGGCTACAACAGCATCTACCACACACTCCGTTTTCTACTGAAGTGTATATCTAGTGTTCAAATTCAAATTCATCACACTGGTAATTTTAAAAATGACTCTTTTTTTCTTGTTCAGTAAGGATCTCACTCTCTCACTCAGACTGGAGTGCAGTGGCAGGATCATTGCTCACTGCAGCCTTGAACTGGGCTCAAGTGATGATCCTGCCACACCCACCCAAGTAGCTGGGACTACAGGCCTGTGCCACCACTCCCAACTAATTTTTCTTATTTTGTCTCACTATGTTGCCTAGGCTGGTCTTAAATTCTTCTCTAATGCCTGGCTCAAACAATCTTCCTGTATTGGCCTCCCAAGTGCTGGGGTTATAGGCCTGCTTACGGCTTTTTCTGCAGTCCTTCTGAGGCTGGAAGAGGAGGATGACACTAACAGAGATAGGGTTTGTGTCTCACTTCCCCTATCTTTCTGTATCACTGTGGATAGTTACCACTGCTGTCCCATGACTGACAGTAATAGTCAGCCTCATCCTCGACCTGGGCCCTGCTGATGGTCAGGGTGGCCGTGTTCCCTGATTTGGAGCCAGAGAATCGCTCAGGGATCCCTGAAGGTCGGTCGCTGTTATCATAGATGACCAGCACTGGGGCCTGGCCTGACTTCTGCTGGTACCAGTGCGTATAATATGTTCCTATGCCATCACCCTGGCAGGTAATCCTGACTGTCTGTCCCAAGGCCACAGACACTGCAGACACTTGAGTCAGCTCAGAGGAGGTCACTGAACCTGCAAGAGAGGACAGGAGAGATAAGTCTGTGAAGAAGGGTCTCATTCCTGGAGCTTCACACCCTGCACCATCCCCTGTGTGGATCAAAGGTCAGGGCCAGGCTGGTCCCTAGTTCTGCATGCACTGAGCCCTGGGAGACAGCACCTGTGCAGAGAGTGAGGAGGGTGAGCAGGGAAAGGGTCCAGGCCATGATGGAGACAGCTCAGAGTTCCACCTTTGAGCCCAAAGCTGAGGTGGGCCTTCCGCCACTCTTATAGGATGGAGTCTCTTTATGCAAATCTTGATTCTTCCCTCTTGTAGCCTTGTTGAGTGTTACCCTGGGGAGCAGGCAATGCAAATCTGTTCTCCATTCCACTGTTTATCTGTCTGAGTGTCTGAGCCCTGAGCCTGAAATTCTCATGTTGGCAAGTTCTCAAGTTCAGAAGAAGAGCCGGATATGTGTCATAAACAGAGTTTAGCTTTGACCTGATAGAAGGAGCTGCAAAGGAAGCCTCAGTCACGCCCTCTGCACTTGAGCACTACCAGGGGACTTGAAGAGTTAGGTTTCTAAACCAAGACCCACAGTGTCCCCTGCTGCCCACAGAAGGAATGCCATCCTTTGTGTATCACTAGCTCATGCAGAATGACTACTTCTGAGTCCCTAATAAATGCTGGATGTTGACTCTGCCCACAAAGTTCAAAATACTTCTTATTCGAACATTTCAGAAAGTATACCAAATCCTAAAACATACACTGAAATATTTGAGAAAATGCTCAACCTCAAGCAAAAGAAGTGAAGTTCAAAATAAAACTGTCACAAAGTAACATTTTAAACCTAACAGCTTGGCAAAAATCTAAATTGTCAACACTATACTCTGATCAAATACTTATAGCTACCACTGTGATTAGTACAACCCCTCTTGAAGGGAAGCTGAAAATACATGGAGAAAGTTACAAAGACACATCCATTGGTCTAGCAATTCTATTTTTAAAATATATATACCATGGTTATATTTCATGTGAACCCATGGAGTCTACATGAGGATGTTCATTGCAGTGCTATCTGTAATATCAACATCCTGGTGGTAACTATTAGGGGTAGTTGGTTAAAACCCATGTGGAACCCTCTGCAGCCTTTTCATGAATAGCACAGTGCTCTATGTCTAGGGTAGAAAGACACATAAGAAACAACGCATGTAATGGCCTTGACAAGAGGACCAGGACAGGAGGCTTCCTCTTTCCTCTTTCCCAAGAATAGTCTCAGGAAGACAGATCTTGAGATGGGAACTTGGCACATGTGATTTACTGAAGAGTGCTCTCAGAAGAAACCCTGATGGGGAGAGGAGTAGGTTGGGAAAGGTACAGAGGTAAAGTCAGGTTCCAACCTGGTCATGTGGGGAGCTCTGGAGCAAAATTGCATGACAAGATGCATCCTACTTGGGAGGCCTGTGACCAGGGCTATGTCCCCTATCCCAGCCATTCATTGTCTGTGGGTGGTGCTGGTGGGTGTCATTTCCAGACTACTGTCTGAGAGCCCAGGCTCCATCCCCAGAAAAGACTACCTGGCTGGGAGATGGGCACCCATAGAATGGTGTCCACAGCATCTTCTGTGGGCTGCCTTTGGAAGTTTTCTATTTACCTGCAACTATTATCCAGTGTTCAAATTCATCATGTTGTTTCTAAACGAGAATTCCTTAACTTAAAGTCTCATGACGAAAAGAATAACAATCAAATCATGTCTACACCTTCTCCCTGCTGCACTGTATTTGAGTTAAACACTAAGGTGGCCTCCACAGGGCTCTGGGGTATAAAAATGTTTCCAAGATATTTATACACAAGCCAGGCTTAAGGAGAGCAGGCAGAACTAGATTTTTGGTGGGCTTTAGCATTTTCCCAGCATGGAGAAGTCTTCCCTCTGCCCCAAGGTCTCTGCATGAGCTGTTGGAGTTCCTGGTCCAACTCCCATAGAAAGCCATTTCTGCGAAGCAGGTGTGTGATGCCACAGGATACAGCAGTGATTAGCTTGTCCCCAGCAATGGTGGGGTGGCTGAGCCCCGAAATATGGAGCCTGAAACAGCTAGGGATGACATAGGGCATTTGTCTAACTGCTATGTGAGCCATAGAGCAGTTTGTCTGGATTTTCTTAGGAACCACCTTGAGTTGTACCAATTCATGACAAATCCTGCACTCATAGAGCAGGTGAGAGTGACTGGAGGCCCAGGAGTAGCTGTGAGGGAGGGTTTCAGTCACCACAGGCTGGAGCTGGCAGCTGAAAGGTATGACAGAGAAAGGCAGACCCATGAGTACAACAGTTAAGGAAACTCTACTAGGGCCTCTTATTCATTCCCTTCCCCAAGGCCCAGGAATTCTGTCCTGAACTGATCAGAGGTCCATGAAAAGGAAAGTCATTCAGAATCTGGGGTGAAACCCATAGATGCTCTTTCTTAGGACACTGCATCAGTTGCCAAGCTCCTCTGAATTTCCCCCTCCTCCTCTGGCATTTTGGTGGAGGGCGGGCTTTGCACAAATCCCTCACCCAGGTTTCTGCCTTGCTTAGCCTGCTTCCATCAGCCAGGGCCGAGTCACATTTAGCAGAATGTCCCCCAATGAAGGATGGGGGGAAGACAGGAGGGAGTACTCAGGACTTTGTTGCTGTTTCCTTCTTCCTGCCTTCCTCCATCTCTGAGCATGATGAAAACCCACCGTTGTTGCTAGGGAAGCACTTAGGGAAAAAGCAAATGGGGTCATTGAAAAGATTCTCAGATGAGTCGGGGTTCTCACAGAGACAATCAAGGTCCTCGCAGATAGAGACAGATCCCACAGCCCTTCCTGTTGCTTCCTCATCCAAGAGTCTTCTTTCTTCAAAATACTGGGACTGTCAGATTCAACTTTGGGTCTCTGGTTGACTCCTCTAATTGAACCTCAGTCCTTTGTCAGAAGCCTTCTCGTAATTGAAATGCTCCAATTCGAATTCAAATTTACTCTCTGGGTCTTATCTGAACTTAGATGTCCTACAATCCTGGTACCTCTGTGCATCAGATACCATCTGTCTCTTGGTGGATTCTGACCAAGTAAGGACACACAAGAGCATCTGGAGATGCCCTTCTCTGTTGCACTCAGAAGCCTTGTCATGTGTAGGGAGCAGACATAAGAGTACATAGAATCATTGCTCAGTGTTGGGTGTCTATTCGCTCAGTCTTTTTCCACCCTTATGGTAACAACTGAGGTGAGAAGTGGT
Source organism: Cephalopachus bancanus (assembly GCA_027257055.1). Lineage (NCBI taxonomy): Eukaryota > Metazoa > Chordata > Mammalia > Primates > Tarsiidae > Cephalopachus > Cephalopachus bancanus. The sequence continues at coordinate 151,731 of JAPVLO010000817.1, forward strand.
GTGTGTGACCCCATTCTTCAGTATACAGCTGGATATTTTAGACATGTCATTGCTGTCTTTGATTCAATTAGATGGTGGCTTCAGAGTTGTAAGATGACTCACTCAGCTTCAGGTATTTGAGACCCAGGAGGTTGGAGCACCAACTAGTCTCTGGAGGTTATTTACCTTCCAGATATTTGAGCTAAGTGGGGCCTGAGCACTCCTTGAAGAGTGATACTGACTTTCAAATAGATTCTCAAAGTCCATTCCCGCTTCTAAACCAGATTTTTAAATTGTGCCAGGGAATATAATTTGATGAAGGAAATAAGGGAAAATTTTATTGGTGTTTGGTGAAAGCAATTTTATCTGAAAGAAAGGTAAGGCAAGTGGAAGGAGTGCTCTTAAGGTGACAACAAGGGGGAAATACAATAAAATTCATAGTCTGTCAGTCATTGCAGTAAGGACTAATAATAATAAGAGACCCAGATGTAGATGGGTTTGTTTCCTGTAGCCTGGCTCATGGAAGGAGATGGCTCAGTGCAACCTGGACACTCAGGGTTTCGTTAGTCATGAGAAAGAATTTTTTTGTACTTAGTGTGATTGTCGATAAGGAGTTTAAACCAGTGACTGGGTGTCATGGTCTGGTTCATGATTTCTGAGATTACTTAGGAACTGTGGGTCCTGAGTCTAGGCTGGAGGTGTCAGAAAGGTGCTAAGTTGGGGATAATGGATCCCTGGGGTTTGGTGAGGGAGGGAGCATGGACGGGGCCACTGGAACAAGAATTCACAGGAAGAGGAGATGGGTAGGGAGATGGAGGAGAGAGTATAACAGAGAATGACTCCACATTCATGACAAAGGAGAGAAGAGTTCAGAGATGAGGAGGATAAGAGAAGAGTGACTCTGGGGACAGTTCAAGAGTTTTGTTTAAGTGTGAAGCTCTTGTGTGGCACTCAAGGGAGATGCTAAATTGTAATTAAACTAAGGAACTTGGGGAAGGTTGGGCTGTGGATACAGATTGGGGAGCTGATGATATATTAAAGACAGTTGAATTCCTGGAAATAGTTGGGGTCATCAGGGTTGGGGAAGAGAAAGGGCTCAGGACCAACAGTTCTCTGAGTCTAAAACTGAGGTGTCTGGGAGAAGAGGAGAAGACAACAGAGGGGAGAGAGGAAGAGGGAGACTGAGGAGGCTCCAGTGTCCCTCTCCAGTGGAGCTTCACACCCATGCCTGTCACATCTACTGCTGTCCTCAGCACCAGACCTTGCCTTCTTGGCACACATTTTATACATGTACTCATCTATTGTGAATCCCCTACCCTGATCCACATCTCTTACAAAGATCAGGTTCCTTGAAAGCAGGAGCCTTTCCTGTTTTCATTAAGAATGTGCCTCCTAGAACCCAGTATATGCTTCATACAGCAAAATTTTTGGGATGAAAAATGAATATCAGAGGAATCGAAGTTGAGGTCTTCATCAAGAGTGAGGTTGATGAGGGTACACAGCCAAGAGGGAGTCTTCCCAGGGCTGACAGGAGACAGACACCTCCCCCAGCATGTTGGGCTGATCGTTGGAGCCTTCACATCTCCATGCTCAGAAAAGTCTTATTTACTCCCTGTGGCTCCAGAAAATAAGGTGGAGTTGTCTAGGAGTGTATAGCCGGGGATAAAATTGCCCTACAAGGTACCATCTATCAGCAGTGAGACAAGCAATTTTGAACAGGATGCTTACAGTTGACACATCTTTTCAGAACTGTGTCTGAAGGAAGCAACATCTCGATGAGCCTAAAGACCCCTGCATCCTGTATAAGGAGCAGCCTCTTCTGGAGTCCTCTTCTGGAGGTAGGTGCATGGTCAGGAGAAGGGCACGCCTGCCACAAGGCTTCCTGGTGTGTCATCGGGGACTTGTAGTGTGTGTTTCACACATGGGGACCACAGGCATAGAACACACACTGCAGCTCCCAGCTCCAGTACTACTCAGGCAATCAAGGCCCCTCCTTAAGCTAATTGTGATTGTCCCGTAGGAAGTGTCCACACACTGTTTGAACAACACACTTGATACAGAGTAAAAGGGTAAAAGACACTTTAGACTCTGGTCTATTTATGTTCTGAGATTTTAACTTCACTGAGATAAGGAGAGTCAAAATAGTGTCAATCCAGAAAGGAGTTATTTACCAAATACTATCATCAATTATACTTCACAAATTATATAAAAAGTTGTCCAGATGTTTTTAACTTATACTGCAAAGGCAAATGAAGATCCTCTTAATTCTGTGTGTATCACCAATGTGCTCTTAAAACTTCATCCATGTAAGGATCCAGGACCATGTATTTGGGACTGAGTGTGAGGACGGGACAGGGAAGGATCCATTCATGGACACCATAGTGACCCTTGCAAGCTTCTCATGCTCAGGATCCAGAATCTTCCTACATAAAAATGGACTGCATTGCTTAATTTGCAAACTCCCAGTTACTGTAAACAGAGGCAACGTTTGAGACTGAGAACCAGAAAGACTGGTAGTTGTGTCTGATCCTCTTTAGAGCTAGTTTCAGGTCATTCCTCAAGAGAACATCTTTCATTCCTAGCAGAATGCGTGTTGGATTATAAATGCAGCTGTATATTCAATAGGAAAAAACAAAAAGAAGAACAAGAACCAGCAGGTGAGCAGTACAGAGGAGAGAAAGCACAGCTATTTCCACAATGGCAGGGAGGGCAGGTGTGTTACAGAGGCTGTTTCTAATGAGTATAACCTTGCCATTCCTGAACTGCAGACTCGGCAGATGCTACAAATCCAAAAAAAAGTGGAAACTAGAATTGTATTTGGTAATGGCTCTCTATGTCATACAGGAGCTATGATCAATTACACATATAAAGACAAGAAATCTATTTAAATTTAAGATTCTCTGATAAGAAAAAATATTCAGTTTCACACTAGCATAAGAGGAAACTAGAGTAAAAAAAATCAGAGTTATCAAGAACACAATTTGAAAAGAAAATGTGTGAAAACTAAGTTCAAATTTCTCAGCACTAGAACTCAGGATAGAGTTTACCACTGAGTTGCTTGAGAGCCAGGGAGACAGAGATGCCAACACAGGTCAGGTCACTGGGCTGTGGCTCTTTATCATATCACTGCAGTGATCACTCCTTCTCTCCATCTCTTTAGACAGGACTGGGTGCACCCGAGGACTGCCTGCTGGGCCCACTGCTCCATAGTGCCTTCCCTCTGACACTGGGATACTGCTCCGGGGGAGATCTGGCTTTTCCTTGAACTCATCTACATCTGCCATAATGGTTAGTATCAGTGGAAGGTTCCCTCAAGCTGGGGCCTGGCATCTGGATGTAGCCTTGATAGACAGCTTGGCTGCAACTTCATGAGCAACCTGGAGCCAGAACCATCAAACTAAACTGCTCTCAGATCCTTAATGCACTGAAACAACAACATCAACAATATGTCTTCTCTTAGCACGGTAACTTTTGGGAGTGTTTATGAAGTAGTAGACAACTGAAGTGCTTTGTTATTATAAATAAAATTTATTGTGTATATTTAAGGTACAAAATAATGTGATAGGTAACATATTGAGTGTAATGGTTCCTTTGTTTTTTATATAGTGTATTTACTTGAAGAGTACTTACTCTAAACTCTAATAATAGTTATGTTTAAAAACTGGCCTACAGGCCAGACAGGGTGCTTAAGAGGGCAGAGAATGGAGGATCCCTGAAGGCCAAGGGCTCAAGATCAGCTTGGGAAACACAGGCAGATCCTGTCTCTACAAAATAAAAATTGTAAAAATTAGCCATCTGTGATGGTGCCCAACTGTAGTCCCAGCTACTCAAGAGGCTGAAGCAAGAGGATGGCTTTAGGATTCTGAGCTGCAGAGAGCCATGATTTTACCACTGCAGTCCAGCCTGGGTGACAGGCAAGACCCTGTCTCAAAAATACACATACACACACAGAGAGAGAGAGAGAGAGAGAGAGAGAGAGAGAGAGAGAGAGAACAAAAAAACTAACCAACAAAATTTCTGAAAATTCAAATATTGGATCCAGGATATGTCTGAATACTTTTAAAATTAATTCTCACAGGTAATAGATTAATTGAGATCTCTGTTAAAATTTGGTTGACTCCCATGGAAATTAGATTTGCTTGACGTCAGTGAGGAAGAAGGACATACTCAAGTTATTGTTCCCTTTGGAGCCTCTTTGGAAACTCCCATCCTGTGTGAAGTCAGTCCTCTTGTGGGTGTTTCAGGATAGGAATCAATGGCTTAAGGGGAGGGACAATTCCAAGAGAGCACAGAGTCTGTCACTCAAATTCTTCCAAGAACTGTGACACATATTTTTGGGATGCAGATTTAGTTGAAAATCATGCACAGAAAAGCAATAGAATGGTTGTTTCCAAATTTGCATCAAAGCCACTTGGGCAATGATATGGAGGAATATGCTGTGGGTGAATAGATTTCCATAAACTAGAAATGTTCGTTTATGCACACTTATTGAGGTATGATTCAATTCACAATGAAAGGAATATAGGAAAATAAGTTAAATATACTTAAATTCATGCACCTACTTTTCTGAACCATATAGACATGACTCAAGACACATGTAAAATGAGAAAGATTCCATAAATAAGAAAAAGAACTAGGTGAAAGAAAGGCCCTTATAGATATCTTAGAAGTGGTAGAAACAAAGTTAGGTAGAAGTTTGACCTATGAAACAGGAAATGACGAAGACAGAGCCAATGGAAGGACAAAACCTTCTCCTGTAGCTCTCATGAAGCTGAGGTACAGACCATGGGAGGCTTATCAGGGCAGACATGTCCCAGGACCTTGGAAAGAAGGAAGACCACACAGTGTGAGTCAGTGATAGTTCCCAGGTGAGCCTGAGGAACAGAGAAAAAGGATCAGCCCAAAGGTTCCTGAGGTCCCTTCCCTGGAGACATCACCTGTGCCCAGAGTGAGGATGGTGAAGAGGAGCAGAGCCCGGGCCATGGTGGAGATGCCTCAAGAATCCTGCCTCCTGAGTCCCGAGCACTGGGTCTGCTTGTCAGGCCTGTCTAATCCCACTGCTTCAGAGGAGGGAGGGGCCCCCATGCAAATCTGCTTCCTGAGCTGCCTTCCTCACCCCACGCTGCCCTGGGCTTGGTCTCTAAAGTTTTCTGCATCCCTGGACAGAAGGGCTCAGCTGCTCAGATTCAAACTCTTTGATGTATATTTTCTGTCAGGACACAGTGAGCCCATGACAGTCCCAAGCACATCAGGCCAGCCTAGAGATAGTCTCATTCTTCCTTCTTTTTTTTTTTTTGAGTTGGAGTCTCACTCTGTCACCCAGACTGGAGTGCAGTGGCACGCTCCCAGCCACCGTAGCCTCAACCTGCTGGGCTCCGGCGATCCTTCTGCCTCAGCCTTCCAAGTAGCTGGAACTACAGGCGCACACTACCACACCCGGCTAATTTTTTGATTTTATTGTAGAGATGAGGTCTCGCCAAGTTGCCCAGGAGGGTCTCGAACCCACAGGCTCAGGCAGTCCATTCACCTCAGCCTCCCAAAGCACAGGATTACCGGCTGAGCCACTGAGTCCAGCTTCATTCTTTCTATTACAGGAGTCTTGGCGAAGGAAACCAGGGCTTCTTTGTGATGTGAGGTATGAGGGTGAAGACAGGGTAATAGGCTGGCTGGCAGAGAGCTAATACATACTCTTCACAGTGATCTCAGGCAGAACTGGGGCCCCTTTTTATCTATAAGACCTTTTAAGTCTCTTCTGTGAAGAGAGTTCTTGAGGAAGCTCTACCACTAACCACAGTACACCTCTGAGACTGGGCCTGAGGCTGAGTCTCAGCCAATGAATCATTCATTGGCTCTCATAGATAAATATTTTGTGAGAAACCTTAGATTGGGATTCTTCTACTTAATACCTGAGAAAGTGTTCAAGGGGAAGAAGCTCTTGAGATTTCATGCAGACCAGGAAAAACCCCAGCAATAATCCTCCCCTTATCCAGGCCCTCTCTGGCACCTGAAGGCCTCAGATACTGTATTCCAAGCCTCAGAAAGCTCCTCTGAGTCACTACTGATACTCCCTGCTCTGTTTCCTCCTTCCTTCTGGTTTCCCTTCCTAGCTCAGGACCAGGCCTCTGATCTCTTCTAGTCCATTTCATGCTCCATCTCTGCAGGCTGGAATGTGTCTCCAGCAACAGTCCTTGACCAGATGCATCTCCTCAGCACCTGTGAGCTCGTCCTTGAACAGCCTTCACACAGGTTGATGAATATGAGGCAACTCATGACTCAGGGATGAAGAAACATTTTCCATTAAATGGATCCAATACCAGTAAGTGGACTGGATGAGAAATGGGATGAGGATAAGACCAGCTGGCTTCTCAAAAGGTTGAAAATAAAATTACACAAAAGATGAACAGTGTACTAGTTTATGAAGACCTAATGGATGTCAAGTGGTGAATTTTTGTATTTTAGGAGGTAGGAGAGGAAACTAGATTCAGGATAGTTCTATGGGCCCAACTCCAGGGACTTTTCCCAAGGCACGTCTGTGTGTCACGAGGAGACAAAAACATGTCTTTATCCTACCCTTTTGTACACATTCAGAAAACCCCATCTTGGAACTGTCCTTCTTCCCAAGCCAAAGGCTTGTCCATCCACAGAGAGATGCTTGCTTTAGTGTGCTTTTTCCAGAAAGAGAGGGACTTGGGGTAAGATTTGTATCAGGTTGACTGGTCTCTGCCAGATCAGAAATGGACATGTCCATTCAGAAATTGGACTGGGAGTTCTATGAGTGTGAATACTACTGGGTACCTAGTTTTGTGTCACTGTTATTACTTGACAGGCATCTTCAAGAACACAAGAAATATAACATTGTCCAAGGCTTAAAGGCACTCAGTGGGGGTCTCAGGGCTGGAGTGAAGAAGTTTGTGGTGTGAGATGGTCACTTAGAATTAGAGACTACAATTTCAGCTGTGCCTTTTAGAAATTTATGGGGCTATATTGTTAGTGAAAAAATGTTTAATTGCATATTTAAATTAGAGATAACAATAAAATGGAAAAAGATTAATTCCATACTCAGAAATTCATCAGAGTGATTCTATGGAGCCAGTGACCTGGATCTTTTTCCCATGGAGGCACTGTGGAGAGGAACCCTGGGAATATTTATGGTGTCCAGACACTTCCAACAAGACACATACCTCTGACCTTCAGGAGGAGCCATTTTGTCCTCTGTTCCATGTTGTGAGTACCAGGAGCAAACTCAGGACACCCAGTCCAGGTTGCAGGATTTCCCAATCTCACTTGAAAGTTATTCTGTGTGTTCATAGAGAAGAAAAGAAATAGAGGTCAGAAGCACTGGCTAAATTTGTCTTCACTGCAACCTGAGCTGCAAGAAGACATTTCAGGATTCACTTTTGTGTTGTGTTTTTAAAAAGATTTGGTTTTCTTTTAAATCTAAGATTTTTGTCCCTTGAATTACACAGAGCTGTGTCCACTGGATCATGAGATGGGAAATGTCTCCAAATGGACTGATTCCTGCCTCCATCAGCACTTTCAAAATCACTTATTTAGACGTCACACATGTCTGTAGAGCACTAACTCTAATAAAGTGTAAACAGAAGAGCCTGTTATACTATCAAGGGAGAAGATGGGAGAAAACTGAACATGTCACAATCCTCGCCACTTCTCACCCACGTGACTACATTGACAAGGTGCAGACATGAGGTGGAGGTGGGCAACTGAGACTCAGGACTGGAAATCCTCCTTCAGAACCACAGGTTCTTTCTTCTTCCTGCTCCACCAGCAGACTGTGTCCCATTTGCACATCTGGGGTGGGCCCTCCTCAGCCTCTGTGTGACTCAGTGACTAGCAACTCTGACTGACCTTCCCTTAGTATACAGATGAGGTGAACCCAGGAGTGAACACAGTCCTGTGGTGCACCATGATCAGAGTCAGTTACACAGAGACCATGTCCTAAGGACACAGCGCGCACAGCCTCACTGCTCACCACATGTAACCACTGTGCGGAGACAGACCTACTGATTTTCCACAAGCCTCAGTTGACAAGTGACCCTGGGTAAGAAATGCTGGCTCAAGACAGCAAGCAACCAAATATCATCATGGGAATCTTGAGGACAGCCACTGGTATAAAGTCAAACAGGTAGAATAGAACTGGCAAGTGCGATCTTGGAACAGACAAAAGATCATTGTTTATTAATTCGAGGAGGGAGTGGTGGCAACATATAGAAGACTATTACACATTTTTTCGATTTTTATCACTTGTATGATTTGAAAATAAAACTAGTTTTACTTTAATTCCAGGGTATGCAGTATGTTTATTATGGCAAAATAAACATAATACAGTTATTTACCCTTTTAATTATTTGAATTAATTACTTGTGTGCAATTAAGTGACAATAAATACTTACAAAATGTGCTGCCACCATCACTGTTAGCAAGACCAGAGATTTTTATATCACCCCAAACAGAAACTCTGTATCCATTACACAGTGACTATTGAGACTTTGGCTCTCGGGGGAAAATGTGCAATGTGTGATCTGAATTAATATCCATGGAGGACCCAATGTGGTGTCTGCACTTCCTCCTCGCTGTCTTTGAAATCTCAGAACAGGAAGGAATGGGGATGCCTCATCCAGGAAACAAGAGGAGGCACATTTCCTGGGACCTCCTCTGGGTTGGTTACCTTAAGAAGAGGAATTTCAACAGGGCTGCACCACCTGACACAGCTCTCTCCTATCCTGCAGGACTTGGGACACAGCCGAGGCTCATATGTTCCATTTATTGGACTGGTTTCTGCAACAGTTGAATGGATCCTAGAACATGGAGGTCAACTCCAGAGATTTTTCAATCAGTAGTACATATCACAATGTCTGTACTAGATGAATCTGCTAGAACAGAAAAACACAGTTACAGGTGCACAGAAGGTACCATTGATGCAGAAAGTGAGCTCTTCTTTGCTTCCTTCAGAAAATGGATTCAGAAAATAGTATCTATGCACATGGGGTGAACAGCAGTATTCAATCACTTTGTACTCCCAGCGTCATTAACTCTCCTTCCCTGTCATAATATATTCATGGGGGTTTAAATACATGAACACCAGGAAAACACTCTAGGGCTCAACACTGCATGGTAGTTGGATCAGATGTACATGAAGGGGAAGTTCTATTGGAAGCTTTGGTGAGACCCATGCACTCCCAAGAGTAGGAAATAAACCACAGAAAACTCATCCCTCCACATTAGAGGGAGTGTTTGGGGTTTTGTAGTTCGGAGCATGCTGGGCATCTCCCACAAAATAAAGATCACATTATCACATCCTACAAATCCCACCAAGATGAAAGGAGCACACGCTGGTCATAGAAGCAGTGTATTTTACTCTTGGGATGTGGCTCCAATCCATAGAGCGAAGCCATGAATGTCACCGTTGTTTCTGGAGCCCAGAACAGAAAGTTCTGCAGCAAATACATGTGGGAATGTAAGTGTCTTGCTCTTTGGGACATAGAAGCCAATAGGTTCTACCCTGAGAGGGGAATTGGTGAAGGGAATTGTGTTTATTGCAAACCCCACAGGAGATTCCCAATGTACACTCATGGGGTTTTGACCCAAGTTCTTGTCATATGCAACACAGAATTATTTCCCTTTGGAACAATATCTCCTGGTGTTCACTTCTATCCTGGCAGATACAGGACAACACTGGAAATCAAATGACCACATAGCCAGAACTGTCAGACCACCAGTCATGAACCCAGGTAAGCCCAGCAGTGACCCACAGGGAGATGGACGTGGTCACCTAGGATGGAGCAGAAGCAGGGCCTGAGGGCTCAGTCACCTGCATTGGCAGCTGAGTCACACCTGTGTTCTTCCTCTTCCAAAAATGCCTCTCTTCGGGTTCATACTAATGTCCTGGCTGGCTTCCTGCACCAAGTTACTCCATTAAACTGTCACCTAGGGGTACAGACCAGCTCTGTACAATGTCAACATGATTTGAGCCTCATACAAATTCTAGTGTCTCGTCACCACATTAAATATAAAGAGATAAGGCAGGTAAAAAAAATTTTAAACACCAAAAATACAATTACTTCCCTATGTAATGAATATAGAATTATCTCTATTTTACAATTTTTCTTGGCTTCTGTTTTTATTTTTGGAGATTCTTTGTGATTTTGTGGTTGATGGAGATGTAAGTGGGTTTCCTGCTGATATGGGTAGTCTGTGGTGGTTTTTACCTGACAACTTTGATGTGCTCTGATATGTTTTTTTTTAACTGGCCTCATGGATGTATCTGTTAGGGTTAGTGAGAAGAAAGATTCTGTGCAGGATGTGGAGGGGAAGGTGGGCAGCATCCATCTGTGTCTCACGCAGTGCCTGCATCTGTGCTCACTGTGTTGGGTGAGGCTGCTCCACCTGTCCATGGGCGCAGCAGCAGGATCTGACTCTCCAACTCTCCTTCAGGGTCCAGATCCCCAATGCAACAGACTCCCTTTTCATTCTGCAGCAATGCAAGGAATGATCAGATCTAGCTGGGTATTTGGACACTCACACTGGAAATTTAGGTTACAATCCAGAGTTTTATGGTGTGTAGTGACCTCCTCTGGTCCATAAAGGCTCATGTTGGGGACAGTGACTGACTTAGATGGAGTTCCCTTAGAGGGAAAAATATTCTGAATTGGAGAACTGCATGCTCAGAGGATCTGGAGGGATGTGAGGGAGGCAATACCGGGTGGAAGGAGAAACTGACCTGCAATGTGGATGCAACTGAGGTCTCAGCATCCACACAGGGAGCTCTGGAGCTGCAAGACCTTTAAAGGTAATTTCACATTGAGGCAGGGTCTTGGGATTTTGGAAGCACACAGACCTCAAACCAAACCTCTCTAAGAAGGGCCCTAAAATAGAGGAAACAAATATTCTGTACTCACAGTGCTTGCCAGTGAGGGTACAGTGCTGAGCTGTCAGGAGTTCTCAGCTTGGCTGTACCGGTCACCTTGAGGAGGAATCTAGGTGGATCCCACAGTGATCTCCATTGGTTTTCTCTTTTCAGAGTCACAGACCATCATGGTAGCAGAGTTGAGCAGTTCTGGAAACTGATATAGATAGTTGACCTAAGGTGTGGCCCTGTCACCACCATATGACCATACAGGGACAAGACCACTGATGGACTTACCTCTGTGTGTCCTCCCACTGAGACCCTCATTCTCTGACTTATACAACAGACCAAACTCCTCCTCATAACTCTGATCCTGCCAGGCAATCTCTATGCCTGATGTCTGCTCTGCAGTGCCTTCCTGGAAGGCTGGAGAGAAGGACAGGCTGGTAGTTTGTGTTCTGGATGAACTAAGACAGCCCTGCTAATGGCTTTACCCACAGACCTCCTGGGGCTGGAGGAAAACAATGACACAGTTGGGGAAGAGTTTATGTCTCAACCCCCCATGTACCTGTGTCACTGTGAGCCTTGCCACTGTCCTACACCTGACAGTAATAGTCAACCTCGTCCCCTGCCTGGGCTCCACTGACGGTCAGGGTGGCCGTGATCCCTAAGTTGGAGCCAAAGAATCACTCAGAGATCCCTGAGGGCCACTTGCTATATTCATAGATGACTAGCACAGGGGCCTGGCCTGGCTTCTGCTGGTACCAGTAAGCACCTTTACTTCCAATGCTGTTTTCCTCACAGGTGATCCTGGTTGTCTGTCGTGGGGACACAGACACTGAAGCTGGCTGAGTCAGCTCATAGCGAAATGGGAGAAAAACATTCTTGAGACAGAGGGGCTCACCTCTTGAATGTCTTTCTCGCTGCCTGAACTGGACAAGTTTCAGGGATAAATGGGCCTCAGGGAATTCATGAGCACAGAACACCATTTGGGGTGATTTCATTCCAGCAACCCCTCCTTCTGCAGCTGGTTCGTTAGCATCCTGGTCACCACAGGTAGGACCCTGCTGAGCGCAGAGTCAGGGCCAAGCTTGTCCCTAAACCATGGGCCTAGGCAAGTGAGTGAGATCCTGGAGCAGCACCTATGCAGTGAGCAAGGAGGCTGAGGAGAATAGGGGGTCCATGCCATGGTGGGAGTGCTCCCGTTGCCCCTTCTCAAGACCCAGGTTGATCAGGTCCTCCCAGGCCTCTCTTATACCCTGGCTGGAGATAGCTGCTTAGGATGCAAATCAGTCCAAGTCCGAGGCTGCTGCTGTAGGAGTTTTATGGTTTCCAGAGAAAGGTTCAGTCCCAAGGGACCCAGAGAGGAAAGGAAGGTCCTGAAGTCTCAACTGCAGCCCACAAATGCTCCTGCACTTGCTCATGCCAGATTCCAGGTGCAGACTGTGCCCTGGTCTAAATACTGTTATGACCTGGCCACAGGGTTCAAAGTTGACTCTGTCTTCATTTTCCAGGTTGCAATGGGGCTTTGAAAGGTTCTAGGGCTGGCTCCAAAGCACAGCTCCTGAGTTGCTGAGCTTGAATAATATTCCTCCATTGCCAAGTGCACATGAAGTTTTTTAAGGTGCATTTTTAAAGACCAGCCCTTGATGAGCTCCTGGGGCAAGTCACAGAAGCTCTGCCTCAGTATCCTCAGTTTGCACTTAGGGTCAGGTCAGACCTGGTATTGGAAAATATTTGACAGGTACATAGTGTCAGCATGATTGCATGGGCTGACATAAATGAAGTACACAACTTGGACTAGTGTCAGGGAAATAGGCAAACACTACAAGAATCAGATGTGAGAGACCCAGGCAGGGGAATTTGTACATTAGAGACAAAGACAAGGTTGTAACAAAATGACACATTCCCCTCCAGGTCTCAGGTGGTGGTCACTGACCCTTCCTGCACTTCAGAATCTCCCTGACCTCCAGACCCAGTCAATCCCTATGTGACTTTGCCAGGTGATTCTCTGCTGCCCCCTGGTGGTTTCTCCACGCTGTGTGATCTCATGTATTTGATGCCTTTCAAAACTGAAACTGTAGAGACAGATAATAGACCATCAGTCTGGGGTTGGGATGAAGTGAGGGTGTGAGCACAAAGGGGCCTAGGGAAGGTGTGGTGGTGACAGCACTATCACATGTCTTATTTTAAGTGCTTATCTCTATACACATTTGTCCAAAAGTCACTTACCTGTTCACTAGAGAGGGTGGATTTTACTCTGTGTAGTTTAACCTCCATTTAAGAAAAGAAAAAGTAAAAGGAAAGTGCAACAGGTCAGGGTCCGCAGGAAGCAGCCTCCCAGATGGAGATGAGTGTGCATGGGGGAGGATAGACCAGAGGTTACAAAACCCAGGAAAGGACCAGAAGGGAGTGAGGGTGGGCAGATATGGACGCTGAGCTGCCAGATCATCACAGCTGAATCCTCAGTAGGATGCACTTGGTAATCTGGGACTGGACAAGCTCTTCCCATGGTCCTGAATTGGAACCTTTACTCCACCACGGGGAGGGTTCATTAAGAGTAGGCTGTCCCAGGAGGGGGAGTGTTGAGATGAGCCAGCCCTTCAGCAGGAGTAAGTCCAGGGGCTGCCACTGCAAAACCCCCAGAGTCTGGGGACTTGAGGGCTTCCATCCTGCAGGTGGGGACCAGGAGTTTTGGTTGTCACATGTGGCATTTAGTAAGAAGCAAACACAAGAGAATTATTTCAGTGTTATCAGTCAATAACAGATAAAGACACACACAAACACAGAGAGAGAAAGAGAGACAGACAGACAGACACACACAATCCTGGTAAAATCTTTGAGGCACAGATACTTCTCAGTTTATTATATGTGTCAACATGGCAAGAATACAGTACCCAGGCATTTGTAAGATGTTACTCTAATGGTCTCACAGTTAGGGAAACCACCCCATGACGTCTGTGTGTCCTGTTCAAGACATTTTGCCTTGTATCTCATGTCCTCCTGGGCACCAGCTCCACATCCCACACTGGGTTCTAGCCACCTGCCCTTCCACCCATAGGGGCCAAATATTTCCTTCCAGTCCCTCAATCCCGGCAGGATCTTGCACATATTCGACAGTGACCGGTAGCCATGATATTTGCTTAAGCTAACTTTCAGGATCACCCTGGTAGCCAGAAATCCATAATCCCTTTTCCTTCTATGTTGGGACACAGGTCATCTGAAACTCAGGAGGACTCAGTCATCATGGCCCAGCCACTCTAACAGGGTCCTTTCTTGCCTGGGTTGTCCTGGTCTCTCCAGCATTGCCAGCATTGCCTCCACGGTTTGCCACTGAGGAAAAAGCATGCTGAGTTGCCAAAATGGCCTCAATCACGACCCACATCTCCCTCTATCTAGGGGAGTCTTGATAATGGAGGTACAGATGATTGGGTCTCCAGGGGGGGGGAGATTCAAATGTCTCAGGATCCTGAAGAGGGAAAGGGCATGGGGCTGCTCACTCTTAGTCTCTGAGGAGGAAGAAGGGAGGAAGGAAGCTCTTGACCACACTTCCCCTTTGTCTTTGGTATTGTAACTTACCCATACTGGCCATCAGTGGTGTGGCTCTCTCCACAGTGATACTCTGCATCTTCATCAGACTGGATGTTTAAGATGGCCAAGCAATAGAAATGAATAAAAATAAAGCAAATATTAAAAAAGGACACTTGTACCCCCCCAAAAAATGGAGACAAAGAAACATTGATTTGTTGGATAACTTCATGCTGCTTATTATCCACATTACTTAAATCTTAAAAGGAGAAGAAACAGTAGAAGGAATAAAGACAAAAAAACTGAAATGCCTCCTGGAAACTATAAATAATTGGCTCAAGTTAAGTTAATGCAAATAGCAATAAAACTCATATTCACTAATATTTTTTCTTTGGCAAATACCCTTCTACAGCCCTATCCATCCTTCAGTGGTATTATTTACATATCATTCCATTATTAGTAGTATGTAAAAATAAAAATTTGTTCTTGATGATTTCATCATGAAATGTCTTTCACTTAGTCTTCTCCATCTTTACAACACAAAATGCAATTCCAAGAACAATCCTATCTCTGCTACTCACTGCTTCAGAACTATGATGCGTGTCATAGTTAGAGAGGCAGGAAGGATGGCAGGGTTTGGGGAAGTGGGAAAAGGGGTGCAATAGCTAAGGGGTGAATGTTTCTTTGGGGATGATTAAAAATATTTGGGGGTTCAGTGACACAAGCCTATAGTTTCAACTGCTCAGGAGGATGAATGACCCTAGGAGTTCTTAGTTAGCCTGGGAAACTTAGAGAGATAATTTCTCTTAAATAAAAATGTTCTGGAATTCCAGAATATAAGTCTGAATTATATAATTCAAAGCAATTTAATTGATAAACTGTGGATTCTATTTCCAAAAAGAGTATAAAGGTTTTGGGGCTTTGTGGATGCAACCTACTTTCAAATGAAGGGAAAATGGGTATATGAGCTTGTGTGTGTGTGTATACATATATATATATGTATACACACACACACAAACATAGAGACAACTACCTCTAAACATACATCCATAATTATATGAATATATATGTGCTTATTTGAGATATAGAGAAAGAAAATAGAAAACAAGTCGGGCTTGGTGGCTCAGCCTGTAATCCCACACCTTTGGGAGGTTGAGGTGAGTGGATTGCCTGAGCCCGCGGGTTCGAGACCCGCCTGGGTAGCGAGACCTCATCTCTACAATAAATCAAAAAATCAGCCGGGCGTGGTAGTGCATGCCTGTAATTCCAGCTACTTGGAAGGCTGAGGTGGAAGGATCGCCAGAGCCCAGCAGGTCGAGGCTGCGGTGGCCAGGAGCGGCCACTGCACTCCAGTCTGGGCGACAGAGTGAGACTCCAACTCAAAAAAAAAAAAGAAAACATAGATAGCAAGTCTTAGATATGTTGAGCAGAATCTTCTATACATTTCTTTAAAAATATGTTTTATAAAACACGTATTGAGGATACGTACATGGTGGTAGTGCAAGGTTGCTGTAGTGCTGGTCCCCAACAATTCATTCATTACCTGTGCCCTTGGGTAATCCCTTCCTATCTTGACTCTGAACTTGGCTATTAGCAATCATGCAAGCAAAAGCTTGGAAAGCACTTACACATTGGGATTTCACTTCTTTTGCTGATGCTGAAAACCTTAGGACCACAACCATGTGGCTAAGCCCGACTAGCTTGTTGGGAACATGTCAAACCTATTATTCTAGCTGACATCCAGAATTAACTGCTAGCCAAAACCAGCTACCAGACATGTGAGTGATATAAATAAAACCATTCTAAAATAACCAGCTTCCACCTGACTGCAGCCAGAGGAAAGAGCCTTGATGAAGCTCAGGCCAAATGACTGACCCATAAAACTGTGTGCTAACATGTATTATTTTAAGCCACTAATATGTGGAGTGGTTTGTTACACAGTAAAAACTAACTGATACAGTAATGGGTTGGCTTTAGGCTTACAAGTCACAAAAAGTTGATCGAACTAAGGGTGTCTCTAAAGAGGCAGTGAAGAGGCAGTAGCTGGTGAGAGAAGCAGTTTGGAGAGTGAATGTGAGAACTTTTTTTTTCTTCCAAAGAGATTTTTGTTCACTTTTGATTTTTTAGAGAAGGAAGAATAAAACTCAAAGGTGAGGGAGATTTTGAAAAATAAAACTTACTTCAAGGGATTCATATAAAAATCAAATGCAAAAACATGCATAAAAACATCAAATGAAAAATAATTGCTATCATATATATAGAAACTGTATTGCTTTATTTTCTATTTTACTTTGTATGGAACTCACGCAAGTGGATGTCCACCTACAGGCACACACACATACATCTCATTTGGGGGAGAAATAACTTGTGTGCCACAGTATACTCTACTACAACTCCCTAAAGATTTTGGCTATGAGTGGGGTATAATTTTTTGCAGGCAGATCTCTCCTTCTACCCCAAATCCAGTGCAGTTGCCTTCTGAAATGAAGCATCCACACAAAGACACTCTATGAGTGTAAACAGAATAAGATATTCCAAGTGTGAACCCTAAACTCTCTAGATAAATTAAGCATATTGGAGGGCTAAACAGACTCTCCTCCACTTGGTTACAGCATTATGTTTACCACAGATTTTCCCAGTGGCTTTGGGTTGGCATGTCTACTGTTTCTGATAATAAAGTATGTAGTAAGACATGCCATTTATCCAGCATTTAATTTCAAAATATAATGTGTAGACTATAAGATAAAGATAAACTGCTTATTTCCATATCAGCGTTCAATTGGGAGGAATGGGCAAACACAGAATGCTTTTCAGTCCTGATATTCCTATCATAATAGAGTAAATAATTGAAATTAAATCTCTTGGATTGTAAGTATAAATTCTTAGTCATGTTTTATATACTGTCAAGGTCAATATAGAAAGAACTAGGTCATCTAAAAATTCAAGGTAGAACACATAATTTGTCACAAATTTGTCATGCATGGTTTTATAACAAGTTTGTCTTTACTTTTTGATAACCAATACCTGGTTTTACAACTGTTTTTCTTCTCAGCGTGCTTTATGTCATTGCTCAGTTGTGAAATATACTCTAAATGGTTTCTTTACTTAGATTCTCTGTTCCACTTTTTCTCAACCTGCAATATTTTTGTATTTTGTAAAATTATATGTGAAAATGCCGATTTTAATCACTTTACTGTATGCCATCATTTCACTAAGAATCATTAGTAGTTTTGATGAAATAAACTGCTTTTTAAATACAAATATTACATATATTTTAAACTTGCAATTTCAAAAAGAGATAATAGGTGAATGAGAGCCTAAGATAAATAGGAGGATGACTGAGTGAGTTCACAGGAGGTTTGGGACTCACTTCCCCATGACCTTGCACCACTGTAGCAAGTGCCACCACTCCTATATGAACAGCAGTAATAATCAGCCCCGTCCTCCATCTGGATCCCAGAGATGGTCATGGAAGCCATGTTGCCAGACTTGGAGCCTGAGAAATGATCAGGGACTCCTGATCAGGGACTCCTGATGCCCACACCATAAATCAGGAGTTTGGGGGCTGTTCCTGGGTGTTGTTGGTACCAGAACACGTCATCATAACCCCCAATATCACTGTTGCTTCCAACACAGGAGATGGTGACCGACTGCCCGGAAGCCCCAGACACTGACGGAGGCTGAGTCAGGGGAGACTGGGCCCAGGACGCTGGAAAGAGGAAAAACACACTGTGGTGAGTCAGTGCTGGGTCCTGGTAAGTCTGAGGAGCAGGAGACAAAGGATCAGCTCAGAATTACCAAGATCCCTTAACTGGAAGCATCACCTGTTCCCTGAGTGAGGAGACTGAGGAAAAGCAGAGCCCAGGTCATAGTGGAACACTGCCTATTGAGTCGCAGACTGGGTCTGCTCCCCAGACAAATCTTATCCTCCCACCCTCAGAGGAGGGAGGGGCCACCATGCAAATCTACTTCCTGAACTGCCTCCCTCACCTCATTCTGCTCTGGGATTAGACTCCAGAGATTTCTACTTCTCTGCTCCCGGACATCAGGACTAAGCAGATATGCTGAAAACTCTTTCATGTAAATTTTGTGGGTTAGGACACAGTGAGCCCAGGACAGTGCCCAGGACACCAGGTCAGTCTAGAGATATTCTCATTCTTGCTATTACAGGAGTCTGGGCTGAGGAAACCAGGACTTCTAGGTGATGTGAGGGATGAGGGTGAAGACGGTACCATGCTGACTGGAAGAGAGCTGACAGCTCCTTTTACCAGTAATCTTAGGCAGATCTGAAACCTTTTTCTACCCATCAAACCTTCCAGGTCTCCTCAGTGAGGACAGTTCCTTAGGAAGCTCCACCATTAACCACAGCTGAACTTTGAGGCTGGGCCTGAGGCTGAGACCTGAGTCATTCATTGGCTTTCACAGAAAAATGTTTCTTGAGGTACCAAAGATTGGGAATCTTCTTCTTAATACCTGTAGAAGTGATCAAAGGGAAGCAGCTCTTGAGACTTCATGCACATCAGGAAAAGCCCCAGCAACAATCCTCCCCAAATCCAGGCTCTCACTGTCCCCTGGAAGCCTCAGATGCAGGATCCCAAGCCTCAGGAGACTCTGAGTCACAACTCACACTCCCTGTTTGATTTCCTCCTTCCTTCTGGTTTCTCTTCCTAGCTGAAAACCAGGTCCAGATCCCTTCTATTCCATTCCATTCTCCATCCCTGCAGGAAGGAATGTGTCCAGCGACAGCCCATGTCCAGAGGCTTCTCTGCACCACCTGTGAGCTTGCCCTCGAACAGCCTTCCCACAGGTTGGTGAACATGAGGCAACCAGGGCTGACAAACCATTATCCATTAAATGACTCCAATACCGATAGGTGGGCTGGATGAGAAATGGGATGAGGAGAAGGCCAGTTGGCTTCTCAAACAGTTGAAAGTAAAATTACACAAAAGATGGTGAGCTCTCTAGGCTTATGAAAACTTCCGAAGATGAAGTGGTGAATTTTTGTGTTTGAGATTGTAGGAGGAAAAATTAGATTCAGGATGGCTCTCTGGGCCCAACTCCAGGGACCTCTCATAAAGCGTGCCTGGGTGTCACACTGAGACAAAAACTTTTCTTTAACCTGTCCTGTGCACATTGAGAATACCACATCTTGGAACTGTCCTCTTTCCTGAGTCAAGGTCTTGCCCATCCACAGAGAGACACTTGACTTAGTATGCTTTTCCAGAAGAGAAGTGTTTTGGGGAACATTCCAATCACACTGACTGGTTTCTGCCAGATTGGAAATGGATATGTCCACTCCGGAATTGGACTGGGAGTTCTATGGGTGTAAATGCTACCAGGTAACTATTTTAGTGTCACTGATTATATTACGTGGCAGACATTTTCAAGAGCACTAGAAACGTGACCTTGTCCAAGGCTTAGAGGAACATAGTGGTAGTTTATGGGACTGGGACAAGGAAGTGAGTGATGTGAGGCAATGTAGTTTGGAATTTGAGATAGAGTTTCAGCAGTGTCCTTTAGATATGTGTGGGCTATATTACTATTCACAAATTCTAAAAAAGGAAATTTAAATTTTTAAAATTTGAGATCACACTAAAATGTAAAGAGATCAGTTCCATACTCAGAAATCCCTCAGGGTGATTCTGAGAATTCAGTGACCTGAATCTTTTTCCCATGGGATCACTATAGAGATGTACCCTGAGAACATTCCAGGTGTCCAGGCAATACCAGCAAGAAACAAACTTCTGACCTTCAGGAGGAACTATTTTGTCCTCTGTTTCACTTTGTGAGTACCAGGAGCAAACTCAAGACTCCCACCCCACTCTGCAGGAGTCACCAATCTCACGTAAAACTTTCTTGGGCATTTGGGTCTACAGAGAAGACAAGAAACAGAGATCAGAAGCACTGGCTAAATCTGTCTTCACTGCAGTCTAGAAAACTTGGAAATGTGTCACGATTCACTTTTATATCGTGTATTCTGAAAGATGTAGTTTTCTTTTCAGTCGAAGAATCTCATCCCTTGAAATCCAGAACCTTGCAGACATGTATAGACTGGATCATGAGATGGGAAATGTTTCCAAAGGGAGTGGTTCCTGCCTCCAAATGCACTTTTGAAATCATACACAAACTCTAATAAAGTATAAGCAGAAGGGCATGTTGTTTTATCAAGGAAGATGGGAAAATTGTGGACATGTCACCAGCCTTTCCACTTCTCACCCACGTGACCACATTGACAAGGTACACAGATGAGGTGGGGGTTGGGCAACTGAGACTCAGGGCTGGAAATCCCCCTTTCAGAGACACAGGTTCATTTGTCTTCCTGTTCCACCAGCAGACTTTGTCCCAATTACATGTCTGGAGTGGCTCATCCTCAACCTTGTGTGTCCCTCTGGGTGACTCAGTGACCAGCTTCTCTGATTGGCCTTTCTCTAAGCATCCAGATATGAGGTGGATTCAGCAATGCACCTTGTCCCACTGAGCACTGTAATTAGAATCAGCAGCACAGAGAGCTCATCCCAGATGCTGCTTCCTGAGACTCATTCTGAGTAGAGACCCCCAGACTTTTTTACCCCTGGCCTGTAAGAGCTGTCCAGGGTGCAAATCAACCTTAGTCAGGGGTTGCTGCTGGAAGAGATTTGTGGTTTCCAAAGAAGAGTCAGCCTCAAGGAACCCAAGGAGAAAAGGTTGACCCTGCAGATTCACCCTCAGTCCTCAATTTCTCCTTCACTACTCATATTACTGTCTGGGCTTACATATGGACACTAAACTGTGTCCTGGCCTTATTTCTGGGCTGGCCAGGTCATGCTGAACTCAGAGGTGAGTCTGTATGCATCGTGACTTTATTCTACAGAAGATAATACAAGGCTAGGTACAAGGTCCTTCGGTGGACCACAGCTCCTGACCTGGACAGCCCAGTCCAGATTCCTCCCTTTGATGTATACATGGAGCATTTAAGGAACCTCTGAGATACTAACAGACTTTGCCTTTTGTGCCATATTCAGCAAGTGCTAGGTTTGTGTTTTCATATCCCATGTGTGCCCTAAAGTTCAACTACAAATCCAGGACTTGAGAAAGGGTTGATAGTCCAGAGTTATTGCTTCCTGGATTCTGTGGCTCGAGAAGAAATGAAGTACCTATACCTGTTCTGGAGCAATAGGAGGATTATACAGCAGTCTGATGTGTGAATCATGAAGCAGAATTTGTGTCTCAGTGTCTAGGATGATGCAGCAGGAAGAGATGGATACCTTTCCTTCAAGGTTTAGCTCTAATAATTGACTCTTCCTGCATGTCAGCATCTCCCTGATCCTCTGGCCCACCCCATCCCCAGCTGCCTCTCCCAGAGGACTCTCTGCAGCTCCTGGTGGCTGTTCCACATTGGCTGCTGGAGGCAAGTTCACGAGCCTCCGTGGTCCAGATGTAGATTCAGAATCTGCTATTCAGGTCCCAATTCCCAGATCCATGCTCCTCCCTGCCTCAAGACCAGGCTTGGGTAGCTCAGTTACCCATAAAAGTGTGAACATGCCCACTGGTGGGAAAGCACACAGGTCCCACCTGAGGTCACCCTGCACATATCACTGGGATATTGGATGTGGAGGTGGCAACAAGGCTAGGAACTGATGGCCAGAGGATTCAGGTACTGGCTGTCTCTGGTGCTGATTGTGGGTGCAGGGTCAGCAAACTGGTGATGGCCACAGAGTCAAACAGACACAGGAACCCATCCACCCAACAAATCTTTGATGTGATACCCTCTGGTATTGTCCACATCTAGTCTTAGGAATTCAGCTTGAACAAGACACACCCTGCATGAAGTCAGTTTCTTATCATGTGTATGTGGTGTGCAGTAGTCACACTGGGTTTGCAGAATAGCACAAACTCCACCACCTTCTACCTTAACATTGTCTTCCATGGTAATTTAAAAGATAGACACCTGCCTTTCCCAGGTCCCTCTCACAGATTGACCCTGTGACTCAGTGCTAGCCAATGGAATAAGTGTCCATCAGCTGAGGTTATCCTCAGGGAACTTCTCATCTTGTGAAGACAAGAATCAGATTAGATGTGTGCTGCACTTTTCCTCTTGAATGTGGATGTGATGACTTGAGGTCTTACATCAACAAGAATAAAAACAAAGTTAACATGATAGGGAATGTGAAACAGAGAGTGAGAAAATCCAGGTACCTTCATGTTATTGTAGTCTCTGGAAAACCATAAGTGTCTTACCTCCAAATTGCTTTTGCTCCTAGCTGTCTGTACTCCTGTTTTTTATATGTGAGCTATTGCAGTTTTAAAAATCTGTTCAAGCCGGGCTCGGTGGCTCAGTCCATAATCCCGCACTTTGGGAGGCTGAGGTGAGTGGATTGCTTGAGTCCGCAGGTTCGAGATCCACCTGGGCAACTTGGCAAGACCTCATCTCTACAAAAATCAAAAAATTAGCCGGGCATGGTAGTGCGTGCCTGTAGTTCCAACTACTTGGAAGGCTGAGGCGGAAGGATCACCAGAACCCAGCAGGTCAAGGCTGTGGTGGCCAGGAGTGGTCACTGCACTCCAGTCTGGGTGACAGAGTGAGACTCCAACTCAAAAAAAAAATTGATCAATTAAGATAATAATTAGCACAAATAAATCAATTTACACAAGTAATGACATGGAAAGAACCCTGCAGTGGTAAATGCTATGCAAATAATCAGTAAAGAATGTGGACTGCTCATGGCAGACAGGCTATGTTATTATGAGATCTCAGGGGACACCACCATAGAGGTGTATATATAGAACCCCTCTCAAGACTGAAGGAAGGAATGAGTCAGTCCCTCTGGGGAGTAGTCATGAGTCTGAGGACCTGAAGGACAGTGGCAACTTGAAGTAGGTCTAGGATTCACACTGGACACATCCACTGTGATATTTAAATTAAGGAAGAATTTTGAGGGCCCTGGTTATGTGTAGTCAGATGTAATAAAAAGGAATTTAGGGGCAACTTTCATGTCCTTTGCTAATCACATATAAAGGTCTCTAGGAGGGTGCTTCAGGACAGGGACAAGTGAGTCCTGCCCAACTCCATGCCCCTTCCTAGTTCACCTGGGACTGAAGACTCTTGGGGGAGTAGGTACTCAGCCCTCTCTCCACCCTGTGCTCACCTTGCAGCCTTGTGGGGACCCACAATGCTGCTTGTGCCTCTGGTCCCATGGAGACTGCCAGCACTGCTTTCTCTGAAATTCTAAGGTTCAATTACCGAGGAGCACAGAACCTAGAAAATGCACTTGACAGAGAAGGGAAGGGTTTTAGAGACATAGTGAAAATGTCAAGGTCACTTGGGGAGGAAGAAAGTGAGAACTGAGAGAGTCCTAGACCCATAATAACAGCCTGCTCAAGGTGCATTGAGACCATCCTGGGCTAGGGGATGGCCTGTGGGAAAATTCTCAGCCAAATTTCTGAGACCCTGATGGAGAAACCTTTCCCAGTGTCTCTTCCAGCTTCCATGGGGTGGGCTGCTGCACACAACAGGGGTTGGGTTAGAACTGGGAGGACAGCCAGCTCCTAGCCCTATGTGGGACTGATCAGAAACCCAAAGAGTAAAAGTCCTAGTTGAGAAGAAACTAGACCAGCCTGTTACATTTTTTATTTCTGCAATGATCCTTGAATTATCACTTAAATCTTCTGGGTCTGGTGCATAAACTAGCATGTATCCACAGGTCATGGTTCAATTACTAGTATATGTAAATAGTATATTCAAGAATCAAATTTAATTGTCAGTTCTATTTAGGACATTGGGTGATTTTTTTTCCTGTTTGACCCTTTTCCCTGAAAATAAGACATCAGTTTGCATGCCAAAATGAAGGTCTCATACCTAAAGAAAGCTTCAGTTTTTCTTTCTAGAAAATTCTATTCTTGACATTCAAAAATTACCCAAGAAAATTTTTTTAAAAGTTTTTAAGCCATAAGTCATAAATATCTGAGAAATGCAGTCTAAGGCATATTTTTTTGTTTGTTTTTTGTTTTTTAGAGTTGGAGTCTTACTCTGTCACCCAGGCTGGAGTACAGTAGCACGCTCATGGCCACCACTGCCTCGACCTGCTGGGCCAAGTTTGCCAAGTTGCCCACGATGGTCTCGAACCCATGGACTAAGGCAGTTCCCTCACCTGGCCTCCCAAAGTGCGTACATTATAGGCATGAGTCACCATCCCAGCCCTTAAGGTACACTTTTATTCTGCATTTTGTAAAGAGATTTTTTTAAGGAGGGATATACAGAGGCAAGGGATAAGCTCGGGAGGCCCATGGCCATGTAGATGTCCTGGTTTCTTCACCTTTCATAGTCCTGTGTTGGCCTTAAAATGTGTTATTGTTGAAACTAAAAATAAGGAATGGAATTTATCTCTTGGGTGATACACCAGAGCTTGCGTTTGTGCCTCACAAGGTATAATTCTGCTAGACACAGGATGTGCATGGACATGTCTCCTCTTGCACAGGACCTAGATGTGGTCTGTCACTGGTCATACCTGGCATCTGCATGGACATGACTTCTTGTGTGCAAAAGGATGACTTCTGTACTCAGACACTCAAAGCTGGTCCGTCCAGATCTGGACGTCTCATGCTGAGGACACAGTCCTGCTAGTCTCCAATCCTTCGTCTCACAGTCAAGTCCTCAGGGACTGAAAGTTAGAAGGCAGGCCCCTCTCCTGACCCACTCTGTGTTGAAATGGAAGGAGAAGGCTGTCCCTAGTGCAGGAACCAAGCTCTCATTTCCCACTCAATTAGCCTGTGAATTGATCTCTTCAGGGGCCTGGATTCGTGTCACAAGATGTTTGGATTTAAAACGAATGGAATACTTGGTCAAAACTGAGATCGAAAAGGGAATCTGGCATGCTTCTCCTGTTGCTTTAGCTACAGGAGAAACCCTCAGAGTGAGCTGAGACCAAGGTCATGCTCTTTGCTCAGAGGGTGTGAGAGTGAGACCAGGCTGGGGTGGGGAAGTTCTTGTCCCACTTCCCCATCTGTCTGTGTCACTGTGAGCTAATGAAAGCTGCTCCCACTACCATCATAGGTGGCACAGTAATAATCAGCCTCGTCCCCAGCCTGGGCACTGCTGATGGTCAGGGTGGCCGTGCTCCCCGAGCTGGAGCCAGAGAACCTCTCAGGGATCCCTGAGGGCCGGTTGCTATCACTGTAGATGACCAGCACAGGGGCCAGGCCTGGTCTCTGCTGGTACCAAGAAGTATATTTACTTCCCAATTTATCTCCAGAGCAGGTGATCCTGACTGTCTGTCCCAAAGCCACTGACGCTGAAGGTGGCTGAGTTACTGCATAGGAGGCCACGGTGCCTGTAGGGAGAGAAAAAGAGAGGTGGGGAATGAGGGATCTCCCCCAGGAGAACCTCAGGATATCCCTTGCCCCCATCATGGTGTGGATGCTCTGCGTGGTATCCCTGAGGAAAACACTTTCCACCAACCTCAGCCTTAGTCATCCATGGACTCAACTGGTTATGAAGCCTTTAAGCAAAGTGAACACAGCCTCTCTCTCCTAGCAGGTACAACCCCTCAAGTTCCCAAATCCAGTGACTATCATTTTGGGAGATTTAAGCCTCAGCACCCCATCCTCTGTAGTCAGTTCATGAACATCCTGTCCATCACAGACAGCCCTGCTGAGCTCAGAGTCAGAGCCAGGCTTATCCCTGAGCCCTGGAACTGGCCAGTTGGGTGGAACCCTGGGACAGTACCTGTGTAGTGAGCCAGGAGGCCAAGAAGGAGCGGGGTCCAGGTCATGACGAAGGTACCCTCGTTGCTGCTTCCTGAGTCCCAGGCTGGGCAGGTCCCCCCAGGCCTCTCTTATCCCCTGGCTGGAGAGAGCTGCCTGGGATGCAAATCAGCCTGAATCAGGGGCTGCTTCTCGGGGAGCTTTGCAGTTTCCAGAGAAGGGCTCAGCCCCAAGGGACCCAAGGAGAGGAGGGGCAGCCATGCAGACTCACCTAGCCTCATGGATTCTCCTTCACCTGCTCATTTTATAGTCTGAGTGGACACTTTTACCTCACCCTGTATCCTCACCTATGCTTGGGCTGACACAGCCACGCAAACTCAGAGGTGTATCTGTCTGCATTTTTTGACCCCATTCTACAGGTGACATCAATAAGCCTAGGCATGTGTGAGTTCTGCCCCAGATTAAGAATGCTATGGAAGTCTGAAAAAATTTCTCCCCTACAAAGTGAACATGCAATAGTTTAAATATCCAAAAAAGTGTGGTAATTTTCCATCCTGATATGAGGTCATTCTGCAGATTGTAGATGCTGTACCTTTGTCCTCAGTATGCAACAGGGCAGGTTACAGATGCCATTCTGAAGAAGTGTCTGACAGTGACTGAGTTTTATGACCAACGGCTTAGCTAGGGGCAAGTTAAGTGTTTGGATGTGTGACAGAGTAACAGGAAAATTCTAGCGGAGCCACATCGGAGAGACATGGAGGGAGAATTTGTCCATCAACATCAAAGACCACACTCTAAAAAAAAAGAACTCCCTTTCCTCCAGGTCTCAGGTGATGGTCACTGACCCTCCCAGCATGTCAGCACCTCCCTGATGCCCAGGCCCACCCCAGCCCTAGGTGGCTTTGCCAGGCAGCTCTCTGCTGCCCCCTGGTGGCCTCTCTGCACTGACTGCGGGAGGTTCAGGGGTAGTTTGAAAACCTGCTGCTCAGTTGCCTGTTTCCCTGACCCATGGACTGCTGGACCCAGGAGAGGAATCTCTTTTCTCTGTGTGGCTCTTGCCTGCCTCAAGACCATACATGAAGGGCTCAGTTCCCATGAAGATGTGTATACACTCTATTGGAAGACAATGGGCAAAGCCAATATGAGGCATCCCTGCACATGTCTCTGGGTGGTTGGTCATGAGGATGACCAGAATTTGGCACAGAGGGTCATGGAGCTCTGGGATTACATGGTACTGGTGCTGGCTGTGGGTATAGGGGCAATGTAGGTCAATGGATACTGCACCAAACACAGAGACAGGGGAACACCAGTCAATTAATAGTTATCCAGACTCACTCTGGTCTTGCCTACATTTCTTCCTGGAAATGTGGACACTGGGTTCTCAGCCATTCCCTACCACCATCTTCCTTGCAGTGTCTTCTATATCAGAAGCCTGATGCTTGTTTTCCCCAGACACTCTCAGGCAGGGCTATCCATGTGACCCAACACTGGTTCATGAGACATCAGTGTTAGTTGACTGAAGGTCTTCTCAGAGAACTTTTCTTTTTGTGGAAAAAAAGAAACAGACTGAATGTGTGCAGCATCTTTCCTCTTGAATAGGGGTGTGATGGCTGGAGCTGAAGCAGCTATCCTGAGGTCTTAGGTCAACAAGAATGAAAGCTAAGCCTATGTCGTAGGGATAATGTAACAGAGAGTTAGAAATATCCTGGTACCTTTGAGGAAGCGGTGAATATCTGGAAATTAACAACCATCATACCTCAGACTTATTTTGTGCAGAGAAAAATAAGCTCTCATTCATTTATGTCTGTCTTATGGTGTGATTCCATTGAAGAATCATTCCTAATCAATTATGACAATAATTAATACAAATGAAATCATATCATAATAACAACAGTGAAAGAACCCTACAGATGGAAGTGCTTACAGGTATTTAACAAAGAATTTAGACAGAGAATGACAGGCAGACCATGTTATAATGCAAGCATGGGAACCATCCTAAAAAAGAGTCTCTGGAGTTACTCTCAGGACAGGCTGAAGGCAGGTCATGTGAAGTATGGGGAGAAGGACTGAGTGACAGCCCACTGGAGAAGAGACTGGTATATGAGAAGATCTGAAAGGACAGTGAGAAACCTGAAGGTGTCTAAAATTCAAAACCAGTTCAGGGCCATGTAGCATTTTCTAGAAAGTGAAGAATTTTGATGGCAAGGGAAATGTGTAGTCATATGTGGTAAGGGACTTGTCTGGGTAATAAATCACATGTTGTGGCAGTTGCTTAGCACATCTTGTTGCCTCAAGGATGGTGCTGCTAAGGCAGGAACAGATGAGATTCGGGTGAGTCCAGCCCAGCCTCCTCCCACTCCCGAGTTCACCTGTGGCTGAAGACTCTCAGGGTAGTGGACCCTGGTCCTTCCCTCTACACTGTGCTCACCATGATGCCCTGTGGGGGCCCAGATGCTGCCTGTGCCTCTGATTCTGGGCCAGCTGCCTGGGGTCCCATGTAGGTGACATAGCACTGCTTTCTCTGAAATGCTGGGATTTTATGATTCAGGAGCACAGAACTTAGGGAGTGAACTTGTCAGAGAAATGAAGGTGCTGAGAAAGGGAGAGATAATCTCAAGGTAGTCTGAAGAGGAATAGATAAAAGCACAAGAATAAGCTCTTCCAGGTTAACTGGAACAAGCCTAGATTAGTGGAGAGCATGTGGGAAAATCCTCATTGAAAATTTCTGATTTGTGATGGAGAACCTTCTCCCTGTGGGTTCTTCCAGATGCCTGTAGGGCACTGCTGCACTTGACATGGGTGGGTCAGGGCCCAGGAGCAAAGCCATCCATTAATGGATGCTTGGGTTGTTCCATCATTTTAGCTCTTAGGAATAAAGCTACTACTTAATATTCACGTACATGTTCTGTGCAGCTCCCTGCACCAGATTGGGCTGATCAGAAAACCCAAAGACAAAATAGTCTAGATTAGAAGCAACTAAAGTGACCTTTTCATGCTTTGTTGTTGTTGTTTGGAGTTTTTGTTGCTGTTGCTGTTTTGTTTGGGGGAGTTTTTTTTAGTTTGAGTCTTATTCTGTGGCCCAGACTGGAGTGTAGTAGCATGCTCATGGCTATAGCAGCCTCAGTTTGCTGGGCTTAGGCAATCCTTCAGCCTCAGCCTTTCAAATAGTGGGGACTACAGGCATGCACCACCACACCCAGCTAATTTTTTATTTATTGCAGACACAGTTCTCGCTATGTGGCTCAGACTGGTCAGGAACTCCTGAGCTTAGTCAATCCTCTTGTCTCCATCTACCTGAGTGCCGGAATTACAGGCTTGAGCCACTGTGCCTGGCCCTTTGTATGGTTTTTTAACCCTGAAGTAATTTATTTGCATTCTATTCTTAATGAAAAACAACTGAATTATTGTTTAGGTCTTAGGGATCCAAGACACAGAATAACATTATCCAAAGTTCATTGTTTGCTAGCATACTAAGTAATTGGACAGCAAATTATATATTTATAACTGTCAATGCTTTTGAGCAGAGAATATGTGTCTGTGTATTTTTTTTTTTTAATTTTCTTTTAATTTTTCTGTGTGGTCCACATTACCACAAACTAGATACCAGCTTTCAGCAAGTTGAAGGAGATCTGGGTTTTGATTATTGTTTTTAATTTCACCCTCAACATTTTCATATTGTCCAGTTGACCTAAAAGTAAAGTTTCTAAAACCACAAGCCATAGCTCTATGAAAGATATAGACTTTAATGCAATTTTTCTCAGGGTTATGAAAATATACCTTCTTATCAATAGTCATTGCTCATCGTTGGCATTCACAGGCAATCATACTCATGTATTAGTGTCTTAATCTCTTTTATAGATCAATATTTGCATTTAAAGTGTTATTTTGAATAACAAAAATTAAGAATAGAATGTGTCTTTCTGACAAGAAGCTTATTTTGTGCTGTACTAGTGCTAAATCTGTGTCAGACATAAGATGCCTACACATTTTCTTTCTTTTTTTTTAAATGAACTTGACTAACCGGGCATGGTGGCGTGTGTCTATAGTTCTGACTACTTGGAATGCTGAGGTGGAAGGATCGCCTAAGCCCAGCAGGTGAGACTGCAATGGCTGTGAACGTGCCATTGCACTCCAGCCTGGTTGACAAGAGTGAGGCTCCAACTCAAAAAAAAGAAAAGCTTTATTGAGACAGATTCCGATGGCCATGTGCCCATTGAGAGTGGACAATACAATGGTATACCCACCCCACCGCCAGCCTAAACAAATGCCATAACTTTCTCTGTTCTGAACTTTTCTATGAACTTAGTCCCATATTATGTGGGTTTGGTGATTAGGTTAGTTCACTTAGATTGATGCTGTCAAGTTTCATTTTCATGGAATAATATTCTAGGGTACACATATGCTGGATTTGTTGACCCAGCCAATCATTGATGGATACGGGGACTTTTTCACCTTTGGACCATTAGGAATAAAGCTGCACTACATATTAATGTACAAGTTCTGTACAGACTTATTTTTTCAATTATCTTGTGTAAATACTTTGGAGTAGAATTCCTGTGTATAGGTTAACTCTATTTTAAATCATTTAAAGAATTGCCATATTGTTTTCCAAAGCAGCTATCTCATTGCACATTCTCATAAGTGGTATTTGAAGGTCCAGTGCTACCCATCATCATCCACACTTGTGGTTTTCTGATTTTGTTTTTCTAGCCTCCCTAGTGACTGCCAAGTGGTGTGTCAGTGAGGTTTTCGTTTGCATTTCCTTGATGACTGATGATTAGTGTTCTTCATTTGCTTGTTAGTCATTTGTGTATCTTCCTGGGAGGAAGGTCTACTCAGAGCCTTTCTCATTTTAAACTGACCTCTTTGTTATTGGGTAATAAGAATTCTCTATGGGTCAGGCATTGTGGCTTATGCCTGTAATTCCAGATTTTTAGGAGGCTGAGGCAGGAGGATTGCTTGATCCCAGAAGTTCAAGATCAGCCTTAGCAATATAGTGAGACCTTGTGTCTACAAAAAAAATAAAAATAGCCAGGCATCGTGCTGTGCACCTGTAGTCTTAGCTACTCAAGAGGCTGAGATTGAATAGCCGCCAGAGTCCAAGGAGTTCAGGCTGCAATGAGCCATGATCATGCCACTGCATTCCAGCCTGTGTGACAGTGAGTCCTCAGTTCCAAATAAATAAATAAAATGATTTCTATGATTTCCAGATATAATTCCCTGTTAGATATATGACTGGCAAATATTTTCTCCCATTCTCTCAGTTGTCTTTTTACCTTTTTGGTGGTGTCTATTGAAGCATCAAAGTTCCATTTAATGGATTTCAATTTTATTCTTTTGGTACTAGTGCTCATAGCATATCCAGAATTCCTCGCCCAATAATTCTTCTTTAAGATTTAAACCTATGATTGTTCTGAGAGTTTTGTACTTTTTTTGCTGTTACACTTAGGTGTTTTACCCATTGAGTGAATTCTTACACATAGTGAGAGGCAGGGTCCACCTTCATTCTTTGACATGTGACAGTCCAGTTGTCCAGCACCATTTTGTAAAATTTCTTCTCTCCCCAGGTATGGTCTTGGCACCTTTGTCAGAGTCAGCTGAACTTAAGCATACAGGTTTCTTTCTGCATGTTCAGTTCTATTCTTTTGATCAATGTGTTTTACCTTGATCCTTGATCCAACTCTGTGCTGCCTTGATGACTTCTATTTTTTGTTAATTTTAGAATCAGGAGATGTGAGTCCTCGTGCTTTTTTCTTTATATTCATGATTTTTGGCAAATCTGCATCCTCCACAATTTCATTTGAACTTTACAATCAACTTGTCAGTTTAAAGATGTAAACTGGGATTTTCATAGACATTACCTTCAATCCAAGGATCGGTTTATGTATTTGTGCCAGATAAAGACAAGTCCCAGATCCATGAACCTGTAATGTTTTTGTTGTGTAGTTATTCCGTGATTAATATCGACATATTTTGTAGTGTTCAGAGTATATGTTTTGCACTTTAAAAAATTATTCCCAAATGCTTTCTTTAATTTTTTGTTCAGAGATAGCTCACATTGAAATGTGATAGTGTGAATCTTCAGGATTGAAATTTTTGGGGGAGTGATTTGTTTAAAAGTGAAATAGTTTTTTTTTTTTTTTTTTTTTTTTTTTTTTTTTTTTTTTTTTTTTTTTTTTTTTTTTTTTTTTTTTTTTTTACCGGGAATTTTTTCTCAGAAAATGAACCCCTTATATGAAAAAGGAGGAAAAATAGGTGGGATTTGTTGTTAAATAACAAAACTTGGGGAAGGGGGGAAGAAGGGAAAAGGGGGGGGAAGGGGAAGGGAAAGGGAAAAAAAATGCCAATTTAGGGAGTTCTGGGGGGAGATTTGGGGTTTTAGGAACCCTTTTTTTTCCCACGGGAATCCTAATTTTGAATGGAGTCCACGACTCCTCCAATGAACCCCCCCTTTACAGGGGTTTCCGGGCCCCCGCTTTTGACCCCAATGGGAGCCAAAAATTTCACCCCACTTTCAAAAAACCAGCCGGGCCCGGGGTTAAAATTTCCTTAATTTCCGTCAAAAGTGGGGCAAGGGAATGGCGGAAGGCGGGTGGGCCCTGCCCAATCCAAACTCCTCCAGTTTGAGGAAAATTTTTAAACCTCCACCTCAAAAAAAAAAGGGAGTCCTAAAGGGGAAAATTGAACACCAAAAAATTGGGAAAAAAAATTTTTCAACCTAGGCTAAACCCGGGTTTATTGAAAAAGGGAGGAAAATCAGGGATTCCCCCTTTAAAATTAAGAAAATTTGGGGGACATTGGGCAAAAGGGGAAATAGGGGGAAGGACCCAAAGGTGGCTACAAACCTTTTTGGGTTTTTTATCGGGGGGCCAATTTATGTAAACCCTGGGGTCATTTTTTCCCCCCCAAGGGAAAAATTTTGTTTCCCCTTTGGTTGGAAGTGAGAGGGGGTACATTTCCCCTTCAAATGCCCCTTAAATGTTTTGGGAGCTTGTGGGAAAGAATTTTAAATTTTCATCATTTCTTGGAGGGGGTTGAATTTAAAAGTAAAAGTATTAAGAATTAAAAGGGCCCCAAATGTAAATTTTTCCATTTAAGTTGTTTTATTAGAATTTAATTAAAAGATTAAAGGGGTCCCCAAAATGTTAAAAAGAAAATTTCCCTTTGGCTACAAAGGAATTTAAGACCCCGGGGGATTTTCACAAGCCCCCAGGAAGGAGAGGGGGTAGGACGGGGCCCCCGTGGGGGCAAAAAGTTTTTTCAGTTAATAAATGTTCCCTGACAACCCTCCCCACCCCACCAAGGAAAAATTTAAAACCCCGGGGAGGGGGGTATGTGGGCCTGACAAATTTTTTAAAAATTTGAGTGGGCCTTTTTTTTGGGGGTGGGGGAAAAATTTGGGGCCCGTTTAAAAGAATTAGAACCCTCAGGAAGATAATTTAAGGCATTGGAGAAGAAAAATTTGTAAAAATTTCATGCAAGGAGCCCACAAAGGAAAAACCCTTTTCCAGGTCCCAGGGGGGGGGTAAACGGGGCCCCTTGGGGGAAAGGGAGCTTTCCCCTAAATCCCAAAGGTTCCCCAAAAAATCTAAAGGGGTTTTAAAACCGGGGAGGGGGTTTTCCTGCTGCCACCTGGTGGCCCGGTTCAACGGTCCCGGGATTTTTCAAAGGTAGCACCACACAAAAAGCTTGGAGCTGGGGGGCCAGGTTTTTTAAAATGGGAAGGAGACCGGGGGAAAAAACCCCTTTTTTCAGGCCGGGTTTTCAAACCCCCCCAACTTCCCTGAAAAGGTTTCCCCCATTAGGGGAAGAGTTTTCTGGACCCCACACTTCTCAGTAAGGGTCAGCCCCACCCAGGAACCTTTTGGGCTGGGGGGTTTTCATTTTTAAAAGAGGGACCTTGGGTTTCCCTCAGGGCCCAAAAACTCCCCCCTTAAAAATTTTTTTTAGGGGGAAGGGGCGGGCCCAACAGATTCCTGGGGGGTAAGTTGAGCTGAGGGAACCTTCTGGGGTGATCCCGGAAGGGACGGGTGGCCCTGTTCCACTCCCTTTTTTTGAAAATCCAGGGCCCAACCGGGGTGGAGTTGCTTTTGCCCTTTCCCAACAAGGTTTTTTGGGAAATTTTCCCCCTCCAAAATAAAATAAAAACTTGGTTTGTTTGTGGATTTCCCCCCATTTTTTAAATTTTAAAATTTTATAAATTTACGGTTGTTTGATTGAAAATTTCCCCCCATTTAAAAAATTTTTTTAAAATTGTTCATTTATAAAAATTTCCAATATAAGATAATAATTTTTAGCTTCTCAATATAAAATAGATTTCTGATACTGGTTCTGAATCTTGAATTGGATTCAAAAACTGTGATCGAAGACCAAGTTGTGGTATTTTACTGTCAAAGACATGTGGTTTAGTTACCATAATGCTGAGCCAAGGAAGAAATCAGAATAATCTTAAAAGATCATGGGTATGGGCTAGTTGATCATGGTGTCCCTAGACCTGAAGCCAGTGAGCAACCTCTCCATCCTCATTTTTCTGTAAGAACAGAATGCGCAGTCTGAGAAAGACTGATGAGGCTATGGGACCTTGGGACTCACCATGGGACGTGAGCTGCCTATGAGTGTGAGTGTGACTTGACCTATCAACCCTGGGTGTGACTTGACCAGTCAGTCCTGGGGGTTGGGAGCCATTCAGTCATCTGGTCCCCCACTTGCGGAGCTCCTGGTCCCAGCTGAGTGTGGAGAAAGCAATCAGGTTTGGCTCACAGAGGTCTCTGCAGGACATGCAAACAACCAGATGCTGGACAGTGTTAGTTCCCCATCTGCTTCTAGGACCTCTCTGGACAGCAGTGGTGAGGCACATATCCCTAGAGAGGGAGAACTTTGAGCAGTGTACCTGGTCAATGTTCGCTGGAAAGAGAGATGGGCAAAGGTTCCTTATTCGTGAGCTGTGAGTCATAGTTTGGCTGAATGATCAGGGAGTTGGGAGAGACACAAGTAGAGAATTAGTGAGAAATGCCTGGGTAAAACAGATGTCAAGAGACCTCCCCCATGGGCAGAGAATATGAAGATATTTGTTTCCTATGGAATTATTTAGCAGAGTCTAACCTGAGAAGGAAGTAATTTTAACTATTAGGTGGGTAACATGACTTGCTCTGTGGATACCAGCCAATCTCCTTCTCTAAACATGTCATTCCCAATGGACTCAATGAAAAAGTGCCCGTAGTGGCAGGATGGAGGCTATCCATGAGCCCACCAGTGTGAATTTCCACTCACTAGAGCTGACCTGACTGTAGCCATTGCTGAGTGACCGTCTGACAACAGCAGAGACCAATACTGAGGTCCTTATGATGCCATTATCTGCAAAAAAACAGCCAGTGCCTGGTTGAAATTAATCCTTTTAGACGTCTTCCATCAAGGCAGAAAGAATTTTTTGCTCTTATTATAATAGACACTTATTCTAGACAGGAATTTGCTTTCACTGACTGCAAAGATTCTGCCAAAACTGTCATCTGTGGACTTCAGAATGCCTCACCTATCTTAAAAAGGTATTTCACAAGGGGAACCTGATCAAGGAATTCATTTCTCAGCAAATAAAGGGCCATAGTGGGCCAATTCTCATGAAATGTGATGGCTGTGCCCCAATAAACCGAGGCATGTGATTTTAAGTAATGATTTAATGGGTTTATTGATGACTCAGTTACTGTGGCAGTGAGGTGACAGACTTGTAGTGTTGTGCAATGTCTCCCAAGCTGTGGAATATGATATAAATCAGAGTTCAAAATGTGGTGCTGTTTCTCCCACATTTAGAATTCATGGGTCCAGCAATCAAGTGGTAGATTGGAATGGCTTTGTCCGCTAATGCCCTTAGGGATCCACCAGCAAAAATGTTACATCTTCTTCCCTGACCTTATGTTCTGCTGGTCTAGACATCTTAGGTGCAGAGGATTATTGCTATATCCAGGAGACACAACAATGACTGTTTTGAATTGAGAACTGAGAGTCTCCTTTGTCTCTTTGGGCCTTTCTTGCCTGCATGGATGTCTCCCTCTGTCCTTCTACTCAGACTCTCCATCCACAACTTACACCCTGGACATGAAAACACAAAACATGCTAGTCCTGCCAGCTTCAACCCTACTCATGAATTTTCTCTGCAGTCTTCCTGGAGGGCTAGAGGGAAGGGAAGTTTGGAGGTCTCAGATTCTGGTGAACTGGGCCTGCTCTGCTCATCACTTTTTCCACAGTCTTCCT
Organism: Cephalopachus bancanus; assembly: GCA_027257055.1. Taxonomy (NCBI): domain Eukaryota; kingdom Metazoa; phylum Chordata; class Mammalia; order Primates; family Tarsiidae; genus Cephalopachus; species Cephalopachus bancanus. The sequence goes on from JAPVLO010000817.1 coordinate 188,026, forward strand.
GGGACTAGAGGAAAAGGGTGACACAGGGATTGTGTCTCAAACACAAACCTTGGGGAATGGGTTTGTGTTTCCCTTCTCTATCTGCCTGTGTCACTGTGAGAAGTTATGCCGTCCCCAGATGGACAATGATAGTCAGCCTCATCCTTGGCCTGGGCCCTGCTAATTGTCAGGGTGATCATTGTCCCCGAGCTGGATTTAAGAATCACTCAGAGATCCCTAAGGGCCACTCGCCATCTTTATATATCACCAGCAAAGAGGTCTGGTCTGTTTCTGCTGGTACCTGGAAAGCACATTTTTCTGCTAGTATGTCTCCAAAGCAGGTGATCCTTGCCATTTGATCTGGGGACATTGACACCAAGGGCTGCTGTGTCAGCTCATAGGAGGACACAGAGCCTGCAAGACAGAACAGGAGAGATAGTTGAAGATGAAGGACACATTTCCAGGGCTGCCACCCTGAGGCTATGCCTGGGATGAGCCCAATGTTTGGGGCACATGCAGCTGAGAGTCCTGTGGGGTTAAGCCTGGGACAGCACCTGTGCAGAGAAAGTGGAAGGGAAGCAGGAGAGGTGCCCAGTCCATGGTGAGACACCCTGAGCTCGGTCTCCTAAGTCCACAGCACAGCTGGGATTGCAAGGTCTCTTATCCCCAGGCCCTGTGGAGAGTATGCAAATACACATCCTCTGGGGCTGCTCATGGAGGGATGTCACTCACCAGATGTGGGAAAGCACAGAAGACAGACAAGTAAGGGATGGCTCCCTCCAGCTTCTTCCATCTGCTTCTCTGTCAGAAAATCAGTCTAGCACCCAAGGCCTGTGATCACAGTGACCTTCCTGGGGACCGACTCCATGGCCACTGTCCCAACTTCCAACCTGTGGTGTGTCGTGGGACAACCTCAGCAGGGCTGTAGAACTTCCAGGATCCTGGCCATGGGGCTGAGTTGGACCTTTCTGAGAGAAAGGTGATGAAACCTGCCTCAGCACAGGCAGACCACGGTCCCATCATCTTCCTTCTCCTTCATCTCCTCTTTGGGTTCCCCGGTCTCACTTTTGTTTCCATTTTTGTCATTTCATTAGAATGTGGCTCTGCATCTTTAGGATTTTGGTTAATCATTTTCTATATGGTGGTCTGCTTGTTGAACAGTCACACACTTTGGTGTATTCATCACAATGTCTAGTCTCATTTCACATGTGATCTTGTTCTCTGACATTCCCTATTCCACATTAGACTAGCAATTGCCATCCTTGGCTCTTCTGGCTTTTTATTTTGCCCTTATCAGTGTTTTGTGAAAACTTGTAAAAAGCCCCAAAATCCCAGACTTCAGTGAGAAACCAACTTTGGGCCCAAGGTCTCTGTGAGTGTCCCAGGGTCACAAACTAACTCTGCACAGGGTGTGAGCTCTGGAAGGTGAATGGTTCATGGTCCCTTTGGTCATGCATCCTGTCAATGGTCAGATCAACACTGAGGAATTCATTTCATAGCAAATAAAGGGAAAGCTCAGAGGTCAGAGTTGTGAGCTAAGACATTGAGAATCCACTTCCCTCTGGAGAGAGTCTCAAGCTTCATTCAGGGACCAGGGCCCTGAAACACTTGCCTCTGCCCCACATGAGACACACCTGAGCACAGGAGTCATCTATGTGCACCATTTATGATATTCCCCCACCCCACAGTATTCTAGCAATTGCATCCTCATCTCTTCCATTCTGTATGTCTTCCTCATGAGTGTTTTTTGTGAGCCTGCAAAAAAGCACCAAAATCCCAGACTTCGCTGAGAAAACTACATCAGGCCTGTGACCTCTGTGAGGGTCCCAGGGTCATGGTCTCTGCACAGGGGTGAGCTCTGGAGAGAAGCTTCAGATGCTCCATCCAGGGACCAGGACCCTGAATGCCCTGCCTCCCACCCACCTGAGACTCACCTGAGCACAAAAGCTACAACCTGAGGGCACAGTCTGCAGGAGGTAAAGGGACAAGTGGGGGGGCACCTCTTGAAGTGCAAGGACAGGGGGCTCAGCTCCCAGGAGCTGCTGCATAGGAAAGGATGATGCCCTGAGAGGGGCAGAAGACTCAGACAGCCATTCTGGGTGAAGGTCATGGGCCATTGGAGCCCCATCCCCTCAGAGTGTGCTCCCCTCCTAGAGTACCTTGACCTTGGTGTGTCTCCCAAAGAGTCCCAGTTCTGCAGCAGCTGCCAGAACTGATTCCTGGACCTAGGTTCCCCCAGCAGCATTTTTCAGGTGAGGCTGTCCCTGTGCCTGGGCTCCTAACTGTCTCCTGGGGGACATTGCATAAGTCTGACCCTCAGGACGTTGTCACTGCAGCCTGAGAGAATGGAGTGAACTATTCCAACTTCCCATCTGAGGACTGAGCCTTGGGCACCTGTTTACCTCTAGGCTGGCCTCTTTCTTAGGTTCCACCTGGGCAACCCCAGCCTCTCTCCTGGCTGCTCCTGACAGCTACTGCCCTCTACTAGTGGAAATGACACAGTCCATGAGCTCCCTTCCTCTAGGTGACCTCACAGAACCTTTCTCCTGGGAGAGTGACCACCCGGGAGTCCTGCCTTCCTCTGTGCAATTGTGACCCACTCTTCCCTGTCCAGACTAGCACAGAGATATCACACCTGCTGCATTCAGGTAGGCAGGGCTGGAGCCATTGCTGCAAGGTGTCCCAGGTTGAAACGCCTTGCTTGTCTTGGTTTCTGTTAGAGTTAGAGTGAGCCATATGCAGTTCCTCTGCAAAGGGTCAAGGTCCAGAGAGACATACATCATATCACGTAGGGACCCAGGCTTCCAGTGAACTCAGGAACCAAAACTGATGCAACCTGAGAACAGCTGCATCCTCAGTGGGGACCTGACTGGTCCTGACTCCAAGCTCGGTTGTGAACCAGCATCACCATCAGCAGAGTCATTAGTATCACTAGTATTTGTGGTTCATCCTCACCTCTCAGAGCTTGGTCTGGGAGGGTTTCTACACCAGTCTTGTCACCTTTTTGATGAAACTGGGAGTCTCCTGCTCATCTTGACCTGGGCACTTTTGTTTCTATCATACAGACTAGATATACTTTTGGAGCCCTTGTGCTGGGATTCCTGAGGAGGAAGGGCATGAGTCTCCCTGTCTGAAGCCCACTCTCTGAGATCCCTCCATTAAGCTTTAATTGACAAGGCTTTCATTGCTTTGCTATCACCCCCTCACTCTCCTTCCACTTCAGTCTCAGGACCTTTCTCATGCACTTGGACTTAATGGGTGTGTTTTCCTCATTTCCCTCAAGCTCTGGTGTTGGGAGTTTGGTGTTGGAAGCCAGTGGGAGAGAAGGGAGAGGCCAGGGGCATTTCTGGAGCTGTGCATCATCATCTGCTCACTGGGGCACAGGAATGTGATGTAAAAACTGTCCTGAACTTACACTCTGATTTTGATCTTCTTTAATGCAGATTTTATAATGCAACATATAATGGGTCTTCCTTTGAAATTCAACCTGAGAAATTCCTTTAATTGTGATATTTAGACCATTGCCAATGAATGTGAATATTGATATAGTTTAGATGTGACATCTTAACATTTATTTTCTCTGTCTCATCTGTTATCTGTTCCTTCCTTTTTTACCTTTTACTTAATTGAGTATTGATATCATTTCATCTTCTTTTCTAGATTATCTACAAATCTTTTCCATCTTATCATCTGTAACTCATCAAAGTCTACATTCAGATAATTTTATGCCACTTCTCTTATGAGTTAAGAACCTACAACATGTCCAACTCTCTTCTTTCAACTTTTTCTTGTGCTATAATTGCCATACATTTTACTTTTGCATTCGTTACAAGTTCTACCATATGTAGGTTTTTTTTTTTTGCTTTAGACAGTGAATTATGTTCTAAACATATTTAAATGATATAAAACTCTTGATGTTTACAGCTATAACTTCCACTTATAAGTCTTTTTATTAATTTTTTTCTGGATTCCAGTTCTATCTGAAATCAATTTTCTTCTGTTTTATTTCTTATATTGTGGGTCTGTTGATAATTCTGTCATCATTTGTATGTCTCAAAATATTTTTATTAGGCTTTCATTTTTAAAGACATTTCATTGGGTTAAAAAAAAAGATTTATTTTTTCTTTCAGCATTTTTAAAGATGGTAATCCTGACCGGGCATGGTGGTTCACACCTATAATCCCAGCACTTTGGGAGGCCGAGGTGAGAGGATTGCCTGAACCAGGGGTTAAAGACCACCTTAGGCAACTTGCCGAGACCTCATCTCTACAATAAATAAGAAAAAAAATTAGCTGGATGTGGTGGTGCCTGCCTGTAGTTCCAGCTACTTGGAAGGTACTTGGAAGGCTGAGGCTGAAGGATCCTCTGAGCCCAGCAGATCGAGGCTACAATGGGCGCGAGCATGCCACTGCACTACAGAGTGAGACTCCAACTCAAAAAAAAAAAGATGTTAATTCATGTCTTCTTGCCTGCTTTTATTCTGTTTAGAAATCTGCTGTCACTCTTTTCCCCTGAATATAATGCATTTTTTCCTCTGGCTGCTTTTAAGACCATCTCTTACTTATTTGTTGCTTTTTTTACTATTAAATTTATTTTTTTTAATTCTTTTTGCATTTCTTTTATTAGAGGTTTGTTGAACTTTTTGAACTGTGTGTACACAGTCTTCAATAAATTTAGAATATTTGGTTTTTCCTAATTAAAATATTGTTTCTGTTTGTCCACTCTATTTTCTCTCCTTTAGGAATGTGAATTACATCCTTACTACTGTGCTTAAAGTCATCTCCCTGCTAGTTATTCTCTCTTATGTTAATTTTTTCACCTTTGTTCTTTTTTTTATTTTGTTACATCATCAAATTATATCATCTTTTTCTCGGAGTTGTTATATCTTCTGTTAATCTTACTACTTGTATTTTTGATCTCAGACATCACAGTTTTCATCTCCACAGTCTGATTCAGATCACTTTATTGACTTTCATGGCTCCACTTAACATGTAAAAACATTCCAAGTAAATCTGCAATAAAGACTACAACATCAACTCTCATCTGAATATCCAGACATTGAGCTAGCCCTTTGAATTTCAGACTTAACAGCCTGGGAATTGCATAACTCAATTTCTTAACATAAATCTGTATATATCTATATATAATCTATATCTATATTACATATACACATATATTTGTATTATATGTATCTTATATATGTGTTGGGGTGTGCATGTATAACCTGTTAGTTCTGTTTCTCTGGAGAAACCTAATTTATAAAGATTCTTAGCTATAATTCTTTGTTGTTAGATGGGTTTTAGTTTCATGGTTGCTTTAGGATGTTTTGTCTGTTTATTCATTTATTTATTTTTATTTTAAAGATGTGGGGTACAATTCAGGATTAGGTATATAAGTGGTCATCATATAGGTAAAGCTTGGGCCTCCTTTTAGTCCCCAATTTGCCTGATGCTGTAGAGTTTATAATATTCATGTAACTAAGAGACTATTGAATTAGCAACATGTGCCATGATTCACCAAAGAAGTAACAATATCCACAGAAAGCAAAGAAGGGAAAAATAGGTCACTCTGGGGCTGGAACGACCCTGCCTTGCCTGGATTATGGCACGAACCACAGGCAACCTTTGGATACAGAAAGAAGTGAGCGAGGAGAATTTAGGAGTTCAGGCTCCTGCCATGTACTTGGAAGGCCCCCTGAATCTCATGTGCCTCCAATCCTTTATGGGGAACTGCCTTACCACAAAGATGCTCTGTTGAAACCCACATGAACTGATACAGATAAAAGACCTAAGCAGCAGCAGCTGCTACATACTGGGCAACTCAACCCTTCTTGCAGTCTGTTTTCTAGCTGGCCTGGGAGGGAATGGGCCAAGGGCAAATTCTGCTGCAGTGGACAGTTCCTAGCTGTTGCAGATTACTGAGAGAACACCTGAAGTTGGCTGCACTTAGCCTCAGCAAACTGACTGTAGCTAAGGCTGGGGATTGGGGGAGGCTAATTTCCATAGCAAACTTTCATTCTCATTAGGAATTCTTCTGTGCAGGCTCTATACAACACAGCAAATTTATCTCAGGGTTGGGGAATCTTTCCCAATCCCTGCTAGGGTAGCTAATTCAGCACACAATTGAGAAGTTTTAGTGCTTTTCCCCCATACCTCCCTACAATGCTCAAAACAAACAGAAATCTTAGGTAATTCCCAAAGCCCTGCCCACCACCTAGTTCAGAAGGATTCTTCTAGAGGGGCAACACAGGCCAAACCAAAAGTCACAGACACTATTGCAGCTGGTTGTCTCCCACAAGTGTCATCTTCTGGCTGGAGGTCAATTGGTAGAGCTCATTACACTGGATATAACACCTCATCTTAGGGGAAGGTCTGACACCAGACTCCAATAACACCATTATCCAAGTCACCCCAGTCACTCAAACTGTCTTAAGCCTCTATAGGTAGCTAAAAGACACCACCACAGGTGGTAATTGAAAAACTCACCACACCAAGATTATGTACAACCAAAGGAACTCTACAGTTCCTATGCCAAACTCTGTAAAGTGTTTTTTTTTTTAATTTTAAAGATGTAGGGTACAATTCAGGTTTAGGTATACAAATATACATTATGCAGTTACCCTTGTTGATGAGCTGTGCCCTCCACTTCCCCTGGCAGTTTCCCACTACTACCAATTTGTAAAATATCTAAGATGGCTTATTCTTGAAATAAACTTGAGGACTGAAGCCCAGGAATATCTATTGTCAGAAGTACCTGAGAATGAGTGTCCACGGTGGTTGAATAATTGTTTGATTATATACATTTTAGAAAGGCAGAAGTTACAGGAAACCATAAATCAATACATGTGATAACTTCATAGGTTTGACCCAGGAAGGAGGGCATTTCCTTGTGGGGGTTTGCAGGTCATGAGTGGATTCAAAGATTTCGTGACTGGTAAATTGTAGTTTCTGTCTAAAGGAAGTGGGAGATCAAGAGAGGAGATGCCTTGTTAAAATAAAGGGATGGAAAATTTCACGTTTGTTAATATGTAGTCATAGTATTAGATACAGGGAGTATAGATAAGTGTGTTACAAGGATGCCTGGAGTCTGGGCAACTTTACAAGAAATACTCAAAGGATCTAACTCTTGAAACAAATGGTTGAAATACACCAGTAAGAAAACACTGGAAATCATAAACCTCACGGGCCTTTAGAATATCAGCCAGTAGAGAAAGACATGTAAAACAACCAGATAACAAACTTAAGAATCTCCATAAAAGATGTCCTTCTGGAGTCATAAGCCTTCTTTATTTGTTATGTGATGCTATGCCAGAGTCAGGTTGGAAAGCAAACTTTAGGATACAGAGCAATGGGGTAATAGGACCCTGCCTGGTGACCCCTCACCAGCCAATGACTCTCTAAGCCTTTTAGTTGGGAATTTGAATGAGAGGAAAAATAATCTTCAGTAGATACCAGAAAAATAATTCTGACAATATGAGAAAACAGATTACTTCAGCATTCCCCCAAAAGGTCACATTTATTCTTCAGTCATGGACCTTAACCAAAATAAAATCTTTGGAATTCCACAGGTAGAATTCAAAAGGTTGATTACAAAATTGCTCATTGAGAGCCAGGAAAATGTTGAAGACCACCATAAGGAAATGAAAAACAAAACTATTCAGGACATGAATGAAAAATTTTCTAAGGAGATAGACAGTTGAAAAAATTAAAGCTGAACTGCCAGAAATGAGAGGCCCATTTAGGGAAGTACAAAATACAGTGGAAAGTTGTAACAGCAGACTAGAAAAATAGAAGAAAGGATCTCAGGACTTGAAGACAAGGCTTTCAAATTAACCCAAACAGACATCAATAAAGAAAAAAGACTCAGGGAAAAAAAACAAAGACTCCAGGAAATGCGGGATCATGTAAAATTTCCAAACTTAAGAATATAGGTGTTCCTGAGGAAGAGGAGAAAACAATAGATTTGAAAAACCTACTTGAGGGAATAATCAAGGAAAATTTTCCTGGCCTTGCCAGAGGTTTAAACATCCAGATATAAGAAGGCTAAAGAACATCTGGAAGAGTCAGTGCAAAAAAGTAATCCCCAATTCATATCATAATTAGGTTATACAAAGTTAATGTGAAGGAAACAATTTTAAGACAGGTGAGACAAAAGTATCAAATAATTTACAAAGGTAAACCCAGCAGACTTCTCAGCAGAAGCACTACCAGCCAGAAGGGATTGACGTCCTATCTTCAATCTCCTCAAACAGAATAACAATCAGCCAAGAATTCTGTAGCTTAATAAACTAAGTTTCATAAATGAAGGAGAAGTAAAGTCTTTCTTCGACCAGGAAATGCTGAAGGAATTCTTCACCACTAAGCCAACTTTACAAGAAATACTCAAAGGATCTAACTTTTGAAACAAATGCTTGAAATACACCAGTAGGAAAACACTGGAAATCATAAAGCTCATGGGCCTTAGAATATCAGCCAGTAGAGAAAGACATGTAAAGCAACCAGATAACAAATAGCATGATAAATGCAATAGTATCTTACATAACATTATTAACTTTAAATGCAAACAGTCTCAATGCCCTATTAAAAGACATAGATGCCAATAGTGGTGACTCAAGTCTATAATTCCAGCACTGTGGTAGGCCAAGGCTCAGGAGGGTTTTGGTCTTTCTTCCTCACCAGATGGGCAGTGTAGGGCAAAGATTCCCACTGAGGTGAGTGGATTGCTTGAGCCCACGGGTTCAAGACCCGCCTGGGCAGCGAGACCTCATCTCTACAATAAATCAAAAAATCAGCCTGGCATGGTAGCGCATGTCTGTAATTCCAGCTACTCAGAAGGTTGAGGCGGAAGGATCACCGGAGCCCAGCAGGCGAGGCTGTGGTGGCCAGGAGCAGCCACTGCACTCCAGTCTGGGCGACCAAGTGAGACTCCAACTCAAAAAAAAAAAAAAAAAGAACAGCAGCAAAGACCAGCCTCATCACAGGACTGCAAGGGAGGCTCACATAAGCTGACATGTCAGATGTGGAACATGAGAATAGACTTTTGATCAGTAGGTGTTGATTCTTAACCACATTTCAGCTGTGTGGGGCTCATGCTGATTCTGTTGCCAGGAGACAAAATTGCAATCCCCAATGTTGCTGCTACTTCAGCACAAGAGATGGTGACCAACTGTTAGAATATGCAGTTGGTGGAGGGAGTCTAAGTCAGAGCAGTCTGTGTTGAAATCATGAGGGGAGGGAGAAACCTGGAGGTGAGCAAGCACATGGCAAAACTTCAGGGAGCCAGTTACTCCCTGATGTTTTGCATGTTTTTTTCCCTCCGAACTCTCATGGTGATATTTGATCCAATGCGTTGGAGTTGGTTCTAATGGGATTTATTTAGATCATGGAAGCATACACCCCTAAGGACTAGATTAATGCTCTCCCTCATGGTGAGTTCTCACTCTATTAATTCCCACCAGAGCTGAGTGTTAAAAAGAGCCTGGCACCTTCCTCTGCTCTGTCTTGCTTACTGTCGTGCCATGTGCTCTGGGCACTCAAGCTCACCATTGCCTTCCACCATGAATGGAAGCAGCCTGGGGCCCTCTCCAGATGTAGATACCCAGTATTAAATTTTCCAGTCATCAGAATCATAAGCTAAACAAACCTTGTTTCTTTATAAATCACCCATCCAAAGTATTTTTGTAGCAACAAAAAATGGACTAAGACTTCAAGGAAGGAGGGATAGAAATTCAGTTGTGCTCAGAAGGTGCTTTCTTAGGTGAGTCTCAGTTGTGCTTGTGAGGAGGGTGAACAGGAGCAAATCACCTCAATGTGTTGTCCTTGGAGAACCCACAACATAAACCTCACCTGAGAGCTGTTAAACATGGAGTACCTAGGGCCCCCAAACAGACCTGCTGAGTCTGCATCTGCATCTCCACAAGACTCCTCAGGGGATTTGGGACTTCATTGAAATGTAAGAAGGTCTAGTTTAAGCCATAGTGGAAAATCTCACTTCCTCTGCTTTTGTCAACAAGACTTGGTCTCCCCCAAGTTTTTCTAGGCTACCTAAGTCTGGTATTCAATTGTGCTGCTCTCATCATACTGAGTTTGATAATGGCAGTAGACACTGTCTTGGTGGGTAAGATGTTTTAAGAACAGACATTTTGGCAACATTCACATGTGTAATGTGCTGGAAGAGACAGTATCCCCAGTGGCTCATGCCTGTAATCCATGCATTTTTGGATGGCTAGGCTACTGTGTTCTTGTGCAGTCAACTTATTTGTAATTTGAAAAGTCTTGTTAGAGATCTACAAGCAAGAATGTCTTCAATGAGTCTTTTAACAGTCATGTTTGCTTAAGGATTTCAGTTTCATGGACACTCCAGAGTCCATTTTGTGAGTGTTTGACATAAGTGACTCCAATTTGGTACCAGCAACATTCACATCTCTAAAAATCTCCATTAATTTTACCGCATTACTACAAACTATCCTAAATAAGTTGTCAAAACCTCAGAGAACCAATTATAGTATCTGTCTTTCTGTCTGTGAATATATGTGTATGTGTTATATTACATATTTTGTCTGTGTATATAGCGTATACCTTATATATACTGTTGACCTTCAAGCAACATCAGACTTAGAGGCACCAAAACACTGCACAATCAAAAGCTACATATAATTTTCAACTCCTCCAAATGTTACTGCAAATAGCCTACTGTTGTCTGGAAGTCTTACTGATAAAATAAGCAATGGATCAATAAATTTTCTCTAACTTATGTGTATTACATATTATATTATTGCAATACAGTCAACTAGAGAAAAGAAGATCTTATTAAGAAAATCTCAAGAAAGAGAAAATATATTCACTACTCATTTAGTGGATCATCATAAACGTCTTCAACCTCTTTTTCTTGGTATTGAGTGGGCTGAGTTGGAAAAGGAAGAAGGGCTGATCTTGCTGTCTCAAGGGTGGAAGAGATGGAAATTTTCATAGATTTATGCAGTCCAAACCCATGTTGCCCAGAGGTCGACCATATATAATTTTCTGTATATTTTCATATGGGAAATATACATTTCTGCCTAAGGAGAGACAAACCCTTTCAGTCTTTTTTTTTAAGCCATCAATTACATCACCTTAGGTTGTAGATGGTCTATAAATAACCGATGCTCTGTTCTTTTCATTGTCAATATTTCTTGTGTTTTCTATTTTAAATAGTTTCTATTGCCATTCAATCAGGTTCATTAAACTTTTCTTTTGCAGCATCTATTAGGCCACCATTCCTATTCAATGTATTTTTTCTTGAAAACATTTTAGTGGTCGTTTCTAGAAATTTGATTTAGGCATCTTTTGTGTCTTCAATTTCTGCACTTAACTTACTTAATCCTCCTGAAGTATTGACATACAGTTGCAATAACTGCTTTTGTATCCTGTCCAGCAAGTTACTATTGCATGTGCAAATCCAGGACCTTAATGGATTGATCAACCTTTCTATTCGTAGTGATTAATATTTTCTTGCTTATTAGAAGAATGTTGATACAATTCTGGACATTGTGAATTTTTGTTGATTGGGTGCATGGTGTATTTGTATTCCTCTATGTATTTTTGTGCTTTCTTCTTGAATTCAGAAAAGTTACATGAAGACAACTGGATCCTTTATCAACTTGCTCTTAAACTATCCTAGGTGGAGCAGGAGCAAATTCCAGTCAACAGCTAGCTTGTCCCCCAACACAGGGTCAGTCTCTTCTGATTAGTTCATCTGATTTTCTCAAGTAGGCACTTTTTATTCTGGTTGTAAGCACAACAACTATCCTGATTGTTTTATGTTTGTGCATATTGCATATGTTTGTAAGCCCTGCAAATGCTTTTTCAAATGCCTTGGGAGATTTCTTCCTAAGACTCAAGCATTTTCTTTGCATGCATGTGCTCAAAAATATTTTCAAAGTCCAGAGTCTTGTCTCTGTGCAGCCCTCCCTTCTTCCATACTATTTCCTATAGACTATTGAGGGTTTTTTTGGAGGAGAAGGTGGAAGAGGGTGGGGAGAGTTCCCTGAAATCAAATTCTGAGAGAGAAAGTTGCATACAGTTAGGTAATAGGATATTCTCTCTGGGATGAAGAATGGAAGACACAACTGGATAACTTGTAATGTGACCACAAGTGAGGATTGACTGGGAAGCCCTTCGAGATCACTCTTCCTGAGACAGTACCTTGGTATTTTGACCTCAAACTGTTATTAGGCCTGAGCTCCACTCTGAGAGGGGGAAACCTTGGTGGAGGCCATCCTCTGCAGCCAACAGCAATGCCCAGTGAAGGCAGAGCAGTAAGCTCCCAAGACTCCAAGCCGCAGTGGATTGATGGTTATACCCTGAAGGACAGATCTCCAGAGTTGATTAGACTGGTATCTGGTTAGAATACCAGGATTCTGTGCTTAGTTGTGGGCTACACAAAAGTTGTTCAGAGGTACATTTCAGGATATTTGGGCATAAATAGAAAAACTAGGCTTGGACACTTACCACACATATGGAAATACAGATACTATAACCACTTAACAGATATCTCCTTCTGACTGTAGGTAAATTCAAGTCTTTTTTTCTAGGTCATAATCTAACCCAGTTAACACCAGGACAGTCTTGACATGACAGCCCCAAAACTACTCCTGAAGCACCCTCTGCAGAGCCAGCCCCAAATCCACTCCTGACACACATTCTGCAGAGCCTGCCTTGGTAGGAAGGGCAGTCTGTGCCTCTCAGATCCAGGTGACTAGACCAGTTTTTCTCATGGCTTTGTCCATTGTCCTCATGGACATGGAGCAACAAAGTGACACCGAAGGGGGAGGGGTTTGTGTCTCACTTCCCTATCTGTCTGTTTTCTGTGAGATTAGTAACACTGCTGTGCCATGACTGACTGTAATAGTCAGCCTCATCCCCAACCTGGGCCCCACAAATGCTCAGGGTGGCCCTGTCCCCTGAATTGGAGCCAGAAATTGCTCAGGTATCCCTGTGGGCCTGTTATTGTTAGGATAGATGACCAGCCAAGGAGCCTGACCTGTTTTGTGCTGATAACCAGCTTGCATGAGAGTTTCTAATGCCATCTCCCTGGCAGGTAATCCTGGCTGTTTGTCCCTAGGCTACAGATGCTGACGGCAGCTGAATTATCTCAGAAGAATCTGAGTATCACATGTTCTCATTCGTATAGTGGATCTTGAACATCTATTGTAATACTATAAGAAAAGGATTGACAGTGGTGGGAAACTATGGGGGGGCAGGGAAGGGAAGGGTGGTGGAATTAATGGTAGCCAATATCTGTCTGGGGACCGGGAGACACCCCTTATCAACAAGGGTCCTGAACGATGCATATTTGTATACCTAACCCTTAACTGTACCCCACAATTTTAAAATAAAAAATATTGATTAAAGAAAAGAATCTATATTGGCAAGTTGAATGCTTTTCCCAAACTCCCCAGAGGATAATGATTATCGTCAAGATTCCCTCCAAGAAACTCACCTCAGACCTGACCTTCCAACCCCTCCTGTCCTGCCTTCTGCCTCCTGCTCCATCTCCTTCCTCCCTCATCCCTGGCCTCTGAGTTCCTTTTCATCATCATTTGCTAAGGCAGCCATAGTAGTCTGGCAGCCTAAACCACAGAAATTTATTTCCTCACAGTTCTGAAGCTAGAGACCCAAGATACACGAGTTGATAGCTTTGGTTTCTGCTAATGAATCTCTCCATGGCCTGCAGATAACTACCTTCTGCCTGTCCTCACATGGTCCTTCCTCTGCATGCTCACCTCTGATGTCTCATCTCTGTGAGTCCAAATGTCCTCTTCTTAGGAACACTCCAGTCAGATTGGATAAGGACCCCAACTAATGGCTTCATTATCACCCAGTCACCTCTGGATGTCTCCAGACTTTGGTCCAAGCTTCCTTGTTCATTTTTTTCCTCTCCCTCTCTGATTTTCTATCTAGAGGATTTTATCCCTGATCGGAAACAGTCCCAGAATTCAACAAAAAAAAAATAGAGATAAAAGGTATGAGATTATGCCACAGTACTACCTTGGGCAAAACCCAAGATCCAATCAAATAAATGATAAAAGTATGTTCTTGTCCACAAAAAGACATCTGGCCATTACAGGAGGTAAAATATACTGTTCCTCACAGAAAGATCTCCACTTAGGACATTTGCTGATGGAATTTATAAACTTCACATAATCCTGTAAAACAAGAATCTTTAACCACATCCTGTGGGTCAAATCCTAGATATCATCTTTGTTTTAATGGTCCCAAGCTGAGTGTGGTCTTTATACTCTTAAACAAGTATGCTGTAAATGATACTGTAAATACCTACATTATATCCTCAAAGTTAATTCTTGGTCCACAAAGCCTAGCATACTTATTAAGTGAACATTTAAGAAAAATTTTACCAATTCCTAATAAATACAAAGCCCTGAAGTATTAGCAAAAAAGCTAGAAACCCAAAACAAAACTGTCACAAGATAATATTTTTAATCTAGCAGGTGGGCAGAAATTCAAACTTCCAGCAACATACTCTGCTCAAATATTTGTTGCTAACACTATCAATTGGTACAGCGTCAGACCATCATCCTAAGTGAACTAACTCTGGAACAGAAAACCAAATGCTGCATGTTTTTATAAGTGGGAGCTAAACTAAGGATCTGTAAAGGCACCGAGAATGGTGTAATGGACACTGGAGACTCAGAGGGGGAGGACGGGAAGGGGTGGAGGGATGAAATACCATCTGTTGGGTACAGTGTGCACAGGTGGGAATGATGGGTACACTTAAAGCCTAGACCAAAAGCTATTTGTATCCCTGGAATAAGTAAAATAAAGAAATGAGAAGAAGAAAAAACAAAGAAACCTCCTTTGACACAGTATTTCAACTTGTAGAAATTTTATTTGATGATTATATCCACCCATGAACCAAAGAAGTCTGCCTGAGGATGTTCATTGTAGTGTTATTTGTAAGATCCAAATCCTGGTGAGAACCATTAGGGAATAGTTGGTTAAAACCCACGTGGAATCCTCTGCAGCCTTATTATGAGTGGGGCAGTGCTCTATGCCTAGAGCTAGAGTGGAAGAACACACACCAAAAAAACACTGCATGTTATTATCTTGACATAAGGACTAGGACAGGAGTTTTCCTCTTTCCTCTCTCCCAAGTACAGTCTCAAAGAGGAAGAGCTTGAGATGGAAACTTGGGCTTGTGTGATTTTCTGAAGAATGCTCTCAAAAGAAATCAGAATGGGGAGAGGAGTAGGGAAGGGAAGATAGAGGTAATGTCAGGCTCCAGCCTGGTCCTGGAGGAATTCCAGAGCAGAATTGCACCACAAGATGTGTCCTGCCTGGAGACCATTCATTCAGGTGGTGATGGGGGTGTCACTTCCAGGCACCTCTTCATGAGGTAACTTCAGTCTGAGCCCAGTATCCACCTTCAGAGAAGGCTGGTAGATGGGCGCACCCACTGAATGGTGGCTCCAACAGCATCTGCCCCAGGTTCCATTTTCTACTGATGTGTACATCTAGTTTTCACATTCAAATTTATCACATTGGTTATAAAAAAAATTTCTTTTTTTTTTCTTGTTGAGTCAGTGTTTCACTCTCTCACCCAGGCTGGAGTGGAGTGATCATTGCAGATCACAACCTAGAACTGGGCTCAAGGAATCTCCTTGCCTCATACTCCCAAGTAGCTGGGACTACAGGCACATGACAGCACTCCCAACTAAATTTTTTTATTTTTGTCGCTATGCTGCGTAGGCTGGTCTTACACTCTTCTCCAATGCAGAGCTCAAAAAATCCTCCTGCATTGGCCTCCCAAGTGCTGGAATTATAAGCCGCTCATGGCTTTGTCCACAGTCCTTCTGGGGCTATAGGGGGAGGAGGATGACACCAACAGATATGGGATTTGTGCCTCACCTCCCCATCTGTCTGTATCACTGTGGATAACTACCACTGCTGTCCCATGACTGACAGTAATAGTCAACCTCGTCCCCAGCCTGGACCTTGCTGATGGTCAGGGTGACTGTGTTCCCCAAGTTGGAGCTGGAGAATTGCTCAGGGATGCCTGAGGGCCATTTGCTATCATCATAGATGACCAGCACAGGGGACTGGCCTGGCTTCTGCTGGTACCAGTGTGCATAATTGTTCCTATGCCTTTCCTCTGGCAGGTTACCTGGCTGTCTGTCACAAGACTTCAGACACTGCAAACATTTGAGTCAGCTCAGAGGAGGTCACAGAACATGCAAGAGAGGACAGGAGAGATGAGTCTATGAAGAGGAGTCTCATTTCTGATGCCTCACACCCTGCACCATTTCCTGTGTAGATTGGAGGTCAGGGCCAGGCTGATCTTTGGCTCTGAAGGCACTGAGCCCCAGTAGTCAGCACCTGTTCAGAGAGTTAGAGAAGTGAGCAGGGAAGGGAACAAGGCTGTGGTGGAGACACCTCAGAGTTCTAACGCTGACCCACAGCTGGCGTGGGTCTCCGGGCCCCTATTATCGTATGGGGAGTCTCTTCATGCAAATCTTGATTCTTCCCTCTTACAGCCTTGTTGGGTGGTACCCTGGTGAGGTTGCAATGCAAATCTGTTCTCCATTCCTAGGTTTGTCTGTCTGAGCCCTGTGCCTGAGGGTCTCGTGTTGGCATTTTCCTAAGTTCAGAAGAAGGGCCGAATGCGTGTCATCAATGGGGGGTAGATTTGGCCTGCTAGAAGGAACCTCAAAGGAAGCCTCAGTCACGCCCACTACACTTGAGCAACACCAGGAGACCTGGAGTTATTAGGTTTCTCAAGACCCACAGAGTTCCCTGCTGCCCACAAAAGGAATGGTATCCCCTATGTATCACTAGCTAATGCAGAATTACTACTTCTGAGTCCCTAATACATGCTAGATGTTGACTTTTTTCCCACAAAGCTTAAAATACCATTTTTTTTAACGTTTCAGAAAGTATACCAAAAAATACACTGAAACAATTGAGAAAATTCTCAACCTCAATCAAAATAGGAGAAATTCAAAATAAACTGTCACAAGATAACATTTTTAACCTAACAGCTTGGCAAAAATCTAAATTTTCAACACTATACTCTGATCAAATACTTATAGCTAACACTGTGAATTGGAACAATCCTCCTCATGAGGAAGATGAAAATATATAGAAAAAATGACAAAGACATATCCTTTGACCCAGCAATTTTATTTTAAAAAATCAATCTGATGATTATATTTCATGTAAATTCATGGACTGCATGAGGATGTTCACTATAGTGCTATTCATAATATCAAAATCCTGGTGAGAACCTTTAGGAGATATTGGTTAAAACCCACATGGAACCCTCTGCAGCTTTTTCATGAACAGAGCAGTGCTCTACGCTGAGGGTAGAAGGACACATAAGAGACGGTGCATGTGATGGTCTTGACATGAGGATCAGGACAGGGGCCTCCCTCTTTCCTCTTTCCCAAGTGTAGGCTCAAAAAGGCAGAGCTTGAGATGGGAACTTGGCCCATGTGATTTACTGAGGAGTGCTCTCAAAAGAAACCGGCATGGGGGGAGGATAGGGAAGGTACAGAGATAAAGATGGTACAGAGATAAAGTTGGGCTCTAGCCTGGTCCTGTGGGGAAGTCTGAAGCAGAATTGCATCACAAGGTGTGTCCTACTTGGAGACCAGTGAACAAGGTTTATGTACCCTGACCCAGTCATTCATTGGCTGCATGTGATGAAGGTGGGTGTCACTTCCAGGCACCCCTTCATGAGGTGACTGCAATCTGAGAGCCCAGGACCCACCCGCAGAGAAGGCTGCCTGGCTGGGAGATGGGCACCCTCTGAAGGGTGGTTTCAACAGCATCTGCCACAGACTGCAATTGGAAATTTTCTATTGACATGCATGTATTATCCAGTGTTCAAATTCATCATGTTGTTTCTAAAGGAGAATTCCTTAACTTCCCAAGACAAAAGTCTTATGAGCAAGAGAATAACAATCAGATCATGTCTACATCTCCTCCCTGCTTCACTGAACATGAGGTGGCCTCCACAGGGCTCTGGGGATAGAAATGTTTCCAAGATATTTATACACAGGGCAGTCTTAAGGAAAGCAGACAGAACCAGAGTTTTGGTGAACTATAGCCCTTTCCTGGGATGGGGAAGTCTGCTCTCTGCCCCAAAGCCACTGCATGAGCTGTGGAGTTCTTGGTCCAGCTCCCATAGGACACCATTTCTGTGAAATGGGTGTGTGGTGCCACAGGATACAGAAGTGCTTCGCTTGTCCCTGGCAATGCTGGGGATGGCTGTGCCCTGAAAGATGGACCTTGAAGCAGCTGGGAATGACATGGGGCATTTGTCTATCTGCTGTGATGGTTACTGAGAAGCTTGTCCAGGTTTCTTCAGGAACTGTCATGGGGTGTTCCCAGAGCAAGTGAGAGTAACTGGAGGCCAAGGAGTCCCTGTGAGGGAGGGCTCCTGTCACCACAGGTTGGAGCTGGCAGCTGAAAGGTAGGGCAGAGAAAGGTAGATCAGTGAGTACAACAGGGAGAAAGACTCCTCAGAGAGACCCTTGTTCACTCCCCACTCCAAGTCTCAGGGATTGCATTCTGAACTGTGCAAAGGCACATGAAAAGGACAGTGGACATGGAGTGAAGCCCCCATAGATGCTAATTCTCAGGACCCCACATCAGGTGCAAGACTCCTCTGACTTCCCTCTTCTCCTCTTACACTTTGGTGGATGGCAGGCTTTGTTCAAATCCCTCATCCAGATTCCTGCCTCACCCAGCCTGCTCCCATAAGCCAGGCTGAGTCTCATCTGGCTGAAAGTCTCCCAGTTGAAGGATGAGAGAAAGAAAGGAAGGAATACTCAGGACTTTGTTTCTGTTTCCTTCCTTCTGCCCTCCTCTCTCCTGAGCATGAGGAGAACCTAGAGTTGCTGCTTGGGAAGCACTTAGGGAAAAAGCAAATAGGGTCATTGAAAAGATTCTCAGATGAGTTGAGTTCTTCACAGACAGAGAATGATCCCACAGCCCTGCCTGTTGCTTCCTTATTCAAGAGTTGTCTTTTCTAAAGAGACGTCCTGCTCAAGATTCAACTTGGGTCTCTGGCTGATTTCCTCTAAATTGGATCTCAGTCCTTTTTCAGAAGCCTTCATGTAATTGAAATGCTCCATTTCTGATCCAAATTTTCTCTCCAGTCTACCTGAGCTTAGAAGTCCTACAATCCAGGTACCCTGTATATCAGATACCATCTGACCCTTGGTGGATTCGGACCAAGTGAGGATGCACATGGGCATCTGGAGACGCCCTTCTCTGTTGCACTCAGAAGCCTTGTCATGTATAAGGTGTAGGATGCAGGTATAAGAGGAAATAGATCATTTCTCAGTGTTGGGTGTCTATTCACTCAGTCTTTTTCTACCCTCGTGGGAACATCTGAGGCAGGAAGCAGTGTGTGTGACCCCATTCTTCAGGACAGGACTGGATATTTTAGACATGTAAATGCTGTCTTTTATTTGATTAGATGGTGGCTTCTGATTTCTATGATGACTCAGTCAGCTGCAGGGATTTGGGAGCCAGGAGGCTGGAACACCAACAAGTCTCTGGAGATTTTTGTCTCCCAGATATTTGAGCCCTAAGTAGGGCCTGAGCACTCCTTGAAGAGTGACTTTCAAATAAATTCTCAAAATCCAGTCCTGTTTCAAATGAAATCTAAACCATATTTTAAGTTGTGCCAGGAAATGTAGTTTGATGAAGGAAATGAGGAAAACTTGGTTACTATTTGGTGAAAGCAATTTTCTCTGGAAGATAAGATGAGTGGTGGAAGGAGAGTTGTTAAGGTGATAACATGGGGGGAATACTGCTAAAACCATTGTCAATCATTGCAGTAAGGACTAATCATAATAAGAGACCAAAAAACAGAAGGGGAACGAGGTGGCTGAGTTCAATCTGGATACTCAGGACCTTGCTAGTCATGGGGAGGAGTTTCTATTTTACACTTAGTGTGATGGATTGCCAATAAGGGGTTTAAGCAAATGAATGGGTGCCATGGTCTGCTTCATGATTTCAGAAATAATTCTGGGGTCTGCGGGTTATGGGCCAGGATGGAGGTGCGTGCAGGGGTCTAATCTGGGAATGATGGAGTCCTGGGGTGCAGTGAAGACTGGGATCGTGGACAGGGTCACTAGAGCAAGAATTCATGAACGTGGTGGATGCACAGGGAGATGGAAGGGAGAGAACAACAGAGAACGACCACACATTCATGACAAGGGGGAGGAGAGTCCAGAGATGAGGAGTAGAAGAGATGGGTGACTCTGGGACAATTCAAGAGTTTGGTTTAAGTGTGAAGTGCCTGTGTGACATTCAAGGGAGATGCTAAGTTGCAAGTAAACTTAGAAGCTTGGGGAAGGTTGGGCTGTGGATATGGATTTGGGAGCTGATGATATGTTAAAGGCAGTTTAATTTCTGCAAAAAGTTGGAATCATCAGACTTGGGATAAGAAAGGACTCAGGACCAACAGTTCTTTGCCTCTTACACTGAGGTGTCTGGAGAAGAGGAGAAGCCAGGATGGAGAGCAGGAGAGAAGGAAAGGGAGGCTGAGGAAGCTCCAGTGTCCCTCCCAAGAGTAGCTTCACACCCACTCCACATCAGGTCTCCTGCTGCTCCCAGCACCAGACCTTGCCTTTTTGGTGCACATTTTATTTGTTTACTCATCAATTTTAATCCACCACCCTAATCCACTTCTCTTACAAAGATCAGGTTCCTTGAGAGCAAGGGCCTTGCCTGTTTTCATTACCGATGTGCCTCCTGGAACCCAGTATATGCCTCACATAGTAAATATTTTTTGATGAACAAATGAATACCTGAAGAATGGAAGTTGAGGTCTTGGTAAAGAGTCAGGATGATTAGGATGCACAGTTGGGGTTGAGTCACACCAGGGAGGACAGGGGACATACACCTCCTCCAATATGCTTGGCTGATCCTTGAGCCTTCCCACTTCCATGCCTAGTAAAGTATTCTTTATTCCTTGTGGGCTTCAGAAAATAGAGTCAAGTTGGCTAGGAGTGTATAGCCAGGGGTGATAAGGTCCAACAAAGTCTCATCCATTAGCAGCGGGACATGCAATTCTGATCAGGGCACCGACAGTTGACATACATTTTCAGAAGTGTATCTGAAGGAAACAACATCTCAATAAGCCTGAAGACCCTGCATCCTGTGATCCTGTGTAAGGATCAGCCTGTCCTCTTCTGGAGGCAGATGCTCAGACAAGGCAAGGGCACGGCTGCTTCATGACATCCTGGTGGGTCAGCAGGAACACATAGTGGGTGTTTTCACACATGGAGACCCACAGGCACAAAATACATGCTGCAGCTCCCAGTTACAGGACTGCTCAGACAATCAAGGCCCCACCTTCAGTTAATTGTGACTATCCTGTAAGCAGTGTCCACATACTATTTGAACAACACACTTGATGGGGAGTAAAAGGGCAAGAGACATCTTGGAATCAAGTCTATTTATGTTTGAGATTTTCATTTCACAGATAAAGAAAATCAAAACAGCATCAATACCAGAAAGGAGTTATTTACCAAACACTATTATCAAATATACTTCTCAAATTTTGTGCAACGTTGCCTGAATGTTTTCAAATTATGCTTCACAAGCAAATGAAAATACCCTTAATTCTGTGTGTATCATCAATGTGCTTATAAAACTTCACCCATGTGAGGCCCCAGGGCCATGTATTTGGGACTGAGTGTGAGACAGGGTCAGAGAGGGACTCAGGAGTGGACCTTGTACCTTCTGATGCTCAGGAACAGGAATCTTCCCACAGGAAAAGGGGCTTCATTGCTTAAATTACAAACTTCCAGTTACTGTAAACAGAGGCAACATTTCAGACTGAAAGCCAGAAAGATTTATAGTTGTGTCGTTAAGATGACCATCCTACCCACCACAAACTACAGATTTAATGCAATATCCATTAAATTACCAGCAGCATTCTTCTCAGGCCTGGAAATGACAGAACAGGAATTCATATGGAAATATAAATGACCATGAATATCCAAAACAATTCTCAGCAAAAACAAACAAGCAAGCAAACAAAAAACAAAGCAGAAAGCATCATACTGCCAGACTTTAAGCTTTATTATAAAGCTACAATAAGCAATACATCCTGGTATTGGTATGAGAACAGGCATACAGACCAATAAAACAGGATAGAGATTCCAGAAGCAAAAACCTCAATTTCTCAACCAACTCATTTTTGACAAAATCTCCTTAAGTTATAGAACGATGGTGACATAGATGGAGGAAAGGTTTGTGTCTCACACCCTCATTTGTATATATCACTGAACCTTGTTGCTATACCACACCTGACAGTAATAATCAGCCTTGTCCTCAGCCTGGGCCCCATTAATGGTCAAGGTGGCTGTGTTCCCAAATTGGAGCCAGAGAATTGCTCAGGGATCCTTGATGGTTGCCTTCAATCTCTATTGATGCCCAACACAAAGACCTGGACTGGCTTCTGCTGGTACCAGTGTGCATTTTTACTACCAGTGTTGTTTCCTACACAGTTGATCCTGGCTCTCTGTCCCAAAGACACAGAGGGTGGTTGAGTCAGCTAATAGAAGGACATGGAGTCAATCAGGATAAATAATAAGAAAATTAGCTGGGCTCGGTGGCTCAGCCTGTAATCCCGCACTTTGTGAGGCTGAGGTGAGTGGGTTACCTGAACTCGCGGGTTCGAGACCTACCTGGGCAACTTGGCGAGACCTCATCTCTACAATAAATCAAAAAATTAGCCGGGTGTGGTAGTGCACGCCTGTAATTCCAGCTACTTGGAAGGCTGAGGCGGAAGGATCAGCGGAGCCCAGCAGGTCAAGGCTGCAGTGGCCAGGAGCGTGCCACTGCACTCCAGACTGGGTGACAGAGTGAGACTCCAACTCAAAAAAAAGGAAAATACTTGAAGTTGAACATCTAATTTCCAAGATTCCTTTGCACCTGCCTGACCTGGAACGAATCAAGAGATGGAAGGAACTTCGGGATACCCTGTTGGGGGAGAAGAATTCAGAACCAGCAGTCTTTTCTCCTGTGGCAGGTTCATAAACATTCCGCTCACCAAGGCAGACCCCTGCTGAGCTCCGAGTCTCAGGGCCAGACTTGTCCCCACACCCTGGGACTGGGAAGGTTGGTCAGACCCAGGAGCAGCACTTGAGCAATGAGCAAAGAGGTCAAAAAGAAGTGGGGTTCAGGCCATGGCAGAGGTATCCCAGATGCTGCTTCCTGAGACTCATTCTAAGCAGAGTCCTCCAGACTTTTTTTTACACCTGGCTTGAGAGGGCTATCTAGGGTGCAAATCAGCCTGAGTCAGACTGCTGCAGGAGGAGATTTGTGGTTTCCAGAAAAAGGGTCAGCCTCAAGGGAGCCAAGGAGAAAAGGGGGCCCTGCAGACTCATCCTCAGCCCACAGTTTCTCCCTCATGACTCATATTATTGTCTGGGCTCATATCTGGACCCTAGACTGTGTCCTGACCTTACTCCTGGGCTGGTCAGGTCATGCAGAGCTCAGAGGTGAGTCTGTGTGCATTGTGACTTTATTCTACAGGTGATAATACAAGGCTATCACAGGTGCAGAGTCCTTACCCAGACTATAGCTCCTGACCTGGACAGCCCAGTTCAGATTCCTCCCTTTGTTGTATACATGGAGCATTTTAGGAGCCTCTGATATGCTAACAGGCTTTGCCCGTTGTGTGACTTCTCAAGCAAATGCACCTTTGTGTTTTCATATCCCATGTGTGCCCAAAAGTTCAATTACAGGTTCAGGACTTGAGAAATGTTTGACTGTCCAGAATTTTTACCTCCAGTAGTTTGGAGATGGAGAGAAAATTAAGTACCTATACTTGTCCTGGAGAAATACAGAGATTATACAGCAGCCTGATGTGTGAGACATGGATCAGAATTTGTGCACGAGTGTCAAGGATGATGCAGCAGGAAGAGAAAGATACCTTTCCTTCCAGGTCTCAGGCTGTGATCACTGACTCTTCCTAGATGTCAGCATCTCCAAGCCCATTCCATCCCTAGTTGTCTCTCCCAGATGACTCTCTGCAGCTCCTGGTGGCTGCTCCACATTGGCTGCTGGAGGTTCAGGAGCCTCCTTGGTCCAGGTGTGGATTCAGAATCTGTTTTTCAGGTCCTAAGTCCCAGATCAATGTCCCACCCTGCCTCAAGACCAGGTTTGGGTAGCTCAGTTGCCCATAAAAGTGTGAGTATGCCCACTGGTAGAAAAGCAGACAGGGTCCACCTGAGGTCTTGCTGCACCTGTCTTAGGGATATAGGATGTGGAGGTGGCAACAGGACTTGGAACTTGTGGCCATGGGACTCAGGGACTGTCTGTTACTGGTGCTGGTTGTGGGAGCAGGCTCAGCAAACCGTTGGTGGCCACTGAGCCAGACAGACACAGGAATGCTTCCACCCAGCAAATCTTTGATCTGATACCCTCTGGTTTTGCCCAAATCTAGTCTTAGGAGTTCAGCCTGAACTAGACACTCCCTGCATGAAGTCAGTTTCTCATCATGTGTATGAGGTGTGCAGTAGACACACTGGGTTTGCAGAAAAGCACACAAACTCCATCACCTCCTACCTTAGTATTGTCTTCTAAGGTAATTTAAAAGACAGGTGCCTGTCTTTCCCAAGTCCCTTTCAGAGGATTGGGCCTGTGACCCAGCTTCAACCAATGGGATAAGTGTCCATCGGTTGAGGTTGTTCTCAGGGAACTTCTCATCTTGTGAAGACAAGAATCCGATTAGATGTGTGCTGCACTTTTCCTCTTGAATGTGGACATAATCGCAGGAGATGCATCTACCTTCCTAAGGTCTTATGTCAACAAGAACGAAAACAAAATCAACATGATAGAGATGGTGAAACAGATTTAGAAAGATCCAGGTGCCCTCCAGTTATTGAAGAGTCTCTAGGAAACTATAAGTGTCTTACTTTCAACTTGCTTTTGCTCCTGGCTGTTTCTGCCCCTGTTTTTTATTTGTGAGTTATCTGTTCAATTAAGAAAATAATTAGCCAGGCTCGGTGGCTCAGCCTGTAATCCCGTGATTTGGGAGGCCGAGGTGAGTGGATTGCCTGAGCCTGTGGGTTCGAGACCCGCCTGGGCAACTTGGCGAGACTTCATCTCTACAATAAATCAAAAACTAGCCAGGCGTGGTAGCGCACGCCTGTAGTTCCAGCTACTTGGAAGGCAGAGGCGGAAAGATCGCCCGAGCCCAGCAGGTCGAGGCTGCAGTGGCCGGGAGCATGCCAATGCACTCCAGTCTTGGCAACAGAGTGAGACTCCAACTCAAAACAAACAAAAAAAGAAAACAATGAACACAAATAAATCAGTTAGCACAAATAATGATAAGGAAAGAACCCTATAGTGGTAAATGTTATGTAGACTTAATAAAGTGTGGACAGCTCATAGCCAGCAGGCCATGTTATAATGAGATCCAGGAATGTCCCCATGGAGGAGTATCTTTGGAACCCCTCTCAGGACAGAGGAAAGGGATGTGGGAAGGGGTCATGAGTTTGAGAACCTGAAGGACAGTGGCAACCTGAAGTAGGGCTGAGATTTACACTAGACACATCAACTGTGATATTTAAACTAATGAAGAATGTCGAAGGCCCTGGTGACGTGTAGTTGGATGTTGTAAAAAGGAATTCAGGGTAATTTTCGTGTTCTTTGATAGCTGCTGATCACACACAGAGGTCTCAAGGATGGTTCTTCCGGGCAGGGACAGGTGAAGTCAAGTGGCTAAAGACTCTTGGGGGAGTACTCAACCTTCCCTCCACCCTCTGCCCACCTTGCAGCTTTGTGTGTACCCACTATTTTGCCTGGGCCTCTGGTCCCAGGGGGCTGCCCAGCACTGCTTTCTCTGAAATTCTAAGGTTCTGTGATCCAGAAGTACAGAACCTAGAAAGTGCACTTGACAGAGAAGGGAAGGTTTTTAGAAAGAGAGTGACAATGTCAAGGTCACTTAGAGAGGAAGGGAGAAAATGGGAACCAAGGAAGTCCTAGAACCACAATTACAGCCTCCTCAGGTGCTTTGGGACCATCCTGGGCTAAGGGATGGCCTGTGGGAAATCCTCAAATTCCTGAAGCCCTGATGGAGAAACCTCTCCCCATGTCTCTTCCAGCTGCCTTGGGCTGGGCTGCTGCACTCAACAGGGGGGTGGGTTAGTTTCTGGGAGGGCAGTCAGCCCCCTGCCCCATGTGGGGCTAATCAGAAATCCCAAGAATGAAAAGTCCTAGGTGAGAAGAAACTAGACCAGGTTTTCACAATCTTTTTTTCTGCAATGATTCTTGAATTATCACTTATATCTTCTGGGTCTGGTGCATAAACTAGCATGTATCCAGAGGTCATGGTCCCATTACCAGCATATATGAATTGTATGTCCAAGAATCAAATTTAATTGCCAATTCTATTTTGGGCATTGAGAGACTTTTTTTTTTTCTGTGTGACTCACTTCCCTAAAAATAAGACGTCAGTTCTCATGCCAAAATGAATTTCTCATACCTAAAGAAAGCTTCAGTTTCTTCAGCTTCATTCTACCCTTGACATTTAAAAATTATCCAAGAAATTTAAAAATAAAGTTTTCAAGTCATAAGTCATAAATATCTGAGAAATGAGGCCTAGCACATAGTTTTATTCTGTGTTTTATAAAGAGATTTTCTTAAGGAGGGATATACACATGCTAAGGATAAACTCGAGAGGCCCATGGTCCTATTCATGTGTCGGTTCCTTCATCTTTTATAGTCCTATTTTGGCTTAAAAAGTGTTATTGCTGAAACTAAAAATAAGGAGTGGAATTTTATTTCTTGGGTGATAAACCAGAGCTTGTGTTTGTGCCTCACAGGGTGTATGTCTGCTAGACAGAGGATGTGCATGGATATGTCTCCTCTTGCATGGGACCCTTGTGGTGTCTGTCCCTGGTCACACCTGGGAGCTGCATGGACATGACTACTCACATGCAGAAGGATGACTCCTGTCCTCAGACACCGAGAGTTGGTTCGTCCAAAATCTGGACATCTCATCCTGAGGACACGATCCTACTGGTCTCCAATCCTTCCTTTCACTGTCAAGTTCTCAGGGACATAAGGTTACAGGACAAGTCTTTCTCCTGTCACAATCTGTGTAGTAATGGAAAGAGAATGCTGTCCGTAATGCAGGAACCAAGCTCTCAATTCCCACTGCATGGGTCTGTGCATTGATCTCTTCAGGAACCTGTATTAAAGTCACAAAATGTTTGGATTTAAAATGAATGGAATACTTGGTGAAAACAGATTCAAATGGGAATCTGACACGCGTCTCCTGTTGCTTTGGCTGCAGGAGAAACACTCAGAGTGAGCTAAGACCAAGGTCAATCTCACTGCTCAGAGGATGTGAGAGTGAGACCAAGCTGGGATGGGGAGGTTCTTGTCCCACTTTCCCATGTGTCTGTGTCACTGTGAGTCACTGAAAGCTGCTCTCACTGCCATCGTAGGTGGCACAATAATAGTCAGCCTCGTCCCTGGCCTGGGTGCCACTGATGGTCAGGGTGACCCTGCTCCCTGAGTTGGAGCCAGAGAATCTCTCAAGGATTCCTGAGGGCCAGTAGCTATCATTGTAGAAGACCAACACACATACCTGGCCTGGTCTCTGCTGGTACCAGTCAGTATATTTATTTGCCAAATTATCTCCAGAGCAGGTGATCCTGGCCATCTCTCCCAAGGAGATCACGGTGCCTACAGGGAGAGAAAAAGAGAGGTAGGGGATGAGGGATCTACCCCGGAGATCTCTTGCCTCTTGCTGTGGAAGGATTCCCCCACCCAATAATGGTTTGGATGATTTGCATGGATTCCCTAGGAAAAACCCCTTTAATCAACCTCAGCCTTAGTGGCCCATAGACTTACTGGTTATGGGACGTTTGCACAAACTAAAACACAGTCGCTCTCTCCTAGCAGGTGCAGCCTCTCAGGCACTCAAATCCAATGAATACCAAGTGGGGGAATTTCAGCTCCAGCCACCCCTCTTCCTGCAGCTGGTTCATGAGCATCCTGTCCATCACAGGCAGGGTCCTGCTTAGCTCTGAGTCAGGGCCAGGTTTGTCCCTGAGCCCTGGAACTGACAATTTGGGTGGAACTCTTGGACAGTACCTGTGTATGGTACTGGACAGTACCTGTGTATGGCCTTGGAACCCTTGGGCAGTGCCTGTGTATGGCCAGGAGACCAAGGAGAAATAGAGTCCAGGCCATGACAGAGGTGCCCTGCCCCTGTTGCTATTTTCTGAGTCTCAGGCTGGGTGGGTCCCCCCAGGCCTCTCATCTCCTGGCCCAGGATTTGCCCAGGATGTAAATCAGCCCAAGTCAGGGACTGCTGCTGGAGGAGTTTCATGGCTTCCAGAGAAGGGCTCAGCCTCAAGCGATACAAGGAGGGGAGGGGCAGCCATGAAGACTCATCTAGGCTCATGGATTTTCCTTTACCTGCTCATTTTATAGTCTGAGTGGACACTTTTACCTCACACTGTATCTTCACCTACACCTGGGATGACTAGGTGGTTCTGTCTTCATTTTTTTTTTGGCAACATAACAGTTTATTATGTGGACAACAAATGTTAATACTTTATAAACAATTCTGTTATTAAAACAAATGAATCTACATAGCCTAAATCAACCTTCAAATTTCACTGTATGTTCACGAGCTAAAACAGATTACAAGCATTCAAGTATTTCTTTTCTTCTGATAGTGGAATGTATGTGCAAACAGCCTTCTTCAGTTTTCAAAACTGAATCTGATTATTTACTAAACATAAACTTACAATATACACATTTTAAAGAGTAATTATCTTTACTCTGATGTCTATGAAAATACATCTTATTTACATTATATCAAATTACACTTATGGCTTGTAAGTATTGATACTATGAAAATGCATCAAGACATTAATGGTCTGGCCTCATATTCCCATTAGCATGTAAGAAGTAAGACAAATTATTTCTAAAACTCTCAATGATTCTTTGTCATTTATTTTCGTGGAAAAATATGTCATTCTGAGCACTCACCTCATACTGAACTTACAACAATGCTCAATGTGAACCACAAAAAACCTCTTCACTTTGATCTTTTAAAGGAGATTACATATCAGTGTTCTTCATCCTCCGTGGAAAACATGTGATGACTGCTGGTGACCTACTATAAAAAGACATTTCATAGCTCTAATGTACCAACAACTGACCCTATGCTTTTACATAAAAACTACGAATGAAAGCATAGCATCATGTGAGTTGAATTATGTCAATATTGTTTGCTTTTCAAAATATCCTCAAATTCTGTCAATTGTACACAGGGTACACAGGGAATATACTTATGCTTTCCTAAAAACAAACAAACAAAAAATCATCTTCTATTGCCATTCAGTATCTGGTATTGATATTTCAACTTGACTTTTCAGTAAATAAGTCTCCTTATAAATTGCACCTGTAAAATTTTCAGTCTGAATACCCTAGTATCTCCAACGGCATATATTTTGAACAAAAGCCAGTCCACATTCTTTAAATATGTAGATTCTCTCCAAAGCACAGTCTAATGTCAAATAAAGTTTTTGCTGGTTAATGTCTTTAGACACTTTTTACGATTGTACATTCAAAATATCTGTGATTTAAGTAAAGATAATGGTAGTCTTTATGTCTGTAAATTTCTCACCATATCTCTGTGGTTTATAACTTGATATGTTTTCCCAGTCATTACACATACTGAAAATCTAGAGTATAAATTCTCTGATGTTGAGAAGACTTGAAAAAACAGTGAAAATGTTTACCCCATTCTGCCCACCTATAGGGAATCCCTAAATATAGATGCTCATATGTCAACCAAGTACTGAATGAGAGCTAAAGGCTTTATCACATTCCTCTCATTTATATAGTTTCATCTCAGTATGGATTCTTACATGTCCAGCAAATTGTATATGAGAGCAAAAGGCTTACCATATTTTTCACATTTGTAGAGTTTCTCGCCAGTATGGATAATCATGTGTCTTGCAAATCCATTATGAGAGTGAAGGGCTTTGCCACATTCTTCATATTTGTAGGGTTTTTCTCCAGTATGGATGGTCTTATGTTCTATACTTTATGACAGCAAAAGGCTTTGCACACTCTTCACATTTGTAGAGCTTCTCTCCAGTATAGCTCCTCATATGTATGGAAAATAGTTTGAAAACAAAAAACTTTGCCACATTCATCACATTTGTAGGGTTTCTCTCTCTAGTATTGATGGTCTTATGCCCAACAAATTCTTTATAAGTGTGAAAAGCTTAGCCACACTTTTCACATTTGTAGGATATCTCAACAGTATGGATCTTGACATATCGAGCAAGTAGTCAAAGAGACTGAAAGACTTTTCCACATATTTCACATTTGTAGGGTTTCTCTCTAGTGTGGATGGTCATGTGTCAAGCAAATCCATTGTGAGAACAAAAGACTTTGCCTAATTCTTCTTTTTTTTTTTGAGTTGGAGTTTCACTCCTTCGCCCAGACTGGAGTGCAATGGCACGCTCCTGACCACCGCAGCCTCGCCCTGCTGGGCTCTAGTAATCCTTTTGCCTCAGCCTTCCAAGTAGCCAGAACTACAGACGCGTGATACCATGCCCTGCTAATTTTTTATTTATTGTAGAGATGAGGGCTCGCCAAGTTGCACAGGTGGGTCTCAAACCCGCGGACTCAGGCAATCCACTCACCTTGGCCTCCCAAAACACTGGGATTACAGGCTGAGCTGCTAAGCCCGGCCTACCACGTTCTTAACACTTATAGGACCCAGTGTGAATGGTCTTATACTTAACACCCAGTATGGATGGTCTTATGTCCAGCAAATCCTTTATGAGAGTGAAAGGCTTTGCCACACCCTTCACACGTGTAGGATTTCTTTCCAGTATGGATCATAGTATGTTGAGCAAGGTCTGAATGACTGTGAAAGGCTTTGCCACATTCTTCACATTTGCAGGGTTTCTTTCCAGTATGGATCATAGTATGTCCAGCAAGGTCTGAACAACGGTGAAAGGCTTTGCCACATTCTTCACATTTGTAGGGTTTCTTTCCAGTATGGATCAAAGTATGTCGAGCAAGATCTGAACGACTGTGAAAGGTTTTGCCACATTCTTCACATTTGTGGGATTTCTCTCCAGTATGAATGGTCTTATGTACAGCAAGTTCTCCTTGAGAGCAAAAGGTTTTGCCACATTTTTCACTTATGAAGTCTCTCTCTTCCCTATGGATTCTTTCACATCTATTTAGATAAGATGATTTCCTAATTGCTTTCCCACATATATTGTGTACATTTCCTCCATTATTTTTTTTATGTTGACTACATTTTGAGAACTGGTTAAATGTTTGCCATATTCATGTTTGAAAGCCATTGCAGAAATTTGGATACTCTGGTGGATAACAAATCTGGAGTGTTAATGAAAGACTTTCCCACTCTTGTTACATATGTAATGGTTATTTGCAACTGAGCATCCTATCTGCTCTTCACCCTCATGCACACTTTTCCAAGATTTTTTTAAGCGTAAGTTCTTAAGGTCAAATTTTCCATATTTTCCCATTGGCACCTTTTTAAGTGAGACTTCTATGCTCTTCTCTGGCAAAAGGCCCTCAGTGTAATGAGAAGTCACAGCTGGAAGTTTGGCTAACGTGTTATGTCTCTTCACATCCCAGGGCTCTTTTCTTTGCTCCAGACACGTGATCAGGTCTGGCTTAGAGACAGCAAGTCCCAGAAAAACCAGGTTTCTGTGGTTCTCTAACATCAGAGTCCTGTACAATATTCGCTGAGAGGGGTCCAGGCATTCCCATTCTTCTGAAGAGAATTGTATGGCCACATCCTTGAATGTCAACAGCCCCATCACCCAGCTTCTGGGTGTCCCAGCATCTTCCTTACTGACTCCCCAGACCTGCATTTCACAGGAAGAAAAGGGAAGAAGCAAAGGCATGTTATTCTTTCCAAAATGATTCAGCACTTCTGCAGGCCCAGAAAACAAAATGCCTGTCTTGATTTTTTTGGTGCCATTCTACAGGTGACATCAATAGGCTTAGCCATATGTGGTTTCTGCCGCAAATCAAGAAAGCAGCAGAGTCAGAAAAAAACTCTCCCCTACAAAGTGTACATGTAATATTTTAAATATCCAGAAAGGTATGTAAATATTCTGTCCTTGATATGAGCTCATTCTGCAGATTGTAGATGCTGTGCCTCAGTGTCCCCAGTATGCAATCAGGGCGGGTTACAGATTCCACCCTGAAGAAATGTCTGACAGTGACTGAGTTTTAGTACCAATGGCATAGCTAGGGGTAAGTGAAGTGCTTGGACATGTGGCAGAATAACAGAAAAATTCTACCAGAGCCACAAAGGGGAGGCATGGAGAGAGAATTTGTCCATCAGTGTCAAAGATGATACTCTAGAAAAAAAGAACCCCTTTTCCTCCAGGTCTCAAGTCGTAGTCACTGACCCTCCCAAAATGTCAGCATCTCCCTGATGCCCAAGCTTACCCCAGCCCTAGGAGACTGCCTGGTGACTCTCTGCTGCTTCCTGGTGGCCTCTCTATACCGGTTGCGGAAGACTCAGTGGCCTCCTTGGTCCAGGGGTAGATTCAGAACTTGCTGCTCAGCTCTGATTCTCTGATCCATGGACTGCTGGTTCCAGGGGAGGAATCCCTTTTCTATGTGTGGCTCCTGCCTGCCTCATGGCCCTGCATGAAGGGCTCAGTTCCCATGAAGATATGAGCACACTCTATTGGATGACAATGGGCAGAACCCACATGAAGCATCCCTGTACCTGTCTCTGGGTGGTTGGTCATAAGGATGACCAGGATTTGGCACAAAGGGTCATGGAGCTCAGGGATTTCATGTCACTGATGCTGTCTGTGGGTGTAAGACCAATATGTGTCAGTGGCTACTGCACTAAGCACAGAGACAGGGGAACATCCAGTTAACTCAGACTCACTCTGGTCTTGCTTGTAATTCCTCCTGGAATTCAGCGTGAACAAGACACAGTCCTGCCCTCAAAGTTTTCCCATCCTGTAGTTGGGTAGTCCAATGGATACACTGGATTTGCAGCCAGTCCCCAACACCATCTCCCAGTGTAATGTCTTCTGTTTCAAAAGTCTGATGCTTGCTTTCCCAGGTCCCTCTCAGGCAGGACTAGCCATGTGGGCCAGCACGGTTCATGGAACATAAGTGTCAGTTGACTGAAGATCTTCTCAGGAAAGTTTTCTTTTTGTGGAAAAAAAGAAACTGACTGGATATGTGCAGCATCTTTCTTCTTGAATATGGGTGTGATGACTGGAGCTGAAGCAGTCATCCTGAGGTCTTAGGTCAACAAGGATGAAAACCAAGCCAATATCGTAGTGATAATGTAAGAGAGTTAGAAATATCCTGGTTACTTCAGGGAAATAAGGAGTATCTGGAAATCAACAACCATCATACCTCAGGCTTATTTTGTGAGGAGAAAAATACGCTCTTTTTTGTTTAAGTCTATGTTATTGTATGATTTCATTGACGAATCATTCCTGATCAATTAGGACAATAATTGATACAAATAAAACCAATCCACAATGATAAAGATACTGAAAGGACCCTACAAATGGAAGTGCTTGCAGATAATTAACAAAGAATTCAGGCAGAGAATGGCAGGTAGACCATGTTATAATGCAAGTCTGGGGACCATCCAGAAGAGGACTCTCTGGAACTGCTCTCAAGACAGGATGAAGACTTAAGTCTCAGGAAGTGTGGGGGGAAGGATTGAGTCACAGCTCACTAAGAGACTGGTAATTTTGTGAAGATCTGAAAGGACAGTGAGAAACCTAAAGGAGTCTAAGATTCAAAACCAGTTCAGTACCATATGACAATTTCCTGAAAGTGAAAATTTTGATGGCAGGAGAGATGTGTAGTCAGGTGTGATAAGGGGAATTTCTGGATAATAAATCACATGCTGTGATAGCTGCTTAGCACATCTTGTTGCCTCCAGAACAGCGCTGATGAAGCAGGAACAGATGAGACTCAGGTGGATCCAGCCCAGCCCCCTCCCGCTACCTAGTTCACTTGGGGCTGAAAACTCTCAGGAGAATGGACATTGTTCCTTCCCTCTACCCTGTGCCCACCATGCAGCCCTGTGGGGGCCCACAATGCTTCCTGTGCCACTGGTTCTGGGCCAGCAGTCTGGGGTCCTATGTGGGTCACCTCGCACTGTTTTCTCT
Organism: Cephalopachus bancanus; assembly: GCA_027257055.1. Taxonomy (NCBI): domain Eukaryota; kingdom Metazoa; phylum Chordata; class Mammalia; order Primates; family Tarsiidae; genus Cephalopachus; species Cephalopachus bancanus. The sequence continues at coordinate 222,218 of JAPVLO010000817.1, forward strand.
GAAATTCTAGTTTTTTATGATCCAGTAGCAGAGAACTCAGGGAGTTCACTTAACAGAGAAAGGAAGGTGTTGCGAGAGGGCGTGATAATCCCAAGGTAAACTGAGGAGGAAAAGAGAAAAGCATAAGAATAAACTCTTCCAGGTTCCTTTGATAAGCCTAGACTAGGGGAGGGCATGTAAGAAAATCCTTATTAAAAAATTTTTGACAACAACATATGCTGGCAAGGATGTGGAGAAAACGCTTCTACACTGTTGGTGGGAATGCAGACTAGTACAACCTCTTGTACTAGAAGACAGTGTGGCAATATCTGAGAGAACTAGAAATCGATCTTCCATATGACCCAGCAATTTCCCTATTGGGAACATACCCAGAGGAATTCAAATTATTCTACGAAAAAAATACCTGCACACGTATGTTTGTTGCACCTCTATTCACAATAGCAAAAACATGGAACCAACTGTGTTGCCTATCGAAACTGGACTGGATAAAAAAAATGTGATACATATGCAAAATGGAATATTATGCAGTCATAAAGAAGGACAAATATATGGACTTTGCAGCAAATTGGATGGATTTGAAGTCGATCACACTCAGTGATTTATCACAGAAACAAAGAACTGAGTTCCATATGTTCTCACTCATAAGGTGACCTTGAACAATTATAATACTATAAGAAAGCGATTGGCAGTAGTGGAAAACTGTCAGGGAAAGTGTAGTGGGACTGGCAGTTGAGGGAAACTGCTAGGGGAGGGAGGGGCATACCTCACCAACAAGGGTACCTGCATGATCAATATTTGTATTCCTAACCCTGAATTGTACCCCACATCTTTATAATAAATAAATATTTTTTTTTTAAATTGGGGGATTGTGATGGAGAAGCTTTTCCCTGTCATTTCTTCCAGATGCTTGTGGGGGCGCACTGCTGCATCCATTAATGGAGGCTTGGGTTTATTTCACCATTTTAGTTCTTAGGAACAAAGCTGCTATTTAATATTCATGTACATATTCTGTGCAGCTCCCTGCACCAGGTCAGGTGGATCTAACCCAAATAGTCTAGATTAGAAGCAACTAGAGTGACCATTTCATGTTGTGTTGTTGCTGTTGTTGTTGTTGTTTGCTTTTTTCTGAATCGAAGTCTCACACTACAACCCTGACTGGACTGCAGTGGCATGGTCATGGCTACCACAGCCTCAATTTCCTGGGCTCAGGCAATCCTTCAGTCTCAGCCTTCCAAGTAGCTGTGACTACAGTCATGTGCCACCAAACCCACCTAACTTTTTGATTTATTGTAGAGACAGGTCTCACCATGTTGCTTAGGCAGATCAGGAACTCCTGAGCTTAGGCAATCCTCTCACCTCCACATACCTGAATGATGAATTTATAGGCTTAAGTCACTGCGCATGGCCCTTTGTATGGCTTTTTAACCCTGAAGTAATTTATTCACAGAAACATGAAAAACAACAGAATTATTGTTTAGGTCTTAGGGATCCAGGACACAGAATAACATTTATCCAAATTGCCAATGCTTTTGAGCAGAGAATATATTATGTGTCTGTGTACATTTTGTTTTTTTTTTAATTTAAATTTTCTTTAAATTTTTCTATGTGGTCCACATTATCACAAACTGAATATCAGCTCTAAGCAAGTCGAGGAAACTCAGGTTTTTGATTACTGCTTTTAATTTTACCCTCAACATTTTCATATTGTCCAAGTGATCTAGAAGTAAAGTTTCTAAAACCATATGCCATAGCTCTATGAAGAATACAGCCTTTGATTCAATTTGAAAATACATTTCCTTATCAAGAGTCAGCACTCATCGCTGGCATTCACAGGCAATCATACCCATGTATTGATGTCTTGATCTCTTTTATAGGCCAATATTTGCATTATACGTGTATTCTCAATAAATAGTAAAGAACTGAATGTGTCTCTCTAATGAAGAACTTGTTCTGTGCTGTACTAGCGTTTAATTACATGTCAGATAAAAGATACCTACATATTTTATTTTTTCTTTTTAAAATCAGCTTTATTGAGATGGTTTCCAATGACTGTGCACCCATTGAGAGCGTACAACCCAGTGGTTTTCAGTGTATTCCATGTGTGTATAGTGACACCACATTCTGATTTAGAACCTTTCATCATTTCAAAGGGAAACCAAGGACCCTGTAGCTAACACCCTCCTTCCTTCCATTCACCCACCCCACCACCAGCCTAAACAAATGCTAGAGTTTTCTCAGTTCTGGACTTTTCTATGAACTTAGTCCCATACCATGTGGGTCTGGTGACTGGATTAGTTCACTTAGCATAAAGCTGTCAAGGTTCATCCTCACTGTAACACGCATGGGAACTTCATTCTTTTTATGGCTGAAAAATATTCTAGGGTACACATATGCTGCATTTGTTGACCCAAACAACCGCTGATGGTTGCTTGGGGTTTTTTCCACCTTTAGGCTATTAGGAATGAAGCTCCTCATCAACAAGGGTACCTACATAATCAACATTTGTATACCTAACCCTGAATTGTACCCCACGTCTTAATAATAAAAAATAAAATTTTAAAAATTTAAATAAAAATAAAATAATATTTAAAAAGAAATAAAGCTGCACTAAATATTCATGTACAAGTTCTGTGCAGACATATTTTTTCAATATCTTGTGTAAATAATTTGGAGTGGTATTCCTGGGTATAGGTTAACTCTATGTTTAATCATTTAAGGAATTGCCAGGCTGTTTTCCAAAGCAGCTATCTCATTGTACATTCTCATAAATGGTGTATGAGGGTCCAATTCTCTCCATCATTATCCACACTTGTGGTTCTCTGACTTTTTTATTCTAGGCCCCCTAGTGGCTGTGAAGTCATGTGTCAGTGAAGTTTTGGTTTGCATTTCCCTTATGACTGATGATCAGCACTCTTCATTTGCTTGTTGGCCTTCCTGGGAGGAAGGTCTATTCATTACTTTCTCATTTTAAAATGACCTTTTTGTTATTACGTCATAAGAATTTTCTATGGGCCAGGCACTGTAGTTAATGCCTGTAATTCCACATCTTTAGGAGGCTGAGGGAAAAGGATTGATTGATCCCAGGAGTTTAAGACTAGCCAGGGCAATACTGTGAGACCTCGTGTTTACAAAAGCCTCTTTAAAATCAACTAGGGGCCATGGTGTGTGCCTTTAGTCCTATCTTCTCAGGAGGCTGAGACTGAATGGTGGCCTGAGCCCAGAGAGTTCAGGCTGCAGTGAGCTACGATCACGCGACTGCACTCCCGCCTGTTCAACAGTGAGTGAGTACCCAGCTCATAAATAAATAAATAAATAAATAAATAACATGAGTTGCTTTGTTTTCTAGATATAATTCCCTTGTTAAATATATGACTTGCAAATATTTTCTCCCATTCTGTAGGTTGTCTTTTCACCTTATTGGTGGTATCTATTGAAGCATATAAAAGTTTCATTTAATGAATTTCAGTGCTTTTATTTTGCTGCCAGTGCTTTCATAAAGAATTCCTGCCCTAATAATTCTTTTTAAGATTTATTGCTAGCCGGGCTCAGTGGCTCAGCCTGTAATCTCGCGCCTTGGGTGGCTGAGGTGAGTGGATTGCCTGAGCCTATGGGTTCGAGACCCACCTGGGCAACTTGGTGAGACTTCATCTCTACAATAAATCAAAAAATTAGCTGGGTGTGGTAGCACGCGCCTGTAGTTCCAGCTACTTGGAAGGCTGAGGCGGAAGGATCTCCGGAGTCCAGCAGGTCGAGGCTGCAGTGGCCGCTCCCGGTCACTGCACTCCAGTCTGGGCGACAAAGTGAGACTCCAACTCAAAAAAAAAAAAAAGATTTATTGCTAGGATTGTTCTGGAGGTTTTATAGTTTTTACTATTACAATTTGGTGTTTGACCCATGGAGTGAATTCTTACACATGGTGAGAGGCATGGTCCACCTTCATTCTTTGACATGTAGCCATCCAGCTGTCAGGCACCATTTTATAAAAAGATTCTTCTCTCCTCGTGGATGGTATTGGCACCCTTGTCAGAGTCAGCTGAACTTAGGTTTCTTTCTCCATGTTCAGTTCTATTCTTTTGACCAATGTGTCTGACCTGGAGCCAGCACTGTGTTCCCCTGATGACTTTTACTTTTTGTAAAGTTTAAAATGAGGAAGTGTGAGTCTTCCTGCTTTTTTCTTCGTTTTCAGAATTTTTTGACAAGTCTGCATCCTCTGCAATTTCATTTGAACTTCGTAATCAACCTGTCACTTTAAAGATGTAAATTGGGATTTTCATAGACATTGCCTTCAATCCACAGACCAGTTTATGTATTTGTGCCTCCTTATCAATAACAAGTTCCAGATCTATGAACCTGGAATGTTTTTGTTGTGTAGATATTCCATAATTAATATGAACATATTTTATCGTTTTCGGAGCACATGTTTTGCACTTAAAAAATTGTTACCAAATGTTTTCTTTAATTTGATATTTTTCATTCAGAGTTAGCTCACACTGAAATATGAGGGTGTGAGCCAGGCTCGGTGACTCAACCTGTAATCCCAGCACTTTGGGAGGCTGAAGTGAGTGAATTGCCTGAGCCCGCGGGTTCGAGACCCGCCTGGGCAACTTGGCGAGACCTCATCTCTACAATAAATCAAAAATTAGCCAGGCATGGTAGCGCACACCTGTAGTTCCGGCTACTTGGAAGACTGAGGTGGAAGGATCGCCAGATCCCAGCAAGTTAAGGCTGCAGTGGCTGAGAACGTGCCACTGCACTACAGTCTGGGTGACAGAATGAGATGCCAACTCAAAAAAAAAAAAAAGAAAGAAATGTATGTAAGGATGTGAATCTACAGGATTGAAATGACCGGGGAGTGAATGGTTCAAAACTTAAATACTTTTACCAGTCATTGTTGTGACACTAGAGAAATGTGATTTTTATTATTTTCAGACTTAACTGAAGTGGGATTTAGTAAAAACATATATATACGTTTATTTATATATCTATCAACATACAGAAAGGAAAAGAGAGGGAGGGAGAAGAAAAAGAAGGAGCAGGAGGGAAGGAGGAAGATGGGGGACAGGGCAAGAGGAGAAGAAGGAGGAGGGGGGAGGAAAGAAAGAAATACCAATTGACCTGGAGCTATTGACTGGTGTGTGAAACCTCCCTCTGGGCAGGAGCACTGTGGCCCTGGCAGAGCACTGAGGTTCTGCTTAAATCAGGAGTCCTCCCAGTATTTCTGCAGCTGTGGAGAATGGAGGGGCACATCATGGGCTTAGTAAAGAAGGTTTTCTGGTGAGCTCATCAGAAAGCAGTCCAGAATCCAGGGTTTAACTCCATGTCCGAAAGGAGACTGAGTCACACCCAATCAGGTAAGATTTGGCTGTTGCAGATAAGTAGACACTGGAGACAGTGTGAGGACAGAAGCTGAAACATCCCTGTGATGGGTCTAAGGAGGCATTAGCACAACTTCTGTGGTTTTGGTGAAATATCAGGAAGGACCATATTCTATGCAGAATCTGAGATGACAGGAGTTTTGGGGTTCAGGCAGACTCTTAGGTAGACCCAAAAGGACTGGAGTGTTCTCACTAGGAATGCTAGAAGTGGGGGTGGAGTCCATAGTATCTCCCATGGGTGTCCAAGCTCAGTGCATTATCCATGGAGTCTGACCTATAGAGCTATGAGCATTTTTCCTAAAACTTGGCATCACTTGGCTTAGTAGAAGGGCAGCCAACAGAATCCCTGTTCAATCTAATCAGTCAAAAGTAATCAAGAATGGCAAAAGGTAGTGGTTCAATGACAACACCAGTCTCTTCTCCAGTTTCCAGATCTGAGACAATTTTATAACCGAGAACCTCTTACATCATGAAGTGTCCTTAAAGGAAAATCCCTGCAACAGCATGGCAATTGAATAAGGCAGGGTCAGCTGCTATGACTACTGCTATTGTTTGTAGATAAAGTTTTACTGGCATTCAGAAATGCCCTTTTACTTAAGCTACCTCCATGTGACAATGGCAGAATGGAGTAGTTGCCAAAGAAACCATGTGACTGGCAAACATTAAAACATTTATTATCTGGCCTTCATACATATGATATACCCTGAATCTTTCCCCATCTCCACCCCATCCAAGAGAATAAATAACATTTCATCCTTGGTTGGGAGTGGCATGTACTAGTGGCACCATCAATAACTTAAAGATTTTGAGATTATAGTAGGATTTTATTTCCATTTATTTCTTAGAGTGGGGTCAATAAAAGTTGATTGGATCCTAGAAGGAGGAATTAGATTTCTACAGATCTAGTCAGGTCATGGTCCCATGTGAAAAGTCTTTGCCAGATGTGAAATCTGCTCAAATAGAACAGAACACCATAACTGCCTGCGGGTGCACAGAATGCACCATTGATTCAGAAACTCAGTCCTTCTCTGTTCCTCTCAGACAGTAGGATCAGAAACAGTGTGCATTCACATGAAAAGGACAACAATTTATGTTTAAATTTTATTCCTCCAGTGTCAATAACCCTTTCTTTCCTATCATGATGTGGCCAGCTGAGCTTGGACCATCTGACCACCCAGGAGAACGTCCCAGAAGCACCCACCATGGGGTAGTACAAGGATCTGAAGTGCATAAAATAGCAGATATATTGTAAGATTTGGTGAAACCCATGCACTCCAAGAATGGAAAATAAACCATAAGAAGACTCGTCTCCATATGAGCAGAAATGTTCGGGATCCTGTTGTTTGATGCATGTTGAGCATCTTCTGCAAAAGAAAGGACTCGTTATTACAGTCTAACTTAGGAGAAAGGAAGGAAGAGGCATGAAGTCTGTACAATCACATTAGTTTCTGGAAGCAATGTAGTTCACATGTGGAGATGTTGCTCCAACCCAAATATCAGAAATAAAACAGAATGCTTCCCATCTATGGGTCCCAGAGCACAAAGGCCCTGCAGCAGCTGCACACAGGTGTGATCGTCCTGCCGGTTGAGCCCAAGACAGCAGGTTTTACTATCAGGCAGGAATTGGTGATGGGAACAGAGGCCTTGCATATATGTCAAGCCCCCATATTAGATACCAGTGTAGACCCAAGGAGTGTTGTAACAAGGCCTCATCATTTTAATGAAATGTATGCAACTTTTGGAAAGGTTTATTCTGTTCCTGCTGACCCTAAGAGCCATGTGTCCGCATCCTGCTCACAAAGAGCAGGATCACTTAGATCCGGGCCCATGGGCTTGACTGGTTATGGGGCCGTAGAACAAATGAGAAACCAGGGCCTCTCTCCCAGCAGTGCAGCCCCTAAAGCTCCCAAAGCCAGTGAGGACAAAGTCGGGGGTGCCCCAGCATCGCCCCTCATCACCCCCTGCAACAGGTTTATGACATCATGCCCACAACAGACAGGGCCCTGTTGAACTCAGAGTCAGTGCCAGGTTTTTCCCCAAGCCTGGGGCTGGGTGAGTGGGTGGGAACCTGGGGCAGAACCTGTGCAGTAAGCCTGCAGGCTGAGGAGGAGAGGGGTCCAGGCATTGGTAGAGGCACTCCCCATGCTGCTCCCAAGGTCCAGGCTGGGCAATGTTCCCCAGGCCTTTCTTAGCCCCTCGCTGGAGAGAACTGCCTGGATGCAAATCAGTTTGAATCAGAGGTTGCTGCTGGGGGAGCTTTCTGTTTTCCACAAAATGTTCAGCCACAAGAGACTCAAGGAGGAGAGGAGGGCCCTGTAGACACACTCTCAGTCCACAAATTCTCCTTTACCCACTGGTCCTATAGTCTGGGTCGACATCTTCACCCTAGATTGTGTCCAGGCCTTCTCTTCTGGGATGTTCAGGGCAGAGCTCACAGGGGAAGATAATCTGTATTTTCTAGGGAACTTGGAGTCCTTCCCATGGAATGGCCTTTGGCCTTGTTAAGTAGATGGCCAGAGAGTCATAGTGACGGTTGTGGCATCATTTGGATCCCCAAGCACTTCCTTTGGCTACTCTGGCTCAGGAGAGAGATTAATGTTGGTTGAGGATTTAGAGTTGTCCTGTCCGTAATTGTATGTCAGAGTTTAGATGTCTCCTATCACCCCCTAGCTCCACCTTTGGAACACACCTCCTAGAACCCCTCTTCATCCTCACTCTACAGGTGACAGCATGAAGTCTAGGCAGGTCAGGATCCACTGCAGATTCTGTTCATGAGTGCTGGAGCCAGAAAAAAATTCCTTGCCAAGTGCACATGGAATGTTGGAAGATCCATGTGATGCTGTGCGTTTCTGCCCTTGGGTGTGATCTCCTGGGGAGGTCAAGGGTGCTGTGCCTCAGTATTCCTGGTGTGTGTTTGGATCCAGGAGCAATAAAGGAAGTGAAAGATATATTTTCCAGATAAGAGAATGGGAGGATGTTGCAAACTCCAGGAAGCCCTCTGGTGAATGTTTATTGCAATTTAGTTGTCTTCATTTGGGGGAATGTATCAATAATATTAGGACAAACAGAAGGTTCATGAGCTACTGCTTTGAGACTCACAAAAGAATCAAGACAGATGATTTCACAGCTGTCCCAGAGGAGAGATAGGTAGAGATTGGGACAGTGGATGATGGAGGAGCGTTCAATGAATGAGAAGCAACAAGGGCTCTCACCGCACAGGAGAGGAAGGTGGACATGTGAAAACACAGGGGAGGGTGGCATGTGTGACAGTGATGGTGTTTATCACAACTGAGGAGGCCAGTATGTCGGGGGAAGCTAAGTGCCTGGGCCTGTGTCAGAGAAATAGGCACCATCAGCAAAAGCCAGATCAGACACATGGAATCAGAAGAATCTGTACATCAATGCAAGGTTGACACTGTAGAAAAATGGCTCCTTTCCTTCTAGGTCTCAGTTGTGGGTCACTGACCCTCCTGCATGTCAGCATCCCTTTGATGCCTAGGCCCACCCCATACCCAGGTGGCTTTACCAGAAGGTTTTCTGTTGCCGCCTTATGACTGGTTGCCACTGGCTGCTGCAGGTTTTCCTAAGGCCTCGGCATCCGCACAGGAAGCTCTGGCACTGGGAAGACTTACAGGTCATTTAAAACAGAGGCAGAGCCTTGGGATCTTGACCTCAGGCTGTCATCAAATTCAACCTCCCTGAGAAGGGCTTACATGTGAGGAAGGGAGTTTTCTGTACCCAGCAGCACTTCCCAGTGAGGGCACTGCTCTGAGCTGCCAGGGATTCTCTGCTGTGCTGAGAGGGTCACCCTGAAGATAGATCTGGATGGATCCCTCAGTATCCACTCCACTGGACTTTTTGTTCAGAGTTACAGGCTGTCACGGGATCCTAGAGCCTCAGGAGCTGAGCTTAGTTGGGCACTTCTGGGGACTGATCCAGGATATTGATGCCAAGGTGTGGCCTGTCACCACTGCCTTTGAAAATCCAGACACCAACTGCTGAATGTCTGTCTGATTTTCCAACTAGGCCATATGTGTGGTTTGATTTAATCCTCATAATGAGAAATTAACTTGATTGTTTTAAAAAGATCATCTCCTCGCTCTTATATTTTATATTATGTCCATATATTTGACTTATAAAATCTCCACAATTGAAATAATAATTTTTAACATTCTTAATATAAAGTGGATTTCTCATAGTGGTTCTGAATCTTGAATTGGGTTCAAAGACTGTGATTGAAGGGATCCCAGTGTTGGCAGGGCCCAAGATGTGGTACTTTACCACCAAAGACATGTGGGTTGGTTACCATAATGCATAGCTGAGCCCAGGAAGGAATCAGAATCTGGTGAGATCATGGGTTGGGTCTAGTTTATCATGGAGTCCATAGACGTGAAGCAGATGAGCAGCCTCTCTCTCCTAATTTTTCTGTATGAATAGAAGCTCTGTCTGACAAAAACTGATGAAGCTATGTATGGGACCTTGGAACTCACCATTGGACCTGAACTGCCTATGAGCTGGGTGTGACCTGACCCAACAATCCCAGGGAAGAGGGCGCTCACAGTGGAAGGAAGGTATTTGAGATCTGAGGGACCAGGTCAGGATGCATAAGTCAATAGCATGAAGAGGTGACCAACATTCATGACCCAAACTTGCCCATCACTTTTTCCTTGAACACACAGCATGGGTCTCCTGAGGAGCTCCTGGGATCAGCTGACTGAGGAGGAAACACTCAGGCTTAGTTCACAGAGGTCTCTGCAGAACATGCAGGCACTCTAATGCTGGACAGTGTTCGTTTCTCATCTGCTTCTGGGACATCTCTGGACAGCAGTGGTGGGGAATATTTCCCTAGTGAGGCAGAACTTTGAGCAGTGTACCTGGTCAATGTTCCCTGGAAAGACAGATGGGCAAAAGTTCCTCATTCATGGGCTGTGACTCATAGTTTTGCTGAATGATAAGGGACTTGGGGGAGACACAATTAGAGAATTAGCAAGAAATGCCTTGATAAAACAAATGTGAAGAGACCTCCCCTATGCAGAGAATATGAAGATATTTGTCTCCTATGCAATTATTTATCAGAGTCTAACTGGGAAGAAAGTGATTTTGATAATCAGATGGGTAGGATGATTTGCTCTGTGGATACCAGACAGCCTCCTTCCCCAACCATGACTGTCATTCCCAATGGGCTCTATGACAAAGTGCCCATGGTGGCAGATGGAGGCTATCCATTAGCTCATCAGTGTGAATTTCCACTCACTAGAGCTGACCTGGCTGTAGCCACTGCTGAGTGACCATCTGACAACAGCAGAGTCCAACACTGAGGTCACTTATGATGCCATTTTCTGCAGAAAACAGTCAGGTGCCTGACTGAGATTAATCTGTTAGATGTCTTCCATCAAGGCAGGGAGAGTTCTTTGCTCTTATTATAATCACACTTATTCTAGATAGGGATTTGCTTTCATTGACTGTAAAGCTTCTGCCAAAACTAATAAACTAATAACCTCGGGCTTTAGAATGCCTCACCTATCTTTAAAATGTATTTCACAAGGGGGCTCTGATCAAGGAACTCATTTCATAGCAAATAAAGGGCCACAGTGAGTCCATCCTCCTGGAATGTCATGGTTGTAACATGTTCCCCAATAAACCGAGGCATGTGGCTTTAAATGATTTAATGGTTGATTGATGACTCAGTTACTGTGCCAGAGAGGGGAATGACTTGTACATTGTGCAATGTCTCCCACACTGGAGAAGATACTGTAAATTAGGGTTCAACATGTGGAGCTGCTTCTTCCACATTCAGGATTCATGGGTCCAAGAAACAAGAGGTAAACTAGAATGGCTTCATCCACTAAGGTCCTTAGGGATCCACTAGCAAAAATGTCACATTCTCTCCCTGACCTTACGTTCTGCTGGTCTAGGCACCTTAGGTGCAGAGGAGAATTGCTACTTCCAGGAAACACAACAATTATTGTATTGGACTGAGAGTTGAGGGTCCCCTTTGTCCCTTTGGGCCTTTTTTGCCTACATGGATGTCTCCATCTGCCTGAGTCACTGTGAGAAGTGTGCCACCCCTAGACCAACAATGGCAGTCAGTCTCGTCCTTAGCCTGGGCCTCAGTGATGTTCAGGGTGATCATTGTCCCTGAGCTGGACCCAGAGAATCACTCAGGTATCCCTGAGGGCCACTCGCTATCTTTATACATCACCAGCACTGAGGTCTGACCTCGCTGCTGCTGGTACCTAGAAGCATAATTTTTGCCAGTATATCTCCAAAACAGATGATCCTGGATGTCTGTCCTGGGGATGTTGACAATGAGGACAGCTGTGCCAGGGAAGAGGGTGTTCACAGTGGCTCCCACCTCACATGGAAAGAAAGTATCTGAGATCTGAGGGACCAGGTCAGGATGCATAAGTCAGTAGCATGAAGAGGTGGCCAATAGTCATGATCCTATCCTGCCCATCACTTTTTCCTTGAACACACAGCATGGGTCTCCTGAGGAGCTCCTGGGATCAGCTGACTGAGGAGGAAGCACTCAGGCTTAGTCCACAGGGGTCTTTGCAGAGCATGCAGGCAACCCAATGCAGGACAGTGCTGGTTTCTCATCTGCTTCTGGGACATCTCTGGACAGCATTGGTGGAGGAATATTTCCCTAGTGAGGCAGAACTTTGAGCAGTGTATCTGATCAATGTTCCCTGGAAAGAGAGACGGGCAAAAGTTCCTCATTCATGGGTTGTGACTCATAGTTTTGCTGAATGATAAGGAATGTCCTCATAGGAGGACACAGAGCCTGCAGGACAGAACGGGAGAGGTAGCTTGAAGATGAAGGACACATTTCCAGAAGTCTCACCCTGAGGCTGTACCTGTGTTCAGCCCAAGGTTTAGGAAAGATGCAGCTGGGGGTCCTGTGGGGTAGAACTTGGGGCAGCACCTGTGCAGAGAGTAAGGAAGGGATGGAGGAGAGGGGCCCAAGCCATCGTGAGATGGCCTGATCTCTGTCTCCTGAGCCCAAAGCACAGTTGGGCTCCCCACGTCTCTCTTATTCCCCAGGCCCTATGAGGAGTTAATGTTTAGTGCTTATGCAAATACACATCTTCTGCCACTCCTCACAGAGGGATGCCACTCAAACCAGATGTGGGAAAGCACCAGAGACCGAGGAGGAATGTGTAGGTTCCCCAGCTTCCTTCATCTGCTTCTCTGTCAGAAAATCAGTCTAGCACCCAAGGCCTGTGATCACAGTCACCTTGCTTAGAATTGAAGACATGGCCACTGTCCTAAACTCCGACATGTAGTGTGTCATTGGTCAGCCTCAACAGGGCTGAAGACCCTCCAGGATCCTGGCTATGGGGCTGACCTGGACCGTTCTGAGAGAAAGTTGATGAAACCTGACAGCACAGGTGGCATGGTCATCTTCCTTCTCCTTCATCTCTTCTTTGGGTCCCCCAGACTCACTTTTGTTTCCATTTTTGCCATTTCATTAGATTGTGGTTCTGCATCTTTAAGATAATGGTTAATCATTTCCTATATGGTAGTTTGTTTGTTGAACAGCCACAACTTAGGTGGATTGATCACAACATCTAGTCTCATTTCAGATGAGGTCTTGTTCTATGACATCCCTTATCCCGCATTAGACTATCAATCATCATTCTCAGCACTTCTGTTTTTTTTATTTGTTTGGTTTTTCTCCTCATCAGTGTTTTGTGTAAACTTATAAAAAGCACCAAAATCCCAGACTTCACTGAAAAACCAACCTTACGTCCAGGGTCTCAGTTACAGTCTCTGCACAGGGTGTGAGCTCTGGAGGGTGAATGGTCCATGGCCCCTTTAGCCATGCAGATCCTGTCACTCACACAGGACACTTGGTGGTCAGAGTTGTGACCTGAGGCAGGTTAGAATCCACTTCTCTCTGGTAGAGTCTCCTCACGGAGGCTGTGGATGCTTCATCCAGGGACTAGGGCCCTGAATGCCTTGTCTTCTGCCCTTTTGAAACACCTGAGCACAGAGCCATCTATGTGCTCCATCTATGACATTACCCAGCCCACAGTATTCTAGCAATTGCATCCTCAACTCTTCCATTCAATATTTCTTCCTCATGAGTGTAAACCCGCAAAAAGCACCAAATCCCAGACTTTACTGAGAAACCAACCCTAGGCCTGTGATCTCTGTGAGGGTCCCAGGGTCACAATCTCTGCACAGGGGTGAGCTCTGAAGGAAGGCTGAAGATGCTCTATCCAGATACCAGGGCCCTGAATATGCTCCTTCCTGCACACCTGAGACTCACCTGAGCACAGGAACTACAGCCTGAGGGAAGTGTCCACAGGAGGTGGAAGGAGAGGCAGAGGGAGGAGGATTTGGGCATCTCTGGAAGTGTCAGGAGAGAGACCTCAGCTCCCAGGAGCTGGCGAACTGGAGGAGAAGATGCCCTGAGAGTGGTAGGAGACACTTGGAGCCCCATTCCCTCATACTGTGCTCCCACCCTAGAGTACCTCTACCTTGGGGTGTTTCCCAGTGACTCCCAGCACTGTAGAAGCTGCTAAAACTGATACCTTGGCCCAGGCATCCCACTTCTCTCACAATTAAATAATCTACAATACAATGCATCTATCTTTCTTCTTTCAACTTTTTTTCTGCTATAATTGTCATACATTTTAGTTTTACATACTACATAAGTTCTACCATACATAGTGTTTTTTACTTTAGACAGTGAATTATTTTCTAAACATATTTAAATGATAAAAACTCAATATTTAACACTTCAATTGCCACTTATGACTCTTTTCATTAATTTTTGTGGATTCAGGTTCTATCTGGGATCATTTTTCTTCTGCTTTTTTCTTATATTGTGGGTCTGTTGATGATAAATTCTGTCAATATCTGTATGTCTCAAAATACTTTTATTTAGCTTTCATTTTGAAAGACATTTCACTGGGTAAAAAAATTGAGTTTCATTTTTTCTTTCAGTATGTATTCCATGTATTCTTGCTTGAATTTATTCTGTTTAGAAGTCTTTTGTCACTCTTTTCCCCTGAATGTAATGTATTTTCCTCTCTGGAAGCTTTTAAGACCATCTCTTATTTATTTTTTGGTTATTTTTTTGCTATTTAACTTATTTATTTCTGTTTTTAAACATTCTTTTTAAATTTTTATTTTATTTGAACTTTGTTGAGCTTTTTGAATTGCAAGTACATAGTTTCCACTAAATTTAGAATATTTGGTTATTCCTTATTAAATATTGTTTACTGTTCCTCCACCTCATTTTCTCTCCTTTAGGAACATGATTTATACACTAGTTACTTTGCTTAAAGTCATCTCCCAACTTGCTGTTCTCTGTTAATCTAATTTTTTGGCAGCTTTGTTCTTTCTTTTATTTTGCAGTGTCTATTGTTACATCATCAAATTAACTCATCATTTTTCAGAAATGTCATATAGCCTGTTAGTTCTGTTTCTCTGGAGAACCCTAACTTATAAATGTTATTAGTTATAACTCTTTGTTGTTAGACAGGTTTTAGTTTCATGGTTGCTTTAGGGTTTATAATATTCATCTAAGTCAGAGAGTAATGGAACCAGCAGCATGTGCCACCATTCACCAAAGAAGCAACAGTATCCACAGAGACCACAGAAGGGAAAAAATTGATCAGTCCGGGTTGTAAATAACCAGCCTTACCTGGATCATGTAGCCTCTGGAAGCAACAAGAAGTGAGTGAGGAGAATTCAGAAGTTCTGGCTCTTGACATGTATTTGGAAGGCCCCCTGAGTCTCATGTGTCTCCATTCCTTCATGGGGAAACTGCCTTAGCCACAACGATGCTCTGCTGAAACCCATGTGAAGTGGTGCAAAAAAAAAAAAAGTCCTGAGTAACTCCAGACACTATATCCTGAGCAACTCAATCCTTCCTACAGGTTGCTTTCTAGCCATCCCAGGAAGGAACCGGCCAAGGGCAAATTCAGCTGCAGCAGACTGTTTCTGGCTGGTGCAGGTTGCTATGAGAACACCCGAAGTTGAGGATGCCAGCACTCATCCTCAGCAAACTGCCTGAGGCTAAGGCAGGGGATTGAGGAGGACTAATTTCCATAGCAACCTTTCATTCTCCATGGAAACTCTTCTGTGCAACCTCTGCACAACACAGCAACATTTTCCCAGGGTTGGGAGAATCTTTCCCAATCCCTGCTGGGGTAGCTAACCCTGCACACAAGTGAGAAGCTTGAGTGATTTTCTCCCATACTTTCCTAGAAGACTCAAGGCAGACAGAAATCTTAGGTAATTCCCATAGACCCATGCACCATCTAGTTCAGATGGGAACTTCCAGAGGGGCAACACAGACCAAACAGAAGGCCCACAAACACTATTTGCAGCTGGTTGTCTCCTGCCAGTGCCATCTTCTGACTGGAGATCAATTGGCAGAGCCCATTACATTGGATATAGAGGTACTATATCATCTTTGGGGAAGTTCTGATAACAGATCCCAGCTAACACCGCTATTCAAACCACCCCAACCACTCAGAATGCCTTGCTAAAATAACACCACCACAGCTGGTAAGTGAAAAACTCACCGCATCAAAGTTATGTACAACCAAGGGAACTCTACAGTGCCTACGACAGCCCTCTGTCAACCCTGAATAATAATATACAGTCTACCCAAGTGACTAGTATTGACAAAAATATGCCACACTTTATAAAATATATTTTATTAATTTTATATTTCAAAGATGTGGGGGGTGCAATTCAGGGTTGTATACAAATGTTCATTATGCAGGTACCCCTGTTTCCCACTACTGTCAATCTGTAAAATATTTAAGATGGCTTATTGTTGAACCAAACTTGAGAACTTAAGCCCAGGAACACCCACTGCCAGAAGGTCGTGAGAACATGTGTCCACTGTGGTGGAATGATGATTTGATTATATACATTTGAGGAAGGCAGAAGTTACAGGAAAACATAAATCAATACATGTAATATTTTCATGGGTTTGGCCCAGGAAGGAGGGCATTTCCTAGTGAAGGCTTGCAGGTCACAAGTGGATTCAAAGATTTCACAATGGGCAATTTGCAGTTTTTGCCTATGGAAGTTGGGCAATCAACAGAGGAGATGCTTTGTTAAAATAAGGGGATGAGCCAGGCTCGGTGGCTCAGCCTGTAATCCCGCTGAGGTGAGTGGATTGCCTGAGCCTGCGGGTTCGAGACCCGACTGGGCAGGCGAGACCTCATCTCTACAATAAATCAAAAAATTAGCCGGGCGTGGTAGCGCACGTCTGTAGTTCCAGCTACGTGGAAGGCTGAGGGGGAAGGATTGCCAGAGCCCAGCAGGTCGAGGCTGCGGTGGCCGGGAGTGGCCACTGCACTCCAGTCTGGGTGACAGAGTGAAACTCCAACTCAAAAAAAATAAAAATAAAAAAAATAAGGGGATGGAAAATTTCAGATTTGATGACATGTAGAGGCAGTCTTAGATGCAGAGATGATAGATAAGTGTCTTACAAGGCTCCCTGGAGTCTGGGAGTCCATAAGAGATGGCCTTCTGGGGCCATAAGCCTTCTTTATTTATGTGATGTTATGACAGAGTCAGGTTGGAAAGTAACCTTTATGATACATGGTAATCGAGTAATAGGACCCTGCCTGGTGATCTCTTACCAGCTAAGGACTCTCCAAGCCATTTAGTTAGGAATTTGCACAAGAGGAAAAATAATCCTCAGTATGAACCAGAAAAAATAATTCTGACAATATGAGAAAACACAGTACTTCAGCATCCCCAAAAGGCTACATTTATTCTTCAATAATGGACCTTAGCCAAAATAAAATCTTTGGCATTCCCATGTAAATTCAAAATGTTGATTATAAAATTGCTCATTGAGATTCAGGAAAATGTTGAAAACCACCATAAAGAAATGAAAAATAAAGGACATGAATGAAAATTTTTCTAAAGAGATTGATACCTTAAAAAAAAATTAAAACTGAGATTCTCGCAGTCCAACCTGCTCTGATGCCATCTGACAACAAATTCCTGATCAAAACCCCAAGTACCCATGTCATAAGAGATAAGATAGGCAAGTTGGACCTCATCAAGCTGACAAGCTTCTGCAAAGTCAAATAAAACATCAAGATAAGCCGGGCTCGGTGGCTCAGCCTGTAATCCCGCGCCTTTGGGAGGCTGATGAGAGTGGATTGCCTTAGCCCACGGGTTCAAGACCTGCCTGGGCAGCGAGACCTCATCTCTACAATAAATCAAAAAATCAGCCGGGCGTGGTAGCGCATGCCTGTAATTCCGGCTACTTGGAAGGCTGAGGCGGAAGGATTGCCGGAGCCCAGCAGGTCGAGGCTGCGGTGGCTGGGAGCGGCCACTGCACTCCAGTCTGGGCGACAGAGTGAGACTCCAACTCAAAAAAAAAAAATCAAGATAGCAGGGAGACAGTCCATAGATGGGGGGAAAATATTTGCCAACTGTATGTCTGACAAAGGCCTAACATCTAGGATCTATAAGAAATTCAAATGTGCCAAAAAGAAAAAAACAAACAGTCCCATTACAAAGTGGGCAAAAGATATGAATAGACACTTCTCAATAGAAGACATATAAAGATTAGCCCGGCGTGGTAGTGCATGCCTGTAGTTCCAGCTACTGGAAGGCTGAGGCAGACGGATCCCTGGAACCCAGCAGGTCGAGGTTGCAGTGGCTGGGAGCGGCCACTGCACTCCAGACTGGGTGACAGAGTGAGACTCCAACTCAAAAAAAAAAAAAGAAGACATTTGAACAGCCAACAGATACATGAAAAAACGTCCAGTCTCACTAGTCATCAAAGAAATGCAAATTGGCTGGGCTGAGTGGCTCAGCCTGTAATCCCAGCACATTGGGAGGCTGAGGCAAGTGGATTGCCTGAGCCTGCATGTTTGAGACCCACCTGGGCAACTTGGCGAGACCTCGTCTCTACAATGAATAAAAAATTAGCTGGGCGTGGTAGTGTGCGCTTGTAGTTCCGGCTCCTTGGAGGGCTGAGGTGGAAGGATCCCTGGAGGCCAGCAGGTTGAGGCTGTGGTGGCCAGGAGCATGCCACTGCCCTCCAGCCTGGGCGACAGAGTGACTCCAACTCAAAATAAAAAAAAAATAATAATAAATGCAAAGTAAAACCACACTAAAATACCACTTAACTATAGTCAAGATGGCCATAACCAATATCTTAAAAAACAACAGATGATGGAGAGGATGCAGCGAAAAAGGAACACTTCTACACTGTTGGTGGAGTATAAACTACTACAATACAACCTGTGTGGAAAATAGTTTGATGATTTCTAAAAGATCTAAAAATCAACCTTCCCTATGACCCTGCAATCCCCCTAATGGGAATATAACCAAAGGAGCTAAAATTACTCTGTAAAAAAGATACCTGCACACATATGTTTATTGCAGCATTATTCACAATAGCAAAAACAAGAGAGCAATCATACTGCCCATCAAAAGAGGACTGAATTTTAAAAATGTGGTACATATACATGATGGAGTAAAACACAGCCATAAAGAATGACAAAATTATGAACTTAACAGCAACCTGAATGGAATTATGATCTATAATATTGAGTGACCTATCACAGAAACAAAGAACTGATTATCACATGTTGTCACATATAAGCAGGCCTTGAACAATTATCATAATACTATTAGAAAAGGATTGGCAGTAGTGGGAATCTGCCAGGGGAGGAGGGCACACCTCACCAACAAGAGTACATGCATGATGGACATTAGTATGCCTAACCCTTAATTGTACCCCACATCTTTTTTCTAAAAACAGAATAGAATAAAAATAAATATTCAAGAAGTTAAAAAAATTTAAAGCTGAACTACCAGAAATGAAAGGCATATTTAGCGAAGTACAAAATACAGTGGAAAGTTGTAACAGTAAGCTAGAAAAATAGAAGAAAGGATCCCAGGACTTGAAGACAAGGCTTTCAAATTAACCCAATCAGACAACAATAAAGAAAAAAGAATCAAGAGAAAAAAAAAAAGACTCCAAGAAAAACCCATTTGAGGGAATAACCGAGGAAAAATGTGCTGGCCTTGCCAGAGATTAAACATCCAGATACAAGAAGTCCAAAGAACCTCTAGAAGAGTTAGTTCAAAAAGGTCATCCCCAAGACATATCATAATTAGTTTATACATAGTTAATGTGAAAGAAAGAATTTTAAGAGAAATGAGACAAAAGTATCAAATAATTTACAAGTGAGACAAAAAGTATCAAATAATTTACAAAGGCAAACCCAGCAGACTTCTCAGCAGAAGCCAGAATGGATTGGCACCCTATCTTCAATCTCCTGAAACAGAATAACGATCAGCCAGGAATTCCGTAGCTCACTAAACTAAGTTTCATAAATAAAGGAGAAGTAAAGTCTTTCTTAGACAAGCAAATGCTGAAGGAATTCTTCACCACTAGACTAACTTTATAAGAAATACTAAAATGGTCAGGCTCAGTGGTTCAGCCTGTAATCCCGCGCCTTTGGGAGGCTGAGGTGAGTGGATTGCCTGAGCCTGCGGGTTCGAGACCCACCTGGGCAGCGAGACCTCATATCTACAATAAATCAAAAAATCAGCCGGGCGTGGTAGCGCATTCCTGTAATACCGGCTACTTGGAAGGCTGAGGCGGAAGGATCGCCGGAGCCCAGGAGGTGAGGCTGCCATGGTCAGAAGTGGCCACTGCACTCCAGTCTGGGTGACAGAGTGAGACTCCAACTCAAAAAAAAAAAAAAGAAATACTAAAATGATCTAACTATTGAAACAAATGGTTGAAATACACCAGTAGAAAAACATCAGAAACCATAAAGGTTACAGGCCTTTAGAAAATCAGCAAGTAGAGAAATACGTGTAAAGCAACCAGATAGCAAACAGCATGATAAATGGAATAGTACCTTACATATCTTTATTAACTTTGAATGTAAATGGTCTCAATGCCCACATAAAGGACATAGATGCTGGGACCTATGGCTCAAGCCTGTAATTTCAGCAGTTTGGAAGACCAAGGTGAGAGGACTGCCTGTGCTCAGGAGTTTAAGACCAACCTGGGCAACTTGCGAGACCAAATCTCTACAATAAATAAAAATTATATATAACTGGGTGTGGTAGTGTGCGCCTGTAGTTCCAGCTACTTGGAAGGCTGAGGTGGAAGGATCGGTTGAGCCCAGCAGGTTGAAGCTGCAGTGGCCGTGAGCATGCTACTACACTCCAGCCTGGGCAACAAAGTAAGATTCCAATGCAAAAAGAAAAAAAAGACATAGACTGGCAGAATGGATTAAAACATACCCACACACAATCCAATTATCTGCTACCTTCAAGAGACCCACTTAGGATGCAAAGAATTCTATAGACTCAAGGTAAAATGGTGATTTAAAAAATGTTCCACACAAATGGGAATCAAAAAACGTGCAGTTGTAGCCATTCTCAGAGCAGATAGAACAGACTTTACATTAACAAGAGTAAAAAAAGACAATGATAGTTATTATACAATGATAAAAGGATCAATTCAACAAGAAGATATAACAATTTTAAATATGCATGCACTTAACACCAGAGGTCCCAGCTTTATAAAACAAATTCTACTAGAATTAATGAATTAATTAATTTAATTAAACAAATTGAAATCATATCATGCATGTTCTCAGACCACAGAGAAACAAAACTAAAAATTAGCTCAAAGAAGAACTTGCAAAACCCACAAAAAACATGAAAGTTCAACAATGTGCTCTAGGCCAACCATGCTGCCCACTGAAATGGGACTGGATTAAAAAATGTGGTACATATACATGATGGAATACTATGCAGCCATAAAGGACAAACATATAGACTTCTTTGTGACTTTGATGGATTTAGAGTTTATAATACTCAGTGACCTATCACAGAAACAAAGAATAGAGTATCATATGTTCTCACTCATAAGCGAACCCTGAATATTTACCAAAATACATTAAGAAAGGGATTGACAATAGTGGGATATTGCCGGGATGGGAGTGGGGATGCAAAATCAATAAGGGTACCAGATCTTAAACCATGCAAAGTGGGGACCAAAGAGAGGTCCAAACTTTACCTGTACAATGTTCACTTTACCTGTACAATGTCCATTTGTACCCCACATGTTTAAAATAAAATTTAAAAAATAAACAGTGTGTTCCTGAATGATTCCTGGGTCAGCAATGAAGAATGATTGCAACTTCTTAAAATGTATCAAGTTATCAAAATCTTTGGGACATAGCCAAAGCTGTACTCAGAGGAATACTTATAGCATTTAATACCTACATTAATAAGGCAAAAAATTAAAACCTAATATTACACTTAAAGGAACTAGAAAAACATAAACAAAGAAAACCCAAAGCTAGCAAGAGAAAATAAAAAATGAAAATCAGAGCAGAACTAAATGAAATTGGAAACAAAAAAATATAAATATCGATGAAACAAAAACTTGGTTCTTTGAAATGATAAACAAAATTGATAGACAACTGGTTAGATTAATTATGAAACAGAGAGAGAAGATTCAAATCAGCTCATAAGAAATGACAATAAAGACATAACAACTGATATGACAGCAATGCAAAAAATTATCCCTCTTACAAGCAAATCAGATAATCTAGAGGAAAATGATGAATTCTTGGGAACATACAATCCTCCCCAACATTGAATCAGAAACAAATAGAAACCCTGACCAGGTGAGTAAGGAGTAGCTAGACTGAAACAGTATTTAAAAGTCTCCCAACCAAAAAAAAAAAAAAACATCTAGGACCTGCCAAACTCACAGTCAATTCTACCAAACTTTCCAAGAAGAACTGGTACCAATTTTACTGAAGCTATTCCATAATTATGGAGAGGAAAGAATTCTCCCTCGCTCATTTTGCAAGGCCAGTATCACCCTAACACTAAAACCAGCAAAAAGATACAGCAAGAAAAGAAAACTATAGACCAATATTCCTGATGGGCATAGACACAAAAATTATCAATAATTATCAAATTGAATTCAGCAGCATATAAAAAAGTGATGAGCTGATAGTTTAAAACATTCATTTTCCCAAGTGATGGGAGAGGAGAGAAGGTCATATTTTTTCAGTTTTGAATCTAAGAGGTGCCCCATTCCAGGGGAAGTTACTGTTACAGCATGGATAGGGTAAGGTTGGCAGGGTGCATGGAGAGAGGCGCAGGGACACAGTACCACCAGAGCTGGCATGTCAGGGTGCACTGGCACCCCAGAGATCTGAGTAATGCAAAGAATTGCAACACACAAAGAGGCAAAGAAAGAAAACTTTATTTAAAAGTAAATTAGAGAGACAGAAGGGAGAAAGAAGATTCACCTTCCCAAGGTGGGGGAGGGGACCAAAGCCAGGAAGCATGGTGACAGCCATAGCTCAAAGAGCACATGACCACACCAGAGTCTAGCAAGGCAATGGCCACTGGTTGCTTGTGATTGAGTCCTTTTAATCATTCCCTTGATAGGGGAAGATCATTAATGTGATTGGGTGATGGTCTGCACGAAGGAGTAGGTAAGCACAGGTATTGTCAGGTGATTATCATAGCCCCTAGAGAAGGGTGTGACAAGGATTCCAGTGGTCCTGCATCTTCCCAAATGACATTCCATAGAACTAATGGAAGGTGCACTTCCCCTTGTCTCCTATGCATTCCCAGTGGGTAACTTCAGGGAAGACAAAGATTTACTGGAATCCCTGCTCCCCCTCCGAGCAATCATAACTTTTGTAATTACAAGTTTTGTGACTTCTACAATCCTTGCCCAATGCATGATGTCTTAGGCCTTGTAAATTCCCTTTACTCTAGGCAAGCTTGATTGCCACTATGAGATACCTCTGATACCTGGAAGACTGTGTTTCTGAAAAGACATAGTCAGCAAGGTTAATTTTTCCTAAAGGATCCATTTCTCCAAAGCATAGTTTCTACTTTCTCATCATCGTATCAAAGTTTAGGAGCAAGATTTTAAAAATGGCTTTCAGCTCTCTGTCTGTCCTTTCAGTTACAACAGACATAAGGACAGGATGCAAGTCAGGAAGCTCAGGAGGGTTTTGGTCTTATCTCCTCATCAGATGGGCAGTGTGGGACAAAGCTTCCCACCACACCCTGCATAGGAATAGCAAAAAAGACCAGACTCCTCACGGGGCTGCCAGGGAGGCTCAAATAAGCTGACTTGTCAGACGTGGAGCATGAAATAGACTTTGGATCTCTAGGTGTTGATTCTTGACCACACACCTCAGCTATGTGGAGCTCATGTTGATTCTGTTGGAACCAGGAAACACAACTGCAATCCTCAATGTTGCTGCTACTTCAGCACAAGAGATGGTGACCAACTGTCAGGGAGTTCAGGAAGTGGAGGGAGACTGAGTCAGAGCAGTCTGTGTTGAAATACTGAGGGGAGGGAGCCACCTGGACATGCGCATGTACATGGCAAAATCCCAGGGATCCAGGTGCTTTTTTGCATGTTTTTCCCCTCCACACTCTTATGGTGATATTTCATCCAATATTTTGGAGGTGGGACCTGATGGGATGTATTTAGATCATGGAGGCACACCCCTAATGAATAGATTAACGCTCTTCCTCTTGGTAAGTTCTCACTCCCACCAGAGCTAAGTGTTAAAAAGATCCTGGCATCTTCCTCTGCTCTGACTTGCTTCCTGTCTTGCCATGTGATCTCTGTGCACACAAGCTCCCCATTGCCTTCCACCATGAACGGAAGCAGTCTGGTGCCCTCTCCAGATGAAGATACCCAGTCTTGAACTTTTCAACCATCTGAATCATAAATTAAATAAACCTTTTTTTCTTTATAAACCACCCATCCTCAGGTATTTTTATAGCAACACAAAATGGACTAAGATTTCAAGGAAGAAGGGAGAGAAGTACAGCTATGCTTTTCAGAAGGTGCCTTCCTTAGGTGAATTTCAGCTGTGCTTGTGAGGAGAGTGAACAGGAGCAAATCACCTCAACGTGTGGTCTTGGAAAACTCACAACATAAGCCTCACCTGGGAGCTATTAGACATGGAGAATCTGGGGCCCTACACAGACCTGCTGAGGCTGTATCTGCATATCCCCTAGACTCCTCAGGGGACTTGAGACCTCACTGAAATGTAAGAAAGTATAGTTTAAGCCACAGTGGAAAATCTCACTTCCTCTGCTTTTGACAACAAGTCCTTGTCTCCCCCAAGTTTTTCTTAGGCCACCAGGGTCTGGTGCTCAACTGTGCTGCTCACATCAAACTGAGTTTGATTCTGGCACTAGACCCTGTCATGGTGTGTAAGAAATACTTTAAGAACAGATATTTTGACAATCCACATGGGTAATGTTCTGGGAAAGCATCGGTATCCCAGTGGATTATGCCTGTAATCCAAGCATTTTGGGATTGTTAGGCAACTGTTCTTGTGCAGGCATCTTATCTGTAATTTGATATTGAGGAAGCTTTGTGAAAAGTCTTGTTAAAGATCTACAAGCAGGAATGTCTTGCAATGGTTCCTTTACAGCCAGGTTTGCACGAGGGTTTCTCTTTCATGGGCTCTCCATAGTCCATTTTGTGAGTGTTTGACATAAGTGATGCCATTTTGGTACCAGCAACATTCACATCTCTAAAAATCGGCATTATTTTTGCCACATTACCACAAACTATCCTTAATATGTTGTCAAAACCTCAGAGGACCAATTGTAGCGTTTATCTGTTTGTCTGTGTATATAAGCATATGTGTGTGTATATTATATTGTTGACCCTCAAGCTATATCAAACTTAGAGGCAACAACCCACTGTACATTCAAAAGCTACATATAGCTTTCAACTCCCCAAAATGTAACTATAAATAGCCTACTGTTTTCTGGAAGTTCTACTGATAAAATAAACAGCTGATTAATAAATTTTCTCTTATTTATGTGTATTATATACTATATTATTACATTAGAGCCAGCTAGAGAAAAAAAAAATGTTAAGAAAATCTTGCCTGGGCAACTTGGCAAGACCTCATCTCTACAATAAATCTAAAATTAGCCGGGCGTGGTTGTGCGCGCCTGTAGTTCCAGCTACTTGGAAGGCTGAGGCGGAAGGATTGCCGGAGCCCAGCAGGTCGAGGCTGTGGTGGCCGGGAGCAGCCACTGCACTCCAATCTGGGCAACAGAGTGAGACTCCAGCTCAAAAAAAAAAAAAAAAAAGAAAAAGAAAATCTCAAGAAAGATAAAATATATTCACTACTCGTTTAGTGGATCATCATAAAAGTTTTCAACCTCTTTTTCTTCATATTGGGTTGAGTTGGAGGAGGAAAAAGAGCTGATCTTGCTATCTGAGGGTGGAAGAGGTGGAAATTTTCATAGATTTGTACAACTCAAACCCATATTGCCCAAAGGTCAACTGTATAATTTTCTGTATATTTTGATATGGGAAATAAACATTTCTGCCTAAGGAGAGACAAACCCTTTAGATATTTTTCAAGTCATCAATTACATCACAAGAGGCTGTAGTTGGCCTATAAATAATTGATGCTCTGTTCTTTTCATTGTCAATATTTCTTGTGTATTTTATTTTAAATAGTTTCTATTGCCATACAATCAGGTTCACTAAACTTTTCTTTTGCAGTATCTATTGAGCTGTCATTCCTATTCAATGTATCTTTTATTGCAAATGTTTTAGTGGCCATATATAATTCATTTTAGGTGTCTTTTTTTTCTTCAATTTCTGCACTAAACTTACTAAATCCTCCTGAAGTAATGTCATACAGCTACCATAAGAACATTTATATCCTGTCTA
Source organism: Cephalopachus bancanus (assembly GCA_027257055.1). Classification (NCBI taxonomy): domain Eukaryota; kingdom Metazoa; phylum Chordata; class Mammalia; order Primates; family Tarsiidae; genus Cephalopachus; species Cephalopachus bancanus. The sequence goes on from JAPVLO010000817.1 coordinate 248,324, forward strand.
GCAAGTTATTTTATGTGCAAATTCAGGATCTTGATGGATTGATCAACCTTTCTGTTGATATTTTCTTGCTTATTAGAAGGAGTTTTAATACAATTCTGGACATTGTGAATTTTTGTTGATTGGATGCATGGTGTATTTGTATTCCTCTACGTATTTTTTTTCTTCTTGCATTCAGAAAAGTGACTTGAAAGCCCGGATCCTTTCTCAACTTGCTCTTAAACTTTCCTAGGTAGAACAGGAGCAAATTCCAGTCCACAGCTAGTTCATCCCCAGTGCAGGGTCAATCTCTTCTGACTAGTTAATCTGATATTCTAAAATTAGGTACTTTTTATTCTGGTTGTAAGAACAACTATGCTTATTGTTTTATGTGTGTGTGATTGTTGCATATGTTTGTGAGCCCTACAAATGCTTTCTTAAATGACTTTGGGTGATTTCTTTCTAAGGCTCAAGTATTTTCTTTGCACACGTGTGCTCATCAGTGCTCAAAAATATTTTCAAAGTCCGGAGTCTTGTCTCTGTGCAGCCCTCCCTCCTTCCATACTCTTACCTGGAGACTGTTGGGTTATTTTGGTGTGGGGAGGTGGAAGAGGGTGGGGAGAGGTCCCTGAAATCAAAGTCTGAGAGAGAAAGTTGCCTGCAGTTCAGTAATGGGGTACTCTCTCTGGGAGGAAGTATGGAAGGCACACCTGGGCAACCTGTAATGTGGGCCCAAGTGATGATTGACTGGAAAGCCCTTCAAGATCATCCTTCCTGAGACAGAACCTTGGTTTTGATCTCAGAGAGTTATTAGACCTGAGCTCAACTCTGAGAGGGGGGAACCTTGGTAGAGGCTGACCTCTGCAGCCAAAGCAATGCTCAGTGAGGGCAGAGCTGTAAGCTCCCAGGATTCCCAGCCACAGTGGATTGATGGTTTTGCCCTGAAGAGTAGATTTCCAGAGTTTGCTAAATTGGTCTCTGGTCAGAACATCAGGATGCTGTGGTTTAGTTAGTGCTACAACAGGGTAGTTCAGAGGTACATTTCAGGATATTTGGGCATAAGTAGAAGAACTAGCCTTGGACGGTTACCACATACATGGAAATACAGATACTATAACCACTTGATAGATATCTCTTTTTGATTGTAAATTCAAGTTTTTTTTCTAAGTCACACTCTAGCCCAGTCAACATCAGGACAGCCATGACATGACAGCCTCAAAACCACTCCTGTCGCACCTTCTGCAGAGTTTGCCTGGGGATTGGTGAGAAGGGAAGCCCAAGGCTCTCAGATCCAGGTGAACTGGGCCAGCCTTGCTCATGGCTTTGTCCACAGTCCTTGTGACACTGAAGGGAGACACTGAAAGGTGACACTGAAGGGTGAGGGGTTTGTGTCTCACTTCCCTATCTGTCTGTTTCACTGTTAGATTAGTACCACTACTGTCCCATGACTGACAGTAATAGTCTCATCCCCAGCCTGTGCCCCACTAATGGTCAGGGTGGACATGTTCCCTGATTTGGAGCAACAAAATTGCTCAAGGATCCCTGAGGGCTGGCTACTGTTAAACTAGATGACAAGTACAGGGGCCTTTCCTGGCTTCTGCTGATACCAGCTTGCATTATAGCTTCTTATCCATCACCTTTGCAGGTGATCCTGGCTGTTGTCCCTAGACTACAGATACTGAAGACATCTGAATCAGTTCAGAAGAGTCCATGGAGCCTGCAATAGAAGACAGGAAAAGTGAGTCTCAGGATGAGGGTTTCATCCCAAAGCCCCACACACTGCATCACTCCCTGTGCTGAGCTGAAGGTCAGAAAAAAGCTGATCCTAGGAGGTAGCACCTGTGCACTGAGAGCAGTGAGTGGGAAAGCTGTTCTGGCCATGGTGGAGATACCCCAGTACTCTCCTTCTGAATCTTCAGTTAGGGAAGTGGCATCCATGCCCCTTTTATCTTTGAAAGGGAAGTCTCTTCATGCAAATCTACTTCCCCCTTTCTGTGGCTTGTTGGGTAGTTTCTTGGTGATGGTGGACGAAAACTGGTCTAGATTCTTCAAAGTGACTGTCTGAGCCCTGAGCCTGAGAGCCTAGCCTGGTAATTTTTCAGGTTCATCAACAGGGCCAAGTGGGTGTCATGAATGGAGAGTATATTTGACTCCCCAAAAAGGAGTCTCAGAGGAAACATTAGTCACACCCTTTGTACTTGAGCACCACTACTTGGAGTTACTGTGGTCCCTAGATAAAGGCCTGCAGTGCCCACTGGTGCCCTCAAGAGGAATGCCATCCTCCATGGAACTCTAGTTCATGCAGAATGACTACATAGGAGCCTGTGGTTTATGCCAGATGCACTGGTAAGTGTTTTACAAATGGAACCTCAAGAATAAATGTATAACATGAAATATGAGGACTGGAACCCTATACCCAAGACACAATCTCTATTAAATAATGTATATTGGCAGGTTGAATCCTTTTCCCAAAATCCCCAGAGAATAGTGAGTAGAGTCAAGATTCCCTCCAAGAAACTCACCTCAGAACTGACCTTCCAGCCCTTCCTGCCCTGCCTTTTGCCTCCTGCTCCATCTCCTCCCTCCCTCATCCCTGGCTTACTGGTTCCTTCTCAACCATCATTTGCTAAGGCAAACATAATAGGACACTGAAGACCTGGTAGCCTAAACCACAGAAACTTTTTCCCCCACAGTTCTAAAGCTACAGACCCAAGATACAGGAGTTGGCATCTTTGGTTTCTCCTGAGGCATCTCTCCATGGCCTGCAAATAGCTGTCTTCTTACTGTCCTCACGTGGTCCTTCCTCTACATACTCATTTCTGATATCTCATCTCTGCAAATCCAAATGTCCTCTTCTTAGGAACACGCCAGTCAGATTGGATAAAGACCCACATTAATGGATTCATTTTTACCCAGTAACCTCTGGATGACTCCAGACCTTGGTACAAGCTTCCTTGTCCATTGCCCCTTCCCCCTCTCTGATTTTCTATCTAGGGGAATTTATTCCTGATATGAAACATTCCCAGAATTCAGCAAAAAAAATAGAGATAAAAGGTATGAATTTGTAACACAGTACTATGTTGGGAAAATCCCAAAATCTAATCAAATTAATGATAAAAGTATGTTCTTGTTCACAGAAAGACCTCAAGCCATCGAAGGAGTTAAAAAATACTGTTTCTCACAAAAAGATTTCCACTTATGACATATGTCAGTAGAATTTTCAAACTACACATAATCCTGAAAAACAAGGATCTTAAAACTGCATTCAGTGGGCCAAACCCTAAAAGTTATCTGTTTTTTTTATTTTTAGTGGTCCAAAACTGAGTGTTGTCTTTATACTTTCAAAAAGGTACATTGTAAATGATATTGTAAATAACTATATTATATCCTCAAAGTTGACTCTTGGCCCACAAAACCTAACATACTTATTATGTGAACATTTAAGAAAAAATGTACCAATTCCTAATAAATACAGAGCCCTGAAATATTTGAGAAAATGCTAGAAATCCAAGACAAAACTGTCACAAGATGACATTTTAATCTAACAAGTTGGCAGAACTTCAAACTGCCAGCAATATACTCTGCTCAAACATTTGTAGACAACACTGTCAATTGGTATAATGCTCTACAGGGGATTCTGAAAATAATTGGTGAAAATAACAAACACATCACTTTGACACAGCAGTTCATCTTCTAAAAATTTTTCTGTTGGTCATATACACCCAGGAACCCAACGAGTCTGACTGAGGATGTTCATTGTAGTTGTATTTATAAGATCCAAATCCTGATGAGAACCAATAGGGGATATTTGGTTAAAACCCATGTTGAACCCTCTGCAACCTTATTATGAGTGGGACAGTGCTCTATGCCTAGAATGGAACAACAACTAGAAATAATACATGTGATTATCTTGACATGAGGACTAAGACAGAGGTCTTCCTATTTCTTCTCTCCCAAGTATAGTCTCAAAGAGGGAGAACTTGACGTGGGAACTTGGGCTCCTGTGATTTATTGAGGAGTGCTCTCAAAAGAAACCAGGATGGAGAGAGGAGTAGGGAAGGGAAGGTACAGAGGTAAAGTTGGGTTCCGGCCTGGCCTATCCTGGGGGAACTCCAGAGCAGAATTGCACCACAAGGTGTGTCCTACTTGGAGATCAGTGAACAAGGCTTGAGTCTGCTGGCCCACTCATTCAATCAGGTGGTGATGGGGGGTATCACTTCCAGACACTCCTTTACAGCCGCTTTCACTCTGCGAGCCCAGTTTCTACCTCCAGAGAAGGCTGGGAGATCGGTGCACCCACTGACGGTGTCTCCAAAAGCATCTGCCACAGACTCCATTTCCTACTGATGTGTATACCTAGTGTTCAAATACAAATCTATCACACTGGTTATTTTTTTTTAAAGAATGTCTTTTTTGAGCCAGGCTCGGTGGCTCAGCCTGTAATCCCGCGCCTTTGGGAGGCTGAGGTGAGTGGATTGCCTGAGCCCGCGGGTTCGAGACTTGCCTGGGCAGCGAGACCTCATCTCTACAACATATCAAAAAAAAATCAGCCGGGCATGGTAGCACATGCCTGTAATTCCCGCCACTCGGAAGGCTGAGGCGGAAGGATCGCCGGAGCCCAGCAGGAGAGGCTGCGGTGGCCGGGAGCGGCCACTGCACTCCAGTCTGGGCAAGAATGCCTTTTTTTCTCTTATGGAGTCAGGGTCTGACTCTCTCACCAAGGCTGGAGTACAGTGGCATGATTATGGCTCACCACAGCCTTGAACTGGGCTCACATGATCCTCCTGCCTCAGCCTCCCAGGTAGCTGGGACTACAGTTCACGTTCCACCACTCCCAACCAATTTTTCTAATTTTGTCTCACTATGTTGCCTAGGCTGGTCTTAAATTCTTGGGCTCAGCTGGGCTCGGTGGCTCAGCCTGTAATCCCGCGCCTTTGGGAGTCTGAGGTGAGTGGATTGCCTGAGCCCGTGGGTCCGAGACCCACCTGGGCAGTGAGACCTCATCTCTACAATGAATCAAAAAATTAGCCAGACGTGGTAGCGCGCGCCTGTAGTTCCAGCTACTTGGAAGGCTGAGGCAGAAGGATCGCCAGAGCCCAGCAGGTCGAGGCTGCGGTGGCCGGGAGTGGCCACCGCACTCCAGTCTGGGCGACAGAGTAAGACTCCAACTCAAAAACAAACAAACAAACAATTTTGGGGCTCAAACAATACTCCTGGATTAGCCTCCCAAGTGCTGGGGTTATAGGCCACAGTCCTTCTGTGGCTGGAGGAGGATGACACCAACAGAGATAGAGTTTGTGTCTCACTTCCCCATCTGTCTGTATCACTGTGAATAACTAGCATTAATGTCCAATGTCTGACAGTAATAGTCAGCCTCGTCCTCGGCCTGGGCCCTGCTAATGGTCAGGGTGGCCGTGTTCCCTGATTTGGAGCCAGAGAATCGCTCAGGGATCCCTGAAGGCCGGTCACTGCTATCATAGATGACCAGCACAGGGGCCTGGCCTGGCTTCTGCTGGTACCAGTTTGCATTAAGTATTTCTAGGATATCATCCTGGCAGGTAATCTTGGCTGTCTGTCCCAAGGTCACAGACACCGCAGACACTTGAGTCAGCACAAAGGAGGTCACAGAACCTGCAAGAGAGGACAGGAGAGATGAGCCTGTGAAGGAAGAGCTCATTCCTGATGCCTCACACCCTGCAGTATCCTCCTTGTGGATTGGAGGTGAGGGCCAGGCTGACCCCTAGTTCTGCAGCCCTGGGAGACAGCACCTGTGCAGAGAGTGAGGAGGGTGAGCAGGGAAGGGGTCCAGGCCATGGTGGAGATACCTCAGAATTCTAACTCTGAACCCACAGCTGAGGTGTGTCTCCAGACCACTCTTATAGGATGGAGAGTCTCTTCATGCAAATCTTGATTTTGTTTCCTCTTATAGTCTTATTGGGTGGTACCCTGGGGAACAGGCAACAATGCCAATCTGTTCTTCACTCTTCAGTTTGTCTGTCTGAGCTCATGTCTGAGCCCTGAGCCTGAGGGTCTCATGTTGGCAATTTCCCAAGTTCAGAAGAAGGGCTGGATGTGTGTCATGAATGGAGGGTAGATTTGACCTGATGGAGGATCATCAAAAGAAGCATCAGTCACACCCTCTGCACTTGAGCACTATCAGGGAACTTGGAGTTATTAGGTTTCTAAACCAAAACCCACAGTGTCCCCTGCTGCCAACAGAAGGAATGACATCCCCTATGTATCAATAGCTCACCCAATGACTTCTTCTGAGTCCCTAATACATGCTGGATGTTGACTCTTTGCCCACAAAGCTTAAAATACTTCTTATTTGAACATTTCAGAAAAATTTACCAAATCCTAAAAAATACACTGAAATAATTGAGAAAATTCTCAACCTCAAGCAAAATAGGTGAAATTCAAAATGAAACAGTCACAAGGTACACTTTAACCGAACAACTTGGTAAAAATCTAAATTTTCAACACTATACTCTGATCAAATACTTATGGCTAACACTGTGAATTGGTACAACCCCTCTCAATGGGAAGCTGAAAATACATGAAGAAAATTACAAAGACATATCCTTTGACCCAGCAATTCTGTTTTTAAAAATTCATTCGATGGTTATATTTCTGCATAAGGATGTTCATTGCAGTGCTATTTGTAAGAACAAAATCCTGGTGAGAGCCATAGAGGCTAGTTGGCTAAAACCCACGTGGGACCATCTACAGCCTTTTCATGAGCAGCACAGTGCTCTATGTCTAGGGTAGAAGGACACACAAGAGATGGTGCATGTGATGGTTTTGATATGAGCACCAGGACAGGGGCCTTCCTCTATCCTCTTTCTGAAGTGTAGTCTCAGGAAGGCAGAGCATGAGATGGAAACTTGACCCATGTGATTTACTGAGGAGTGCTCTCAGAAGAAACCAGGATAGGGAGAAGAATAGGATAGGGAAGGTACAGAGCTAAAGTCGGGCTCTACCCTGGTCCTGCAGGAACTCTGGAGCAGAATTGCACCACAAGGTATGTCCTATTCAGAGACCAGTGAAAAGGGTTTATGTCCCCTGCTTCAGTCATTCACTGACTGTGGGTGATGATGGTGAGTGTTACCTCCAGGCTCCCTTTCACAAGAAGACTGCAGTCTGTGAACCTAGAGTCTACCCCTAGAGAAGGCCTTCTGGCTGGGAGATGGGTACCCACTGAACAGTGTCTCCAACAGCATCTGCCACGGGCTGCATTTGGATATTTTCTACCAACATGCATGTGCTATCCAGTGTTCAAGTTCATCATGTTGTTTCTGAAGGAGAATTTCTTAACTTTCCAAGACAAAAGTCTTATGACCAAGAGAATAACAATCAGACCACACCCACAACTTTGCCCCGCTGCACTGAAACACAAGTGAAACAGTGAGACATCCTCCACAGGGTTCTGGGGGACAGAATTATTTCCAAGAACTTATACTCAGGCCAGGCTTAAGGGAAGCAGACAGAACTGGATTTTTGGTGGGCTTTAGCACTTTCCTGGGGATAGGGAAGTCTACCCTCTGCCCCAGGGCCACTGCATAAGCTATTGGAGTTCCTGGTCCACGTCTCTTAGGAAGCTATTTCTGTGAAGTGGGTGTGTGGTGCCACAAGATACAGAAGTGCTTAGCTTGTCCCCAGCAATGGTGGGGGTGACTGGGCTTCGAAAGATAGAGCCTGAAGCAGCTGGGGATGACATGGGGCATTTGTCTATTTGCCATGTAAGCCACAGAGAAGCTTGTCCAGGTTTCTTCAGGAACCATCCTGGGGTGTTTCCAGTCATGACAGGCCCTGCACTCACACGGCAGGTGAGAGTGGCTGGAGCCCAGGAGTCACTGTGAGGGAGGGCTCCAGTCACCACAGGCTGCAGCTGGCAGCTGAAGGGTATGAAAGGGAAAGGCAGGTCTGTAAACACAACAGGAAGGGAAACTCCTCAGAGAACCCCTTGTTCACTCCCCTCCTCAAGGTACAGAGATTCTGTCCTGACCTGTGCAAAGGACCATGAAAAGGACAGTGGTCCAGGATATGGAGTGTAGTCCCCACAGATGCTCTTTCTCAGGATCCTGCATCAGGTGCGGGGCTCCTCTGACTTTCCCTCTTCTCCTGTGCCAACTTTGTGGAGGGTGGGCTTAATTCAATTCCCTCACCCAGGTTCCTGCCTCACCCAGCTGCTTCCATAAGACAAGGTTGAGTCCCATCTGGTTGAATGTCTCTCAGTTGAGGGGAGAAGGGAAGAAAGAGGGGCACTCTCAGGAAACTTTTGTTTCCTTCTTCCTGCCTTCCTCTCTCCCTGAGCATGAGGAAAACGCAAGTTGCTGCTTGGGGAGCACTTAGGGAAAAAGCAAATGGTGCTATTGAAAAGATTCTCAGATGAGTCGAGGTTCTCACAGACAGAGACTGTTGAGGTCCTCACTGCAGAGACAGATCCCACAGCCATGCCTGTTGCTTCCTCATCCAAGAGTCTTATTTCCTAGAGACAGGCTCTTAGATTCAACTTGGGTCTTTGGTTGATTTCCTCTAAATTGAACCTCAGTCCTTTGTCAGAAGACTTCAAGTAATTGAAATGTTCCATTTCTAATCCAAATTTCCTCTCCAGTGCTATCTGGGCTTAGAAGTCATACAATCCAGGGTACGTACCCTGTGCATCAGATATCGTCTGTCCCTTGGTGAATTCTGACCAAGTGAGGATGCACATGGGCATCTGGAGACGCCCTTCTCTGGTGCACTCTGAAGCCTTATCATGTGTAGGGTGTAGGTATCATTGCTTGGTGTCTGTTCACTTTTTCCACCCTCATGGGAACAACTGAGGCTGGAAGTGGTATGTGTGACCCCATTCTTCAGGACAGGGCTGGATATTTTAGACATGTGAGTGCTGTTTTTTATTTGATTAGGTGGTGGCTTCTGAGTTTTAAGATGATTCCGTCAGCTGAGGGATTTGAGACCCAGGAGACTGAAACACCAACAAGTCTCTGGAGATTTTTGTCTCCCAGATATCTGAGTGCTAAGTGGGGCCTGAGCACTCCTTGAAGAGTGACAGTGACTTTCAAATAGATTCTCAAAATTCAGTCCTGTTTCAATTGAAATCTAAACCAGATTTTAAAGTTGTGCCAGGAAATGTGATTTGATGAAGGAAATGAGGAAAACTTGGTTGCTATCTGGTGAAAGCAATTTTCTCTGAAAGATAGGATGAGTGATGGAAGGAGTGTTCTTAAGTTGATAACATGGGAGAAATACTACAAAATTCATAGTCTGTCAATCATTGCAATAAGGACTAATCATTATAAGAGACCCAGAAATAGATGGAGTTGTTTCCTGTGGTCTGGGCCATGGATAGAGGTGGCTCAGTTCAACCAAAATGCTCAGGGCCTTGCTAGTCATGGTGAGGAGTTTCTATTTTATACTTAGTGTGATGGATTGTCAATAAGGGGTTTAAGTAAGTGACTGAGTGCCATGGTCTGGTTCATGATTTCAGAGATAACTCCGGGGACCGTGGGTTCTGGGTCAGGACTGAGGTGTCTGCAGGGGTCTAATCTGGGAATGATGGATTCCTGAGGTACAGTGGAGACAGGGAGTATGGACGGGGCCACTGGAGGAAGAATTCACAGGACATGGTGGATGGGCAGGGAGATGGATTAGAGAGAACAACAAAGAAGGACTCCACATTTAGGACAAGGGAGAGGAGAGTCCAGAGATGAGAAGGACAAGAGAAGGATGACTCTGGGAATAGTTCAAGAATTTGGTTTAAGTGTGAACACTGGTGTGACACTCAAGGAAGACACTAAGTTGGAAGGACATTAAGGAACTTGGGGAAGGTTGAACTGCGGATATGGATTTGGGAGTTGATGACATGCTAAAGACAGTGAATTCCTGGGAAAAGTTGGGATCATCAGACCTGGGGAAGAGAAAGGGCTCAGAACCAACAGTTCTCTGACTCTAACACTAGGAGTCTGGGAGAAGAAAAGAAGTCAGGAGAGGAGGGGGAGGAGAGCGGGAGGGTGGGAGAGGAAGGCTGAGGAGGCTCCAATGTTCCTTCCCAGAGGAGCTTTGCACCCACCCCAGACCACATGCCCTGCTGTCCCCAGCACCAGACTTTGCCTTCTTAGCACACATTTTATGCATTTGCTCATCTATTGTTAATATGCCACACCTGATCACTTCACATACAAAGATCAGGTTCCTTGAGAGCAGGGGCCTTGCCTGTTTTTATTACCGATGTGCCTCCTAGAACCCAGTATATGCCTTGCACAGTAAATATTTTTGGATGAACAAATTAATACCAGAGGAATGGATGTTGAGGTATTGGTCAAGAATGAGACTGATTAGGATGCACAGCTGAGGTGGAGTCACTCCAGGGCTTACAGGGAACAGACACCTACCCCAACATGCTGGACCTATCCCGGAACCTTTCCACCTCCATGCTGAGCAAAGTCTTCTTTATTCCCTGTGGATTCTAGAAAATAGAGTGGAGTTGGCTAGAAGTGTATAGTCAGGTCCCACAGATCCCATCCAATAGCAGTGGGACACACAAGTTTGAATAGGGTGCTGATAATTGACACACATATTCAGAAGTGTAACTGGAAGAAGCAATATTTCAATGAGCCTAAAGACCCTGCATCCTGTGTAAAGAGCAACCAGTCCTCTTCTGGAGACAGGTAAGGGCAAGGGGACGGCTGTTACAAGGCTTCCTGGTAGGTCAGTGAAAACACACAGTGGGTGTTTTCACACATGGGAATTCACAGGCACAAAACGCACACTGCAGCTCCCAGCTCCAGGACTGCTCAGACAATCAAGGCCCTGCCTTCAGCCTGTTGTGACTTTCCTGCAAGCAGTGTCCACACACTGTTTGAACAGCACACTTAATGGGGAATAAAAGAGCAAGAGACACCTTGGACTTGAGTCTATTAATGTTCTGAGATTTTCATTTCACTGAGATAAGGAGAATCAAAATAGCATCAATCCCAGAAAGGAATTATTTACCAAATACTATTATCAAATATATGTATCAAATTATGTCAAAAGCTACCTAGATGTTTTCAAATTATGCTTCATGGTAAATGAAGATCCCCTTAATTCTGTGTGTATCACCAATGTGCTCTTAAAACTTCACCCATGTGAGGCTCCAGGGCCATGTATTTGGGACTGAGTGTGAGAACATGGGCATGGAGGGATCCATGCATGGACACCAGAGTGACCCTTGTCAGCTTCTCATGCTCAGAAACGAATCTTCCCACAGAAAAAGGGACTGCCTTGTAAATTGTAAACTCCCGGTTACTGTAAACAGAGGCTGTTTGAGACAGAAAGCAGAAAGATTTGTAGTTGTGTCTTCTGATCATCTTTAGAGCTGTTTTCAGGTCATTCTTCGAGAGAACGTTTTTCATTCCTAGCAGAATGCAAGTTGGATTATAAATGCAGGTGCATATTTAACAGGAAAAAAAACAGGAGCCCTTGGTGAACAGTACAGGGGAGAGAAAATACAGCTATTTCCACAATGGTAGGGAGGACAGGTGTATTACAGAGGCTGTTTCTAACTAGTAACGTTTCTCCCATTCCTGAATTGACAGACTCGGCAGATGCTGCAAGTCCAATGAAAGTGGAGTCTTGAAATGTATTTGATAATGGTTTTTGATGCATACAAGAGCTTTGATCCATCACATGTAGAAAGACCAAGAAATCTGTTTAAATTTAAGATACTGTGATAAGAAAAATTACTGTTTCATTTTAGCATAAGAAGAGACTAGAGTAAAAAAAATCAAAGTTATCAAGAAGACAGTTTGAAAAGAAAATATGTGAAGACAGGCTAAGTTCAAATTTCTCAGCATCAAAACTCAGGATAGGGTTTACCTCTGAGTTGCTTGAGAGCTAGGGAGACAGAACTGCCAACATGGTTCAGGTCACTGGGCAGTGGTCTTTTATCATGTCCCTGCTGCAAACGTCCCTTCTCTCTGTGTCCCCAGACCAGGCCTGGGTGCACCCTGGGACCACCTGCTAGACCCACTGCCTCATGGTTCCTTTCCTCTGGCACTGGGATGCTGCTCCAGGGGAGCTCTGGCTTTTCCTTGAGTTCATCTACATCTGCAAAAAGGTTAGTTTCAGTGGAAGGTCCCCTCAAGTTGGGGCCTGGCATCTGGATGCAGCCCTGATGGACAGCTTGGCTGCAACTTGATGAGCACCTTGAAGCCAGAACCATCAAACTAAGCTTTTCTCAGATTCTTAAAGCACTGAAACTACAAGATCATCAGTGTGTGTTCTCTTAACATGGTAAGTTTTGGGAGTAATGTTTATGAAGCAGTAGACAACAGAAGTACTTTTATTATAAATAAAATTTATTATGTATATTTAAGGTACAACATAATGTGATAGGTTACAAATTGAGTACAGTGGTCTCTTTGTTTTTTATACAGTGTGTTCTCTTGAAGAGTACTTAGTCTAAACTCTAATAATGGCTATGCTTAAAAACTGGCCTACAGGCCAGACAGGGTACTTAAGAAGGCTGAGACTAGAGGAAACCTCAAGTCCGAGGGTTGAAGATCAGCTTGGGAAACACAGGCAGATCCTGTCTCTACAAAATAAAAATTAAAAAATTTAACCATCTGTGGTGGTGTCCAACTGTAGTCCCAGCTACTTAGGGGGCTGTGGCAAGAGGATGTCTTGAGCTCAGGAGTCTGAGCTGCAGTGAGCCATGATCATACCACTGCAGTCCAGTCTGGGTGACAGGTGAGACCCTGTCTCAAACAAATACACAAAAACAAAAAAACTAGCCCACAAAATTTCTGAAAATTTAAATATTAGGTCCAGGACATGTTCGGATACTTTTAAAATTAGTTCTCACAGATAAAACATTAATTGAGATTTCTGTTAAAATTTTGTTGACTCCCATAGAAATGAGATGTACTTAATGTCAGTGAGGACGGGGACATGTCCAAGTCACTGTTCCCTTTGGAGCCTCTTTGGAAACTCCCATCCTGTGTGAAGTCAGTCCTCTTAAGGGTGTTTCCGAGATAGGAATCAGTGGCATAAGAAGAGGGGCAATTCCAAGAGAGCACAGAGTCTGTCACTCAAATTCTTCCAAGCTCAACAACCTGAGATTTGAGGGCAAAGAGGAGGGACAATAAAAATAAAAGCAACATCGTCCTCTTTGCCCTTCATCTCTCGAGAACCTCCTCAGTGGTTACTGACCCCACAGTGGTTACTGTTAGTACAGACATGCAGAGGAATAACCAGCAGAGTGGGCATCCTCACCCATGGTGGACACAGAGGTGAGGAATACATCAATTCTGGAGATGACTCCTGATGACCTCTGTCCATACGGGTCCACACAGCATGGGAGCCAGGGAGGCCTTTAGAGTGAGGTTGGCCTTGCAGAGAGCAAGATTGCTACAATCAGGCAAATACTTGTGACCATGTCCCTGACTGTGAAGAGATGGAAATAGTTGCACATTCAGGGACCACATCTCACAAGCAAAAGGAAGTTGCCACAAGCCACAGAGCAGGTTTCCTTTTGGACTTCATGGTAGGAAAGGAAAGGATCTGAGAGAAGAGTGATTTCTCAAGGCCATGTTGAAGGAAGCCCCCATGAGAGAGTGAGGAAATGCCTTCACAGCAGGGAGCAGCCTGTGTGCACAGGGCTGGTTTTGGTCTCACCTTTCCATGACCTTGGGCTATTGTGGAAGGTGTTGCTCATATATGCGCTGTCATGAAATTCTACCTTGTACTCAGTCTAGAGCCCAGACATGTGAGAGCCAGAGAAGTGAGAGCCAGAGAAGTGATGAGGGATTCCTAAGAGCTGAGAACTGACAGCCTAAATCAGAAGTTTGAGGGCTATGCCCAGGTGCTGTTGGTACCAGAAGACATAGTTAGCATGTGAACAGAATTGAGTTTGGGAAAACAACTGTGTAATCAGTATATGAGCATTCTATTACTTCATTACTATGCTGTGCATGCATGGATCTAATCCTAAATAGGATGCAAAAGATTTTAAGAGCAAAATCAAAGGATACACCACCACTAAATTCCCACACATGACATTTGGTGGTATACCCCCAAGACAGATGTTAATATCAGGATAAAGCTTATAAAAATGGAAATGACAGGCCATGTGTGGTGGCTCATGCCTATAATCCCAGCACTTTGGGAGGAAGAGCATGGAATTGCCTGAGTTCAGTGGTTTGAGACCAGCCTGGAAAACTTGATGAAACCTCATCCTACAATAAATAAAAAAATTCACCAAGAATGGTGGCATGCGCCTGTACTTCTAGCTACTTGGAAGGCTGAGGTGGAAGGATCACCTAAACCCAGCAGGTCAAGGCTGCGGTGGCCATGAGCATGCCACTGTGCTTCAGCCTGGGCAACAGAATGATACTCCAACTCAAATCAAAAAAAAAAAAAAAAGGAAATGACATGGAAAACATAATTCCCATAAACCAGTTTGGAACTTGTAGCCTGAACGCAACTGAATTTATCTCCTACTACAACAAAACTATCAATATACAATATAAAGAATCCAGGGCTTCGTGAGGTAATATTGGATATGTCCAGAATAGAATTCAAAATCACTTGACAAACTTAAAAGCAAGAAAACTTCAACTGACATGAGAGAGACAATCAACAGAATATTACCCATAGATACATAGTTGTTGATATCATCTGAAAAAGACTTCAGAGCACCTAGTATAAAGATGACCTAGGAAGTAAAAGAGAAAGAAATTAATGGAAAGAAAATTTCCAAGAGTAATAGGTAACATGAAAGAAAACAAAGTGAATCTGCTGGAAAAACAACAAACCAAACACAAAAATAACTACATGGTATTAAAACCAGATTAGACATTGCAGACCAAAACAATAGAGATGTTGAAGACACGGAAATAGGAATAATCAAAATAAAACACAAAGAAAAAAAGAACCCTAGCCCTCCCCTCAAAAAAGAGAAAAAGGAGCAGTGATTTGTGAGATACCTTCATGCTGCCTATTGTCCGTGTTAATTAAATCTCAAAAGTAGAAAAAACAGTAGAAGAAATAAAGGCAAAAATCTGGCTAAGCCTCCTAGGAACAATAATCCAAAGATTAAAGGTAAGTTAATTCAGATATCAAAAAAAGGATGAAGAAAACCTCATAAGGTTCATGATCTCCAACATTTTGGTTTTGGCAAATGCTTCTAAAGAGCCCTATCTGTCCTCCAGTGGCATTATTCATTGATCCAATGGTTTATAATATGTGAAAATAGAAGTTTGTTCCCTGAAGATTTCATCATAAAATGTCTTTCTCTCACTTAGATTTCTCTGTCTTCACTACACAAATTCCAATTCCAACAACAATCTTCTCTCTGCCCATGCTGGTTGCTGGGTTCCCATCATGGCCTCACAGGTAAAACATGTCTAAAGAGCCTGCAGGGCCACAGGCTGGTGCAACTGGTGGAATCAACCAAAGTTGATGCATTGAATGAGGTGAACACACACCAAGTGTTTCTTCCCTAAACTCTGCTAAAACCGTAGGGAACGCTTTGGAATACATGGTCACAAACAAGGATCGGAAATGTGAATAGAGCCAACAGCACAAACTTGGATATAGGGAGGCAGATTGACTAGTGTTCATTGACAGAGATCTGAGATAGCTCAGTCCAAGCCTGCAGTGAGAACCAGTGTTAGAAACCAAGTAGAAATCTCCATTAACTGTGAATGTAGCCATGATTGGTGACAAGACTGAAATTGGAATAAGGGAGTGGAGCTCTCAGGTTTCTGAATCTTCTGTACTTCCTAGCAGTGAGGTTAAGAGTCCAAGGCCCACAAACTCCACTCCATCCTGACTTGTTCTTAGCAGAGAATAAAACACACTTCTCTGGATGAGACGGGCTAGGCAGATCAGACAATGCAGGTACCATGAGGAGAACCCTGTGTGCCTCATGAATGCTGAGTTCCTTGACCAGCTGCCTCCACTCATTGTTCCCCATTCCGACCCTTTTTTTCCCAGGAAGAAGTGCTTGGCTCAGTTCTGAAGAAGCTGACGTTGTCAAGATACTGACATCATTGATGTACTCTTGAAAGCTAAAGTGCATCATCGTCCATGTGTATCTGACCCACATTCTTCCCTGCACTAGGGTTGTCTTGATCATGATCCACGACCCAGTGTTACCATCACCCCCGAATACTATCACCCTCTCCATCTTTTTGAGAAGGTATCTTGGAATAGTCCTGCGAAATGTTCCATGCAAAGAAGCAGATAATGTGGATCATCTTATCCCCTAACAGCATTTTTTCTAGACATTCGATACACGACACAAAGTCCAACAATGACAGATGCCTGGCAATGGGGAGTCTTTATCCTTCCCCATTGACTCACCAGCTGCTCAGGTCTTCAGAAAGCTCTGTTCATCTCACAGGCACTGTCCCTGAGTGTGCAAAGTGCCATATGTATCCTGGGGACTTTATGCAATGTAATTGTCCTTTCTTAACTCAGCTGGCATATTGCTTGCTATTCACTGTTTCAGAACTGTGAAACATATTACTGGGGTGCAGATTTAGTTGAAAATCATGAACAGAAAGGCAATAGAATGATTGACTTCAAATTTGCATCAAAACCACTTGGATAATGATATACAGGATATGCTTTGGGTGGATAGATTTCCATAAACTAGAAATGTTCATTCATGCACACTTATTCAGGTATGATGCAACTCACAATGAAAGGAATATGGAAAAGTAAAGTGAAATGTACTTAAATTCATGTAGCTACTTTCATGAACCATAGAGACAGGGCTCAAAACACATGTAAAATGAGAAGGATTCCATAAATAAGTATAAGAACTAGGGGAAAGAAAAGCTCTTACAGATATCTTAGAAGTGGTGGAAACAAAGTTAGCCAGAAGTCTTGACAAATGAAATAGGAAATGACAAAGACAGAGCCAATGGCAGGACAAAGCCTTCTCCTGAGGCTCTCATGATGTTGAGGCAGACCCTGGGCCCCTGCCTCTTTCCTATGGGACATCAGTGCATATCCATTCATACAGTGGAGAGAAGCAGGAAAGATGCATCTCAGGGTAGAATTTGGGAGGCCAGAGGAGACAAGAATGAAGACTTGGCTGTGTCCCAGTGTTTCACCTGAGTGAAGATTATATTTTTTATTTTTTGCATGGAGTGGTGATGATTGCAGAATTTCTACACCTTCAATACCATAAGAATCACACTGCCCTTGAATTTTGATGGAAAATATGCATCAGAAATAAATGAGAGCCCATCAACTGATATTAGAGGATGTGCTGCATCTGTACAGTGGAATGTGCAATAAAAATGAAATTCTAACAGATGCTATGATATGGATGAACCTAGAAAAGATTACTGTGCTACGTGAACAAAGCCAGACCCAAAGAGACATGTATTGTGTGATTTCATGTATGTGATATGTTCACAGTAGATACATGCATAGGGACAGATAGTGTAGTTGGCTGAGGTTGCATGAAGTAAAAAAATGCGACATGATAGCTAATGGGTTAGGTGTTTCTTTTTGGGGTAATAAGAATGTTCTGGAGGGCATGGTGGTACTTGCCTGTAGACCCTGCTGCTTGAGAAGCTGAGGTGGGAGAATCCCCTGAGTACATGAGTTCAAGGTCAGCCTGAGGAAATAGAGAGATTTTGTCTCATAACAACAAAAAAGTTCTGGAATTATAGAGTGTTAAGGGGGGGCATATACTTATGAATATAGTAAAAATCACTGAATTATACAATGTAAAGCAATGAAATTTATAGAATGTGAATTATATTTCCAAGAAAAGTATAAAGACTTGGGTGCTTTATAGATGCAACCTACTCAGATGATTCAAAAAATGAATGCATTTAGTGTTTATGTATATCTATAGACATAGACACATACATATGCAGATATATACATAAATATATGGATCGATATATGCATATATATACAGAGAGAGAAATAGAGAATAACAAGCATATAGAAAAATGTTAAACATAGGTGAATCTATGATAGGCTATGCAAAAGTTTTTTACACACTTTTTTTCAAATATTTTTTGAGCAAGGAAGCATTTTAAAATGAAATAAAATAATAAAGGTAATGAAAGCCTGAGATTAGAAGTGAGGGACCTGAGTGAGCTCACCAGAGGTTTTGGTCTCACTTCCCTATGACCATGTACCACTGTGGAATAATCAGCCTCGTCCTCAGTCTGGAGGCCAGAGATGGTCAGGGAGGCTGTTTTGCCAGACTTGAAGCCAGAGAAGTAATCAGGGACCCCTGAGGGTCCAGTATTCACATAATAAATCAGGAACTTGAGGGCTGTGCCTAGGTGCTGTTGGTACCAGGAGACATCGTTATAACTCCCGATATCACTGCTGATTCCAGCACAGGAGATGGTGACCAACTGTCCAGGAGCCCCAGATACTGAGGGAGGCTGAGTCAGAGCAGACAGGCCTCAGGACCCTGGAAAGAAGGAAAACCACACTGTGGTGAGTCAGTACTGGTTCCCAGGTGAACCTAAGGAGCAGAGAAAAAGGATCAGCCCAGAGATGCCTGAGGTCCCTTCCTTGGAGACATCATCTGTGCCCTGAGTGAGAAGAGCGAGGAGGAGTAGAGCCCAGGCCATGGTGGAGATGCCTCAAGAGTGCTACCTCCTGAGTCCCCAGCACTGGGTCTGCTTCTCAGGCCTACCTATCTCAATCCCCCTACCTCAAAGGAGGGAGGGGCCTCCATGCAAATCTGCTTCCTGAGCTGTGTCCCTTACCCCATCTACCCCGGGCTTGATCTCCAGAGACTTCTGCATCCCTGGACAGCAGGGCTCAGCTGAGGGGAATTCAAACTCTTTGATGTGTATTTCCTGTCAGGACACAGTGAGCCCATAACAGGGCCCAGGACGTCAGACCAACCCAGAGATATACCAATACTTGCTATTGCAGGAGCTCTGGCTGAGGAAACCAGGACTTCACCTTTGTGCTGTGAGGGGTGAGGGTGAGGACAAAGTCCCAGCCTGGCTAGGAGAGATCCAATCGTTTCCCTTCCAAGAAATCACAGGCAGAGCTGGGACTTCCCTGTGTCCAGAAAACCTTCTGGTCTCCTCAGTGGGGAGAGTTCCTTAAGAAGCTCCAGCCCTTACCACGGCAGGGCTTTGAGGCTGGGCCTGAGGCTGAGGTCTGGGGGCATCCACTGGCCCTTATAGAAAAATGTTCTTGGGGCACTACAGATTTGGATTCTTCTTCCTAATACTTGTAGAGGCGTTCAAGGGGAAGCAGCTCTTGGGTCTTCTTCGACTTCATGGGATGAACAACAGGACCACTCTCCCCAAATCCAGGCCTTCATTGCCCCCTGGTGGTCACAGAAGAAGGCTTCCAAAATCCAGAAAACAAAGTCACTGCTAATTTAGTGTTATTCTTTATATTACATGACAGACATTTTCAAGAGCACAAGAAAAATGACTCTGACTAAGGGTTAGAGGAGCTTGGTGGTGGTTTCAGGGACTGGGTTGAGGAAACGTGTGGTGTGGGGAGGTGATCGTTTTGAATATGAGACTATTGTTTCACCTGTGTCCTTTAGATATTCATGGACTATATTGTTACAGATGTAACTTTTAGCAATAATGTTTAAATTTGATAACACTAACATAGAAATAGATCAATATCATGTTCAGAAATCCATTAGGATGATTGTGTGGAGCCAGTGACCTGGATCCTTTTCTTGTAGGGTCACAGTGGAGAGGAACCCTGGGACTATTTCAGGTGTCCAAGCACTTCTAGCAAGAAGCACACCTCTGACCTTCAGGAAGATCTGCCTTGTCCTCTGTTCCATGTTGTTAATACCAGGAGAAAACTCAGGATACCCTACCCAGGCTAAAGGGATTGCCGATCTCATTTAAAACTTTCTTGGATATGTGTGTCCACAGAGGAAGATAAGATACAGAAATCAGAAACACTGGTTGAATCTGTCCTCACTGCAGTCCAAGCAGCAAGGGAAACGAGTCAGGATTCACTTTTGTGTTGTGGTTTTCCTGAAATATATCGCTTTCTTTTAAATCACAAAATTTTACTCCTTGAAACCCAGGGGCTTTGCAGAGATGTGCCCACTGGATCATGTGATAGGAAACATCTCCAAAGGGACTGGTTCCTACCTCACTCTGCACTCATGTAGACATCAGACTACATTTGAAGAGCGCAAACTCTAATGAACTGTATGCAGAATGGCATGTTGGACAACTAAGGGCAAAGGTAGGAGAATATGTGAACAGGTCATAGGCCCCTCCACTTCTCACCCAAAAGATCCCTATTGACAAGGTAAATAGAGGAGGGGAGAGGGCAGCTGAGACTCGGGGCTGGAAATACCCCCTTCAGAGCCACAGGTTCCTTCATCTCCCTGCTCCACCAGCAGACCTTGTCCCTTATGCACACCAAGGATGAACATCCTCAGCCTTGTCTTCCTCTGTGGACACACATATCCAAGAAAGTTTTTAATGAGATAGGCAATCCCTTTAGCCTGGGTAGGGTATCTCAGCTGGACTGTGGATGGATGAGTTCAGATGAGGGATCTGGGCAGATTCCAGTGTCCACTCCACTGGTTTGCTCCGTTTAGAGCCACAGGCTGCCACAAAGCCTGAGATTTGGGACCCCAGCAGAACTGGGAAGTGTGGGGGACAAGTCCAGACAGTTGACCTAAGAAGGGGCCCCATCACCACCATATGAATATCCAAGGACACGACAATGAACAGACATTGCCTCAATCTGTCCTTCCTCTCAGGTCTTCATTCTCTAACTCACACAACAGCCCAAACTCCCCTAATTGTTGGCAGCCAGCCTTGGAGGCCTGCCTGATTGACAAAGTCCAGGTGCGCTGAGGACCCCCGGCTGCAAAGCGACTCCGGGCAGCTGAGGCCCTTCTGTCTTCTGTCTTTGCTGTTGGTATGGCTGAAGAAATTCTGTGCAGTCGTGGAAGAAGAAAATGGCATTTTATGCGAAGTACTCACAGCTAATCTGGAAATGTCATGGTTCATTTTTCCATTTCCCACTATGCTGCTTGGCCTTTTCTAACATATGCAAGGGTTAAACTCTGAAGCACATCAAGAATGCTTTCTTTCACTTGGTTATAAGTTACTAGATATTGCTTAAGTAATAAATGATATAAGTATATTCACTCCTTATTTGATTTAGGATTATGTAGTTTAGTGTTTAGACATAAGGTTTTTTAGAAGTACAAGTTTATAGTAAGTTCATTATGAATTCATTATAAGTTCTAACACTTTATAGGAGTTATGTAGGTGCTTTATAACACTGTTTTCACTGACTTAGGATAAAGATTATCTTTAAGGTTTTTACTTAATTCAATAGTTAAAACTCTAAGTTAACATTTATAAAGTGGGTTTTCACTGCACTCATAATATACTAATCAGACACTTTTATGATAACTTAGCTAAAGACAGAAAGCAACCTTGGGGGCCTGGGAAACATTACTAAAAGCTTCTTTTAAGTTCTCTTTAGAAACAAGCACTGCAGGATAAGAGAAAAGTAACGGAGACACCTGGACAAGAATGGCGATTACAACGCTCTGAAGGTCATAAAACCCCAGAAGGAAAACTATTGCTACATGAAGAACTTTACACTTGGAAACTTTCTGGAGACAGTTCAAGGACTGTAATTCAGGACTTTGGACTAAAACTATCATCTTTGGCCTTATGAATAAGACTCATTGTCTGAATGTTTACAGGGTTCTTGGCTTGTTTGTTGCTAAGACCACTAGATGGTGGTAACTTGTAGAGCATATGTACGTGAAGGAATTTTCTTTGTCTTGCCCCTTTACTAATGGTATAACAGCTCTGTGTTAACTAACATTAAATTGTCATCTGTTCAGGAAGCAGGTGTCCAGGTTTATTGTTTTCGTCCTTCACCTATCCGTCTCTCCTTCAGGAAATCTCACGGCCTGTCATAGGGGCTGGACCCCCGCACCTAATAGTTCTGATCCTACCAGGCAATATCTATGTCTGACCCACTCTCTGCAGAGCTTGCCTGGAGGGCTACGTGGAAGGGCATCTAGGGTTCTCAAATCCAGGGGAATTGGGTCAGCTCTGCTCAAGGCTTTGTCCACAGTCCTCCTGGGGCTGGAGGAAGAGGGAGACACAAACAGGGAAGGGGTTTGTCTCACTTCCCATCTGCTTGTGTCACTATGAGCCTTGCTGCTGTACCACATCTGACAGTAATAGTCAGCCTCCTCCCCACCCTGGGCTCTACTGATGGTCAGGGTGGCTGTGTTTCCTGAGTTGGAGCCAGAGAATTGCTCAGGGATCCCTGACAGCTCGTTGCTATCCTCATAGATGACTACCACAGGGACCTGGCCTGGCTTCTGCTAGTACCAGTGAGTATATTTATTTCCAATATTGTTTCTCCCACTAGTGATCCTGGCTGATGTTCCTGGGGACTCTGATACTGAAAGTGACTGGATTAACTCATAGAAAAAGTTGAAACCTGAAGGGATAGAAAATAATAGAGAAAGACTTGAAATTGAGGGTGTAATTCCCAAAAATCCTTTGTACCTGCCTGGCCTGGAACCAATCAAGAGATGAAAGAGTCTTAGGGCACCCCTGAACACAAGACACCTTGTGGGGGATTTCAATCCCATCAGCCCTTCCTCTTGCAGGAGGTTCATGAGCATCCTGGCCACCATAGGCTGGGCTAGGGCCAGGCTTGTCCCTGAGCCCTGGGACTGAGTGAGTGGGAAGGACCCTGGAGCAGCAGCTGTGCAGTGAGCAAGGAGGTTGAGGAGATTAGGGGTCCAAGTCATGGTGGAGGTTCCCCTGTAGGTTCTTCTCAAGACCCAGGCTGGGCAGGTCCTCCCAGGCCTCTCTTTTCCCCTGACTGGAGAGAGCTGCCTGGGAAGAAAACCAGTCCAAGTCAAGGGCTGCATCTGGAGAAGTTTTGTGGTTTCCAGAGAGGGACTCAGCCCCAAAGGACCCAGGAACAGAAGTGGATATCTGAAGACTCACCCTCAGCCCATGGATTCTTCTTCACCTGCTAGTCCCATGGTCTGGACCCATACCTCAATACTAAACTGTGTCCTGGCCTTGCTCCTGGGCTGGCATGGTCATGAAGAGATCAGAGGTCATGTGTGCATCATGACTTTATTCTGCAGGTGATAATACAAGGCTCCACAGGGTCAAGGTCCATCCCCAGACCACAGCTCCTGAGCAGGGCAGCCTAGTCCAGATTCTTCCCTTTGGTATACACATGAAGCATTTAAGGAACCACTGAGGTAATAACCTTCTTTGCCCTTTGTGTGACCTCTCAAGCAAATGCAAGGGTTGTGCCTCAGTAAGCACTGCATGTTCTAAGGTTAAACTACAGATACAAAACTTAAGAAATGGTTAACAGTCCAGACTTCTGACCTCTTGGAGTTTGCCTGGTAGAGAAGAATTGAGGTACCTGTACTATACTGAGAAACAAAGCCTGATGTGTGAGACATAAAGCAGATTTGTACATTATTGTCAAGGATGATGCAGCAAAAATAGGATCTCTTTCATTCCAGGTCTTAGATCTGGTCACTGACCCAGTTTGCCTGTCAGTTTCTCCCTTAAAGCCCAGTCCCACCCCATCCCCAGGTGACTTTGGAAGGTGACTCTTTGCTGCCTTCTGGTGGCCTCCCACAGTGGCTGCTGGAGGCTCGGGGCCTCCTTGGTCCAAGTGTAAATTAACAACCCACTACTCAGGTGCCTGATTCCCTCATCCATGTGGTCCCTCCTGCCTCAAGACCAGGCATGTGCAGCTTAGTTGCCCATAAAGATATGAATATGCCCACTGCCGGGAAAGTAGACAGAGGCCACCTGAGGCCTCTCTGCACCTGTCTTTGGGATATTGGATGCGAAGATGGCAGCAGATCTTAGAACCAGTGGTCACTGGACTCAGGGACTGGCTATTACTGGTGCTGGCTGTGGTTGAAGGAAAAGCAGGGGTGGTGGTGACCACTATAGTAAACACACAGGAACCCATCCACTTAACAAATCTTTGATCTGATCCCCTCTGGTTTTACTCATGTTTTGCCTTAAGAGTTCAGCATGAAAAAGACACACCCTGCTTGAAGTCAGTTTTTCATCTTTTGTGTGTCTGTGCAGTAGACACACTGGGTTTACAGAACAGTACACAAGCTCCACTGCCATCTACCCTAGTATTGTCATTTATTGTCATTTAAAAGACAGATACCCAGCCAGGCTCGGTGGCTCAGCCTGTAATCCCAGCGCTTTGGGAGGCTGAGGTGAGTGAATTGCCTAGGCTCGCGGGTTCAAGACCTGCCTGAGCAACTTGGCGAGACCTCATCTCTACAATAAATAAAAAAATAGCCGGGCGTGGTGGCGCACGCCTGTAGTTCCAGCTACTTGGAAGGCTGAGTCGAAGGATCGCCGGAGCCCAGCAGATCGAGGCTGCGGTGGCCAGGAGCGGCCACTGCACTCTAGTCTTGGTGACAGACAGAGACTCCAACTCAGAAAAAAAAAAAGACAGATGTCTAAAGAAACAAAACAGGAGGTATCACACTTCCAGACTTCAATTTTTACTGTAAGGCTACAGTAATCAAAACAGCCTGGTATTGGTACAAGAATAGGCATATAGACCAATAGAACAGGGTAGAGATTCTGGAAGCAATGCCTTAACTTCTCAACCAACTCATCTTTGACAAAGCCACCAACAACAACCACTGGGGAGAGGAGAACCTATTCAGTAAATGGTGCTGGGAAAACTGGTTGATCACATGCAGAAGATTGAAACAGGACCCCTACCTATCACCATATACAAAAATTAACTCTAAATGGATCAAAGACCTAAACGGAAAACCTCAAACTATAGGAATCCTAGAAAATACAGGAGACACCCTTATGGACATTGGAACTGGCAGCCAATTCCTGATTAGAACCCTAAGTGCCCATACCATAAGAAATAAGATAGACGAGTAGGACCTCATCAAACTGATGAGCTTCTGCAAAGCAAAAGAAACCATCAAAAGAGTGGGGAGACAGCCCACAGAATGGGGGGAAAAAATCTGCCAACTGTATATCTGACAAAGGCCTAACATCTAGGATCTACAAGGAACTCAAATGTGCCAAAAGGAAAAAAATAAACAGCCCCATTCAAAAGCGGGCAAAAGACATGAATTGACACTTCTCAAAAGAAGGTATATGGGCAACCAACAGACACATGAAAAAGTATTCAACCTCACTCATCATCAGAGAAATGCAAATCAAAACCACACTGAGACACCACCTAATCCCAGTAAGTATGGTCATCATTAATAAAACAAACACCAACAGATGCTGGCGAGGATACTGAGAAAAAGGAACGCTTCTATACTGCTGGGGGGAATGCAAACTAGTGCAACCTGTTTGGAAGACAGTGTGGCGATTTGTGAAAGAACTAGAAATTGACCTTCCATATGACCCAGCTCATTCTGCAAAAAAAAAAAATACCTGCACACATATGCTTGTCGCAGCTCTATTCACAATAGCAAAAACATGGAACCAACAATGCTGCCCGTTGAAGCTGGAATAGATTTTTTTAAATGTGGTATATATGCACAATGGGATACTATGCAGCCATAAACAAGGACAAATATAAGGACTGTGCAGCAACTTGGATGAATTTAGAGTTACTCATACTCAGTAATCTATCACAGAAACAAAGAACGGAGTACCATATAGTCTCACTCTTAATCATCATAATACTATAAGAAAGGGATTGGCAGTAGTGGGAAACTGTCAGGGGAAGGGGGATGGGAGTGATAGTTGAGGGAAACTGCTAGGGAAGACAGGAGCATACCTCATCAACAAGGGTAGCTGCATCATGTTTGTATACCTAACCCTGAATCATACCACACATCTTCACGATTAAATAAATAAATAAAAGACAGATGCCTGCCTTTCTCAAGTTCCCTCTCAAAGAACTGACCCTGTGACCCAGTGCTGTCAGTTCAGGTTATTCTCAGGGAACTTCTCACCTTGTAAAGAAAAGAATCAGATTGGATGTGTGCTGTGCTTTTCTTCTTGAACTTGAATGTGATGGCTGGAGCTGCAGCAGCCATCCTGAAAGTCTATGTCCACAAGAATGAAAGTATAGCCAATATCATAGGGATGGTGAAACAGAGAGCTGGAAAGATCAAGTTGCCTTTATGCTATTGGAGAATCTCTGGGAAACTAAATTTCTTACTTCCAACTTACTTTTGAGGGAGAGAAATATGCTTCTGGTTGTTTGTGGCAGTTTTTCATATGTGTGTTATTGCAGGAAAAAAATCAATTAAGATAATTAACACAAATAAATCAATTAATAAAAATAATGATAGGAAAAGAACACTGAAGTGGTAAAGGCTATGCAGATGATTAATAAAGAATTTCGATAGCTCATGGCAGGCAGGTAATGTAATGAGATCCCAGGGTCGGCTTCCATGGAGGGGTGTCTCTGCAACCCCTCTCAGGACTGAGGGAAAGAACGAATCGCAGGAAGAGCTGAGTCAGTCCCTGTGGAGAAGGAGTCATGAGTGTGAGGACCTGAAGGACAGAGGCTACCTGAAGCAGGTCTGGGATTCATACCAGTCATGTCCATTGTGACATTTACTAAATGCAGAATTTTGAGAGCCTTGGTAATATGTAGTCAGGTGTGGTAAGGGGGAATCTCTGAGGACTAAACCAGGTTTTTTCTGACAGCTGCTGAGCACATACAGGGGCCTCTACAATGCTGCGTCAGGACAGGTGAAAGTGAGGCCAGGTGGGCACAGCCCAGCACCCTGCCCCTCCCTAGTTCACCTGGAACTGAAGACTCTCCAGAGAGTGGATACTGGTTTCTCACTCCACCCTGTTCCCACCATGCAGTCCTGTGGGGATCCAAAACACTGCCAGTGCCTCCGGTCCTGGGCCAGCTGTTGGAGTCTGGGATCCCATGGAATGGTCCTTGGCCCTGTCTAGTAGTTGGCCTGAGAGTTATAGTGATGACTGTGGCATCATCCTAGTGCCCAAGCCCAATCTCTGTCCATCCTCGCTCAGGAAAGAGATAGTTAATGTTGGCTGAAGAACTTAGAAGTGTCCTGTTCATAATCATTTTAGGTCATAGTTTAGATGTCTCGTGTCATCCTAGCTCCCCCTTTATAGAAGACATCTTCTAGAACCCAATGCAGGGTCCCTCTTCATCCTCCTCTTTACAGATGACAGCAGGAGTCTTGAGAAGGTACAGGCTCTCACTCTAGAGTACAGCTCCTGAGTGCTGGGCTCAGAATGAAATTTCTTGTTTCCAAGGGCACATGGAGTATTGGAAGATCCATGAAATGCTGTGAGTTCCTATCCTTGGGTGTGATCTACCTGGGGCAGATCATAGGTGCTGTGCCTCAGTATCCCCAGTGTGCACTCATGGCCAGGACCAGATTAGGAGGTGAACAAAGTGCTTGATAAGAGAATGAGAGGAGGCTATAAACTCCAAGGAGCTCTCAAGTGAACATTTATTATAATTAAGTTGTCTTCAGTCAGGACAATGTATCAAGGAATAAAAATTAAGTCAACAAAATGTTCATAAGCAATTGTTTTGAGCCTCAGAAGGGAATCAAGACACGTGATTTTACAGCTGTCCCAGGAGTGAGACAGAGAAGACCAGGGACAGTGGACGGTGGAGGAGTACAGGGATTGAGAAGCAACTGTGTCTGCAGGACTAGTGCTCCCAGAGTACAGGGGAGGGAGGTGGACATGGCAACCACAGGACAGAATGGTGTGTGTGATAGGTGATAGTGTTTTATCACAACTGGGTTAGCCAGGGGGTGAGGAGAGAAGCAAAGTGCCTGAACCTGTGTCAGAGACATAGGCACTATCGGCGAGAAAGAGATCAGAGACACAGAGTCAGAAGAAATTGTACATTAGTGCAAGGATGACACTGTAGATAAATGACACGTTTTTTCCCCACATCTTAAGTCTTGGTCACTAACCTTCCCAGCATGTCAGCATCTCCCTGATACCCAGGACCACCCCATCCACAGATGACTCTCTTTTGTACCCTCGTGGCGATTCCACACTGGCCGCTGGAGGCTCTGGGGCCTCCTTGGTCCAGGTGTGGTTTCAGAACATGCTGCTCAGATTTCTGATTCCCTGATCCATGTACTGCTGGTCCTAGGGGAGGACTTTCTCTTCTCTGTGTGGCACCTGCCTGCCTCAATACCAGGCCTAAAGTCCTCAGTCTTCCAATGAAATATGACCATGCCCATTTGGAGGAGGGACAGGGTTTTCCTAAGGCCTCCCTGCACACATCTCTAGGGGTTATGGGTGGTCACACAGGTTGACAAGGACTTGTTCCTGAGGTTGCAGGATTCAGGGGTAGATTTCACTTGTTTTGGATGAAATACAGGGCGAGCTGGGTTGGTGGTGACTTCTGCATCAAACACAGAGACAGAAGCCCATTCACCCAACACATTTATTCTGACCCTCTCTAGTCTAACAAGTTTGCATCCTAGGAGTTCAGCACGAGAAAGACACAGGCCTTGCTCTCAGGAATTTCCCATTGTGTGGATGGGTCAGTTCAGTAAACACACAGGGTGTACAGACCAGGCAGACAGTTCCTACAGCCCCCACCTGTGCTTTATCCCCTCTATTGTTGTAAAAGCCTGACACTTCTCCACAGCTTCTCCCAGTCAGAGATGACATTGTAGCCCAGTGCTGGTCCATGGGATGTAAGGGTAAGTTGGCTCAGGTTCTTCTAGGGAATCTTTGCTCTTGTGGAAGACAGATACAGACAAGGTCTGTGAAGCTCCTGTCCTCTTGAACATGGGTGTGAAGGCGGGAGCTGCAGCAGCCCTCCTGAGGTCTATGTCAGCACAAATAAAAACAAAGCCAATAACATAGGGATGGGGGAAGAGAACGTTAGAAATATTGGATTTTCTGGAACTGATGAGTGTCTAGAAAACCATCATCTACCTGCAGACTTATTTTTATGGAAGAAAGTTTGCTCCACGTGTCTTTGCAGTGAAGAAGAATTTTTGACCTATGAAGCAATAATTAATAACAATGAATCAATCTTTAAAAATACTGATAAGGTAAGAACTTTTGGGAGCTCTGCAGATCATAAAAGAAAAGTTTAGACAGAAAATGACTGCTTTCAAATCAGAGGTTGGGGGGCCGTCCTGAGGAGGTGTCGCTGGAGCTGCCATGATGGAGGATAAAGAAGAAAGTGACAGGACATGTGTGTAGGGAGCAGTGTCTTACCCTGGTGGGGAAGAGACTGGTATATGTGAGGATCTGGAAGGACAGTGGGAAACCTGAAGGGAGCCTGGCATTCAACCAGCACAGGCCCGATGTGAGTTTTATTCACAAGTGAAGAATTTGGGGGTAGGAGTGATGTGTAGTCAGGGAAGTTTTCAGGTAATAATCAGGTGATCTGAGAGCAGCTTAGTAAATATACTCACTTATGGCCTCTAGGACAGTACAGCTGGGGCAGGGACAGGTGAGACTCAGGTGGGTCTAGTTCAGCCCCCTTCCTCTCCTGAGTTCACCTGTAGCTGAAAACTCTCGGAGAGTAGGTACTGGTCCCTGCCTCCGCCCTGTTCCCACCACATGTCCCTTTGGGGACTCATGCCACCTGTGCGTCTGGTCCTGGGGCATCTGTCTGGGGTCCCATTTGGGTGACCCAGCACTGTGTCCCCTGAATTGCTATAGATCACAAACCTGGGAGCACAAAGCTTAGGGAGTGCACTTGATAAAGGAAAAAAAAGGTTCTGAGAGAGGAAGTGATAATCCCAAGGTCACCTGGAGAGGAAGAAAGAAGAGCAGGACCAAGGAGGTTGTAGATACATAATAATGACCTCTTCTGAGTTCATTGGGCCCAGCCCTGGGCTAGGGAAGGGAGTATAAGAAATCCTCATTGAAAAAACCGGGGCTTTGATGGAGAAGCTTCCCTCTGTCAGTTCTTTTAGCTGCCTGTGGGGATGCTGCTGCACTTTGACTTGGAGTGGGTCAGGACCTAGGAGGTTGGCCAGCCCCCTGCAGACTGTTCAGAAACCCCAAGGTTTGCCGGGCTCGGTGGCTCAGCCAGTAATCCCAGCGTTCTGGGAGGCCGAAGTGAGTGTATTGCCTGAGCCCTCGGGTTTGAGACCTGCCCGGGCAACTTGGTGAGACCTCATCTCTACAATAAATCAAAAATTAGCCAGGCGTGGTAGTGTAGGCCTGTAGTTCCAGCTACTTGGAAGGCTGAGGCGGAAGGATCGCCGGAGCTCAGGAGGTCGAGGCTGCGGTGGCCGGGAGCGGCCACCGCACTCCAGTCTTGGCGACAGTGAGACTCCAACTCAAAAAAAAAAAAAAAAGAAACCCCAAGGTAAAATATATCAGATCTTCATCAGACAGAGTGGCATTTGTATGAGCATTTAACCTGGTAAGAATCTTGAAGTACTGTTTAGGTAATAGGGATTCCCCTATAGGAAATGGTTTGTCTACATTAGTGTTCCCTTAGCTGGATAAGTAAGTTGTAGATATAATATCTCAATAATAGTTTTTAGTGCTTCTTAGAATGTGGTTTTATTTTCTGTGTTTCCCCAACCCCAGAGGTATCGACAAGAATACAAGCTAGGAGTGTTGATGCAGGAAGCTTCTGTTTTTCCTATTGAATAAATTCCAATCCTGATTTTTTACCTTATGCAAGTGTCCTAAAAATCAATTACTAAATCCATCAGCCAAGTAAATGTGAAAGGAAATGCAACCTACGGTGGAATTTTACTCAAGTCTTAGAGACAGTATTTCATCATGGAATATCAAGACCAGGCTCATGTGTCCCTTGGCCATCACAGGTGATCCTGCTAGGTGTGAAGCAAGTCATTTTGGGTCAGACATGAGATGAGCATATTTCCTTCCCACTGACCAAGGTGAGCTCTGTCCTGTTCGTACTTGTGGGAAGCTCCCTCCTTGCTCCTGGCTCTCCATGTGAAGAGTAAGCACTTCCTTCTGGAAATCCAGGGCTGGGCTATCCTGAATAAATAAGGACATCTCGTCTCTAGGGTACTGGCAACCAGGGTCACAAGTCCTTCTTCTTCTCTGGATGCAGAAGTTACAGGGAAAGAGAAAGAGTCCCTCACTTTTACCAGGTTATGCTGAAAGGTCAGTAAAAGACAGTTACCTCCGAAAGCCAATCTCCCAGGAGGTCTCCACAAGCCTGAGACTCCCTGAGTCAGTCCTCACCGAGTCCAGGCCGCAGGGAAACATGTCAGAGTTTTCCTTTGTATTGTACTTTTTCCAAAGGTTTATTTTTATTTTGTATTTATTGATTTTTTATTATTTGCTAGTAATTATTTTTTAAATTTTAACTTTAGTTTTAGAAATAGAGTCTTGTTCTGTCATCCATGCTGGGTGCCTTGATGCAATAATGGTTCACTGCAGCCTAGAATAGTTTTCTTTTAAATCTAAGAATTGTTTCTCTTTAATTCCAGGGTCTGGCAGAAATGTGTTCAATGGATCATGTGATGGGAATGTCTCCAAAAGGATTGGTCCATCACAGAGTGAAACGCTGCCCCTCAAAGGTATGCAAGAGAAATTATTTGGGGGATACTTAGGATTCCTTCTGGGCTTTCATGTAATGCCTCACCTGAGAATCCCACAGGGAGCCTGAGCCATGACAGAGAAACTGGTAGGCATTTGAATTGTGTGACCCCCAAATTCATATGGTAAAGTTCTACCCTCAGGACTTCAAAATGGAATAGAAACAGGGTGGTGACCAAGATAATTAGTTAACATGAGGTCATACTGGAGTTGGTGGACCCCCAGTCAACAGAGTTGGTATCCTTATTCAATGAGGAAACCTGGACACAGACATGCACACAGGGAAATGCCACATGAACATGGAGAGAGAGACTGGGATGACAGACCTACAAGCCAGGAAACAGCAAATATTACCAGAAACACCAGTATTGATGAAAGAGGCTTGAAAAAGAACCTCCCTCAGTCTCAGAAGGAACCAACCGTGCCCACACCTTGATCTCAGATTCTAACTTCTCCAGAATAGGGAGAGAATAAATCTCTCTTCTCTGAGCCATCCAATTTTCACTACTTTGTTATGGCAGCCCTGGAAAAACAGAAACCCCTAGGAATACTGTTCTCAGGGTCCCCTGCAGATGCTTTTGTCTCTATTAACACAATCCCCTGGGAGAGGCCTTCCTGTCATACATCTTCCTCCCCTGAAGTGTCTGAGTTTATTGCCAGGAGCCTGTCCCACTCTCACCTGCAGGCAGCAAACAGTGTCTTCTGTAACCCTAGATCCTCTTTCCCATGCCTTCCTCCTCTAGGCTCCTGGTGGGTGTCTACTCAGATTCACAGACCACTCAGATTCACAGACCACTCTCCAGCTCCTGCCATTGGGCTGAGGAATGAGGTTCTGGGCAGGGAGGAAGAGTTCAAAATTTTGTGACTAGAAAATCTTCAATATCCCATTCAGTGACTTCAGCTGCCCTTTCTTACTCCCAGCCCATTCCCACTAACTGACCCCTCATGGATGAAAGTGCAGCCCTTAATTCTGCAAACTTCTCCACCTCCCATTCTGATTGGCTTCACCTTGAAGCAGTTTCTGAGGCATTGGGAGAATTGGAAGAGAATGCCTCAGGAAGGCTTGCCTCAGCTCCTAGACCCCGATTTAAATCACTTATGTTGCTTTTGTCGTTAATCCTTTGAGAACCCTCTGCACTCCCTTCATCTGTGGGCTAATTTTCATTTTGGTAATAATTGCTGTCAACCAATGAGCTCCTAGAACATCTCCAGGTCTGTGTTAAACACTTAAATATGATTAAATTAAGGCAGTACAGTCTTGTTAGAACTACTGCTAGTTCTTACCTAAGCTCTTGCTTTCCGAGGTCTTTTTGGTTTTTTGTTTGTTTTTTTGTTTTTCCTCCCAGGAAGAATGGCTTTCCAGAAAATTAAATACCTTACTCATAGCCACACAAAAGAGGAAACAGACATGGGCATCAAGGATAAACTTCGCCACCCCCAGGTCATGCCCTTGAAGAAAGTATTATCCATATTACCTCTTCTGGTAAAAGGTCACACATGAAGTGGGAATGACAGAGCCACTAGAAGCCTTGAATCTTAGACATTTCTTTGTCTCCAACAGCACCTCCGCCTGCTGCCCAGCCTCTCCTGGGGCCATGACTGCACAGGTGCCCTTGGACATTGCCCTGCTCTTCCTTTGCTACATTGCTCTTTGCTTCCCTGTCAGCAGGAGAACCTATGCTTCCTTCCAGTTAATAAGAGGCCATCTGCAGTGCTACTATCCCATTAGGACACAAGATATAGGTCCAGGAATACAATAGTCACTTTCAGAAAGCAAGCAGGCTCTACCCTGGACACCCTCACATTCCACCTCTGGTGTGGACAAGACCCTTCATCCTTCCAGGTTTAGAGCTGGATGGTAGGTGATGTTCACACATGAGCCCTGAGTTCACTACCCAACAGGCATACCCTAGACTTGTGCTCCAAGAGGTGACCAGACTCTGGGATGATGACTTCCCTGTGCATAGTGAAATTTAGAGGCATCATTGAAGAGTCAACACTGAACAGTCACAAGACGCACAGCCCTGTGTTGGGATTACCTCTTTCTAAGGAACTCCAAGAAACCCAACTCTGCCCCAGCATTTTGCAGAGAGTGGAAAGGTCCATCCAGGCTGCCTGGACAGCTCTGAGGCGCTTGTCACAAGGATAAGCTCTTGAACCCCAGAAGGACCAATGCCCGTGGTCTCAGAGCTTATTCTGTTCCCTAAGCACATCCTGCAGATTCAAATGCAAGTTATCACTGTGTCCTGTAAATATGAAGTCACTACTATGCTCAGACACAATCCTTCCCTCATAGAAATGAGGCTAACTCTGATGAGAGGCATTAAATGAGATATTATGTGTGTCAATAGCATTGCAAAAGGGGCAGTGCAGGGTCCTGTGAGACCATGAAGCAAAAGCTTCTCACCTGATCATGAGGCTGTGGATGGCTTCCCTGAAAAAGAGACTTTGAAATAGAATAACTAAGTGTAAGTTGGTGATGACAAGTAAGGATGGGTTCCTGAGAAAGAGATGAGCGACAGGGAGTCTAGATAAACCATAGGTTGGATAAAAGAGCTTTATTAGGAAGTGTAAGGCATTTTCGATGGCTAGGATACCTGGCTTCTTCAGAGCTCAAAATATGCTGGTTATAGACTCAGTCTGACCTCACACGGATTGGACTACCCCCCATCACATGCATTCTCATGAATCAGCCCATGACAAATGTCCCCTACTCCTCTCCCTTGTGAGGAGAGGACAGACTTGAAAAGCTGGAGAAGATGTCTCTGGCCCAGTAGGAAGAAATGAAATTAGTTAGAGGCAGGATCCCAAGGGGACACTCCTGAATTGTTCCTACTTCGACTCTGTGCCAACTATACATCATCTATAGCTGCCTTTCCTGTACAAATCAATACGGTCTCTGAGTACACAAACCACAGGCAGGGACAGAGTCCTTGTTCCCAAGAGGCCCCAAAGAGCTGATGCTCCTAAGCACCCATTTTTCCAAGTGGTAGAGAGAGGAGGAGGTCACAATTCTTCAGCCTTGACCTAAAAGATGTCCCATTCCAAGGGGAGGTGACATCAGACCTGGGGACAGAACACAAGCCAGAATACTCAGGAGGGTTTTGGTCTTACTTCCACATCACCTGGGAGGTGTGGGACAGTGCCTCCCATTCTTTTTCTGTTGAAACCGGGAGACACGATTACAACTCCCAGTGTTGCTGCTGCTTCAGTCCAAGATATGGCAATTGTCAGGGAGTCCAGACGGTGTAAGGATACTGAGTCAGAGCAGTCTGGGTTCCAGACCTGTGGGGAGGGAGAAACAAGGAGGTGAGCAAGTGCATGACCAAACCTCAGGGAGCCAGGTCCTATGATTTGCATGTTTGTCTCCTTCAAACCTCACAGTAAAATTTGATCCCCATGACTGAAGGTGGGGGCTAATAGGTCATGTTTGGATCACAGCTGCAGATCTCTCATGAACAGATAAATACGCTCCCTTCGGATGAGATCTTACTCTGTTAATTCCTACCAGAGCTGGCTGTTAAAAACAGCCTGGTGGCTGGGCTCGGTGGCTCAGCCTATAGTCCCAGCACTTTGGGAGGCCAAGGCGAGTGGATTGCCTGAGCCCAAGGGTTCAAGACAAGCCCAGGTGGCCATGAGCATGCCACTGCACTCCAGCCTGGGCAACAGAGTGAGACTCCAACTCAAAAAAAAAAAAGCCTGGTACGTTCCTTCTCTCTATCTTTCTTCCTTTCTTCCATATGATCTGTGTACACCGGCTCCCCTTTGCATTCTCCTATGAGCAGAAGCAACCTGAGGCCCTCACCAAGTACAGATGCCCAGTCTTAAACGTTCCAGCCATCAGAATCATGAATCAAATTTATCTTTTTTCTTTATAACTGATCCAGCCTCAGGTATTTTGTATAGCAACACAAACTTGACTAAATCTTCAAAGAAAGAAGGAAAGAAGCTCATTTGTTCTTCTCAGAAGGTGCCTTCCTTAGGTGTCTCTCAGCTGTGCATGAGTGAGTGGGAGAAGAAGCAAATATACTCATTGTGTGGTCCTTGGAGAATCAACAATATCAGCCTCATCTGGGAGCTGTTAGACATGGATAATCTGGGACCCCAACCTGCTAAGATCTGCTAAGGCTGTATCTGCATCTCAACAAGACCCTCAGGGGATTTGAGAACTCCTTAAAATTTCAGAAGTTCTGGTCTAAACCACAATGGAAAATCTCACTTTCTCTGCTTTCAACAAGGCTTTGTCTCCACCAAGTTCTTCCTAGGCCATCTGGGTCTGGTGCTTAACTGCCCTGTTCTCCTCAAACTGAACTTGGTTCTAGTGCTAGACCCTGTCAGTGTGTAAAAAATTATTTAAGAACAGACATTTTCACAATCTACACGAGCATTCTGTTGCAGAGAGAAAATATCCCAATGATATGTTCAGATAAAAATCGAGAATTCTTGGCCGGATGTGGTGGCTCATGTCTGTAATCCCAGTACTTTGGGATTGCTAGATATGTGTCCTTATGCAGGTGTCTTATCTGGAATACTGATTTTGAGGAAGTTTACTAAAAGTCCTGTTAAAGGTCTACAGGCAGAAAGTTCCTGTGATAAGCCCTGTAACAGAAATGTGTGCATGAGAACTTCTTTTCCATGTGCTACCTAGACTCCATTTTGTGAATCTGACATAACTGACTCCATTTTGGTACCAACAATATTCACTGTTCTCTCACAAAATCTCCTCGATTGTTACCCCATCACCCCAAACTCTGTTTAATATTTCATCAAAACTTCTGAGGACCATTGTAGTATATGTCTGTCTGTATGTATGTGTGTACATAATGTATACAGTTGGCCCTTGGACAAAATGGGAGATAGGGGAACTGAGTCAGCACAAAGTCAAAATTCACATAAAACTTTTTACTCTCCCAATATGCAACTACAAATTGCCAACTGTTGATCAGAAGCCTTACTAATAACAGTTGATTTTAGCACATAATTTGGATGTCATATGTATTATATTATATATTCTTTTAATAAAGTAAACTAATGAAGTGTTATAAAGAAAAAGACAGAGTGGCTCACGCCTATAATCCCAGCACTTTGGGAGGCTGAGGTGAGAGGATTGCCTGAGCCCAGGGGGTCAAGACCAGCCTGGGCAAATTGGCGAGACCTCATCTCTACAATAAATCAAGAAAAATTAGCTAGGCATGATGGCGCCTGCCTGTAGTTCCAGCTACTTGGAAGTCTGAGTTGGAAGGATCACCTGAGCCCAGAAAGTTGAGGCAGCAACAGCCATGAGTATGCCACTGCACTCCAGCCTGGGCAGAGTGAAACTCCAACTCAAAAAGAAAAAATCTTAAGAATGAGAAAATATATTCACTATTGATTAAGTGAAAGCTAGTTATCATAAAAGTCTTCCCTTTGTCTGTGTGTTGAACAACCTGAGGTAGAAGAGGAAGAGTTGGTCTTGCTATCTCAGGAGTGGTAAGGTAAAAGAAAATTCTGGCTGGGCATGGTAGCTCATACCTGTAATCCAAGCACTTTGGGAGGCCGAGGCAAGAGGACTGCTTTCACCCAGGAGTTTGGGACCAGCCTAGGCAATATGATGAGATCTTGTCTCTACAAAAAGATTGGCTGAGCATGGAGTCACATACCTGTAGTTCCAGCTACTTGGGTAGGTGAGGTGGAAGGATTGCCTGAGTCTAAGAGGTCAAGACTGCAGTGAGCAATGAGTGTGCCACTGCATTCCAGTCTGAGCAACAGAGTGAGATCCCAACTCAAAAATAAATAAAATTAATTTTCACTTCACAAAAGAAGACATTCGAGCAGCCAACAAACACATGAAGAAATGCTCAACCTCACTAATCATCAGGGAGATGCAAATCAAAACCACACTGAGATATCACCTAACTCCAGTCAGAATGGCAGTTATCAACAACTCAAAAAATAACAGCTGCTGGAGAGGCTGTGGTGAAAAGGGAACACTTCTACACTGTTGGTGGGAGTGTAAGCTAGTGCAACCTCTGTGGAAAGCAGTGTGGCGATTCCTGAAAGCTCTAAAAATTGACCTTCCATATGACCCTGCAATCCCCCTACTGGGAATATACCCTGAAGAACACAAATCACTCTATAAAAAAGATACCTGCACACGTATGTTTATCGCAGCGTTGTTCACAATAGCAAGAACCTGGAAACAACCATACTGCCCAACAAAAGAGGACTGGATTAAAAAAATGTGGTACATATACACGATGGAATACTACACAGCCATGAAAAAGAACAAAATCATGAATTTCGCAGCTACCTGGATGGAACTAGAGTCTATAATACTGAGTGACCTCTCACAGAAACAAAGATCAGAATATCACATGTTTTCACTCATATAATGGACCTTGAACATCCAATGTAATACTATAAGAAAATGACTGATGGTACTGGGAAATTATTGGGCTAGAGGGAGATGGGATTAACAGTAGCTAATATCTATCTGGGACTGGGAAAACACCTCTTATCAATAGGGTGCCTGAATGAAACGTAATTGTACACCTAACCCTTAACTGTACCCCACAAAACGATAATAAAAAATACTGATTATAAAAAAAAATTAATTTTCAAAGATAGTAGTTTATTTGGGATTTCTGTTAATGTATTGACTCTTCAGGGAAATGAGGTACGTCTGATGTCCATGAAGAAGCAGCACATCATCAAGTTCATGCTACCCTGTGGATCCACTTTGGAAACTACCATCCTTTGGGGAGACAGTCCACTTGTGGGTGTTTCCAGGACAAAGGTCAGTGATGTGAAGCGAGGGGTGCTTCTGAGAGAACACAGAGTCTGTCACTCAAATTCTCTCAGCTAAGCAACCTAAGGTTTTGGGGTAAAGAGAAGGGACAATAAAAAGAAAAGCAACATCTTCCTCTTTGTTCTTAATCCTTTGAGAACATCCTCAGATCTCTCCACAGTGGTTACTGTTATGCAGACATGCTAGGAGATAACTGGCAGGGAAGGCATCTTCACTATCACAGAGATAAGAAAGACATCATGTCTGGAAATTACCCCTGATGACTTCTGTCCAGATGCTCCACCCAGTATGGGAGCCAGGGAGGTCTTTAGAGTGAGGGTATCCCAGCAGAAAGTAGGACTATACAAGGCAGGCAAGTCCTTGTCCCCATGTCCCTACATGTAAAGAGCTGGAAACAGTAGTACACGTGGGGACCATATCTCATAAGCAAAAGGAAGCTGTCTTGTTCTAGATGACAAGTCACAGAGAAGGTTTCCTTTTGGTGGGAAAGGAGAGGATCTGAGAGAGGAGTGAATTCTCAAGGTCATGTTGAAGGAAGCTCTCTTGACTGGTAAGGAAGTGTGTGAGTGCAGGGCACATTTTGGTCTCACTTCCCCACAATCTTGGACCACTATGGAAAGTGTTACTGTCTGCATAGGAGCTGCAGTAATAATAAACCTCGTCACTTTTTCTCTTATCTTGGGATTCATGGTAGTTCCCAGCTGTGGGATCCCAGAACTTCCTTTCCTGTTGTGTCACTAGGTGTAAGGAAAAGGTTCCAGAGTGGCTGAGAGAGACCCAATCACTCTTCTTCCTAGGGACCTCAGTTAGGATGGGACTTCATGCACCTCTCGGTCCTCTGTGTCTGTAGTGACCTGAGGCTGCACTTTGCATAAAACCTAGGGTTTATTTATTGGCCCTCAGGACACCAGCCCCAGGCTGTAGGAGTCACCAATCTCATTTAAAACTTTCTGGAAATGCATGTCTACACAAGAAGATAAAAAACTGAGATCAGAAGCACTGGCTGAATCTGTCCTCACTGCAGCCCAGGCAGCAGAAAAACATGTTAAAATTCACCTTTGTAGTCAAGCGTAGTGGCTTATGCCTATAATCACAGAACATTGGGAGGCAGAGTGAGAGGATTGCCTGAACCCTGGGGCTTGAGACCAGCTTGAGCAACTTGGCTAGACCTTGTCTCTACAATACAAATTAGCTAGGTGTGGCAGCAAGTGCCTGTAGTTTCAGATACTTGGAAGGCTGAAGCGTAAAAGATCACCTGAGCCCAGGTCGAGGCTGCAGTAGCCATGAGTATGTCACTGCACTCCAGCCTGGGTGACAGAGTGAGTCTTTGACTTAGAAGTAAATATATAACTTTTGTATTGTGGTTTTCCAAAACATATAGTTTTCATTTAAATCTCAATATCTTGTCCCTTGAAATCCAAAGCCTTGCAGAGATGTGTGCACTGGATCATGCTATAGGAAATGTCTCCAAAGGGACTGGATCCTGTATCCATTTGTACTTTCAAAATCACTCATTTAGACACAGACAAAAACACAGACACATCTGTAGAGCACAAACTCTCATAAAGTGAATGCAGAAGGGCATTTTGAACAACGAAGGAGAAGATGGGAGAAAATGTAGACATGTCACAGTCCCCTTCATTTCTCACCCACATGACCCCGTTGACAAGGTGCTCAATTGGGGGGTGGGCAGTTGAAACCCAGGGATGGAAATCCCCCTTCAGAGCCACTGGTTTCTTCATCTTCCTGTTCCACCAACAGATCTTGTTCTTATGCACGTCAAGGGTGGAGAACCCTCACCCTCTGTCTGTCCCACCATATGACTCAGTGCCCAGCAGCTCCAACTAAACTTCCCCTGAGGGTACAGATTTGAGGTGGCCTCAGTAGTGAGCATGGTCCTACCGAGCACTGTAATCAGAGTCAGCAGCACAGAGAGTGTGTCCTGTGGGCACAGTGAGTGATATCTCACTGCTCACCACACAGCTCCACTATGGGGAGATTTTCCTGCTACCAATAGGG
Source organism: Cephalopachus bancanus (assembly GCA_027257055.1). Taxonomy (NCBI): domain Eukaryota; kingdom Metazoa; phylum Chordata; class Mammalia; order Primates; family Tarsiidae; genus Cephalopachus; species Cephalopachus bancanus. The sequence goes on from JAPVLO010000817.1 coordinate 288,629, forward strand.
GACACTGTCTTTTCTTGAGGATGTTTTTCCAAAATTGTCCCCAAGTGTCAGGTAACAAGTGATCCTGATTTAGAAATGCTGGCTCAAGACAGTTGACAATCAAATGTGAGTGTGGAAATTTTGAGGACCCTGACTGGTAACAAATTCAACAGCTACAACAGACATTCCCAGAGAACTGAGGAAGTGTAACCTTGGACCACACAGAAGATCATTGTTCATTATCTCAGAAAGATACATAAATATATCACATATATATATTTCACACATGTATATCAAATATATATATGAGAGAGAGAGGGAAAGTTGATTTGTCACATAAAATAAGAGGGGAAATAACACTTACTACACTATTTGTTCAAGTTCTTATTAGTTAATGGATTTCAAAATTAAACTGGTTTTACTTTTTTTAAAATATGCATATTTTGTGTCACAAAATATTTTTTTAATTTTTATTTTAAAGATGTAGGGTGCAATTCAGTGTTAAGTATACAAATGGTCGTTGTACAGGTAAAATTTGGGCCTCACTTTGGACCCCTCATCACCTGGTTTGAAATCAGGCACCCTTATTGATGAAGGATGCCCACACCCACCCCCATCCCCCACAGTTACAGTACTTACTGCCACTTAATTGCACATGTAAGTAGGATTACAATGGTTTAAAAAGTTTTTTATTGTAAACCTACTTACGTAGGATTATATAAGTACTTAAGTGGCAGTAAGTATACTCAAAATGTTGTGCAATTATCTCTACTATCCATGACTAGAGATTTTTCATCACCATAAACAGGATCTCTCTGCCCATTTAATAGTGACTTTGGGGGACTGTGAATCTTTGGGGCAATATGATGAGTGTGTGGTCAGAAGAAAGTCCCCAAGATGGACCCAAGTTTTCTCAGTTTCTGTGGAAACTTGTCCTCCTCAGTTTCTGTGTAGTCTCAGGACAGTAAGGGAGGGGTGACTTATTCAGGAAACCTGATAAGAAATAGCCCTTGAGGCCTCTTCTATCTGTTTTTCCCCAAGGAGAAAAGGAATTCCAGAGGGACTGTACCATCTGAGACAACTCCCTCCTCTCCTGCAGTACTTGGGGTTACTTCTGGGCTCATGTATTCAGATTTGGGTGAACTGGGCCAGCCTTACTCATGGCTTTGTCCACAGTCCTCCTAGGCCTGAAGGAAGAGGGTGGCACAGACGTGGAAGGGGTTTGTGTCTCTCTTCCCCATCTGTCTGTATCACTATGGATAACCATCACTGCTATGTGCTGATTGACAGTAATAGTCAGCCTCGTCCTCAGCCTGGGCTTTGATGGTCAAGGTAACTGTCGTCTCTGAGTTGGACCCAGAGAATCACTCAGGGACCCCCGAGGGTCGCTCACTATCTCTACATATCACCAGCACAGGGGCCTGGTCTGGCTTCTGCTGGTACCAGTGAGCACATGTATCTTCCAGTACATCTCCAGAGCAGGTGATCCTGGCCATCTGTCTCAGAGACATTGACACAAAGGGCAGCTGTGTCAGCTCACTGGAGAACACAGAGCCTGTAAGAGAGGACAGGAAACAGGGCTTGAAAATGAAGGACCCATTCTCAGGAGTCCCACTCTGAGACTGTGGCTGGGCTGAGCTCAGAATTTTCGGGTCTTATGAGGGCCAAGCCAGGGGCAGCACCTGTGCAGAAAGTGAGGAGGGAAAGCAGGAGAGGGGCCCAGGCCATGGTGAGATGCTCAGAGCTCTGCCTCTTGAGCCCACAACACAGCTGGACTACCCAGGCCTCTCTTATTCCTTCCCAGGCCGTGTGGAGAAAGAGTGTTTGGTGTTTATGCAAATATACATCCTCTGGGGCTCCTCATGGAGGGATGTCACTCAAACCAGCTGTGAGGGCAGCACAGGAGATTGAGGAGGAAGGGGTGAGTCCCCAGCTTCTCGGCTCAGAAAATCAGCGTCGGCCTTCAAGGCCTGCGATGACAGTCATCTTCCTGGACATTGACCACATAACCACTGTCACAACCACCTGGCCTGTGGTATGTCCTGGGCAATGCTAAGTAGGGCTGTGAACTCTCCAGGAGCCTGACCATAGGGCTGAACTGGGCCCTGCTGAAAGATCAGTGATGACACCTGACTCAGCACAGGTGAACCATGGCCCCATCATTTTCTTCCTCCTTCCTCTCCTCCCTGGGTCCCCCAGACTCACATGGTCTTGTCTGCTCATTTCATTAGAATGTCACTCTGTGTCGTTAGGATCATGGTTAATCACTTCCTACATGATAGCTTGCTTTTTGAACAGCCACACACTTGTGGATTCATCATAACATCTATTCAGTGTTGCTTTTTTTATGATATCACCCATCCCACCATAGACTAGCAATTGCATCCTCAGCTCTTCTGTGCTTTATTTTCTTCTCATCAGCCTTTTGTGTAAACTTGTAAAAAGCACCACAATTGGCAGACTTCACTAAGAAACCAACTTTAGGCCCATGGTCTTTGCACAGGTTCCAGGGTCATGGTCTCTGCACCGGGCATGAGTTCTGAGGAGTAGGTGGTCTCTGGTCTCTCCAACCAGACAGATCCTGTCTGCGCCAAGGACAATTCCATAGTCAGAGCTACTATGACCTGAAGCAAGTAAGAATCTGCTTCCCTCTGAAGAGAGTCTCTCAAGGAGGATGCAGATGCTCCATTCAGAGACCAGGGTCCCAAATGACCCACCTCCCACCCACCTGAGACTCACCTAAGCACAGCGGCCACAATCTGTGGGCAGAGTCTGCTGGAGGTGGAAGGACAGGCAGAAGGAGGAGGGATTGGGCATCTGGAAGTGCCAAGACAGAGGGCTCAGCTCCCAGGAGCTTCTGCACAGGGAGGGATAGAGTCCTGAGAATCAGGAGGATCAGGCAGTCATCCTGAGTGAAGGACACAGGCCCTGGGAGCCTCGTCCCCTCACGCTGCTCCCTTCCTAGAGCACCGCAACTTCAGGGTGTCTCTCAGTCAGTTCCAACCTTGCAGGAAGCTGTGGAGGCTGACACCTGAGCCTAGGTACCTCCAGCTGCATTTCCCAGGTGATGACGTCAGGGTGCCCAAACTCCAGTCAGTGTCCTAGGATGATGTGTGAGTCTGACTTTCAGTACGTGGCCACTGAAGTCTGAAGGAGTCTCAGCCTCTCTTTTGGTTGTTCATTGCTATTGCTCTACTGTCTCCTGGTGGAAGAGACACAGCCCGGTAGCTCCTATTCTCCATCTATTCTCCAGGTGACCCCACAGCAATTGTCACCTAGGAGGGTGGGGACCAGGGAGTTAAGTCTTACTCTAGGCCACAGTGCCCTTCCCAGCACAGAAAGGTCACACATGATGTGTGCAGAGAGGTGGGGCAAGTGCAGTTCTTGTAATTGAGTCTAAAAAAGTTGAAATGCCCTTGTCTGGTTCATGGTTTTTGACTGCAGATTGAAGAGTGCAGGATAAATTGTAGTTCTCTGAAAAACCTAGAATTCTGCAGAAACATGTGTGACATCCTAGAGGAACGCTGGATTCCTAAATATATAAGAACCAAAGATGCTCCCAGCTCACTAGAACAGCTACATTATAATTGGGAACACTTAATGTTTCTGGCACAAAACCTCAGGTGTATATTTAAAACTTTATCATCATCATCACCATCATCCTCATCATCACCATCGTCATCACCATCACCACCACCATCATCATCACCACCATCACCGTAATCATCAACACCATCATTACCATCACCATTATATTCAACATCATCATCATCATCTTCATCATCATTGCCATCACCATCATCATGATCATCATCATCTTTTCTCTATTACTATTATTTTTTATCACATACTTGCCTGATTTTGTAGTGAGAAGATTTCTACTCTAGACTTGTCTCTTATTTCAGTGAAATTGGGAATATCTTGCTAATTCACCTGGGAACATCCTTTCCCACCTGAGATGCTCTATCCAGGGATCAGGGTCTCAAATGCCTTTTTTGAGCTGGGTCCCCTTCCTTAAATTCCTACAAAGGCTGGAAATAACTCCACAGACCTGAATACACGTTGTGGGAGTTGTTTATTCCATCTTTAAGTAATAGGATTTATTTCATTTATTTCCTGTGGTTTAACTTTGGGGGGGGGCTCTTTTTTCTTTTTCTTTTTTTTTTTTTTTGAGTTGGAGTCTCACTCTGTCACCCAGGCTGGAGGGCAGTGGCACACCCCCAGCCTCCGCAGCCTCAACCTGCTGGGCTCAGGTGATCTTTCCACCTCAGTCTTCCAAGCGGCTGGAATTACAGGCACACGCCACCATGCCCGGCTAATTTTTTTATTTTTATTGTAGAGATTGTAGAGCCAAGTTGCCCAGGCTGGTCTTGAACCCGTGGGCTCAGACAATCCTCTCACCTCGGCCTCCCAAAGTGCTGGGATTATAGGCATGAGCCACCTTGGCTGACCAAAAAGAGGGGAGAGTTTCTTAATGGGAATATAAGCCTTTCCATTTTAAAGGTCACATTAAAGGTCCATTTTAAGTTGAGGCCAAGTGAACTAAGTTGCCCAGGAAAACAGAGAAAAGTTGTGACAAACTAAGCAATTGATCTTGTACCCTGAAAATTTGCTGAATTTACTTCTTAGGTTTGATAGGGCTTTTTGCAGATTATTTAGGACATTCTATTTTTTTAAGTATTCCATGTGCAAATAGCAATAATTTTATCCCTTCATTTTCATCCTGAATACCTATTATTTCTTTATTTTGCCTAGTTGCTTTGACTAAGTTGTCCTGTACAATTTAGAGGAAGCAAATGTAAAAGCAAGAGTCCTTGTTTTCTCCCTAGTCTTTGCAGGGAAATTTTGAGTCTTTCACCGTTCAGTTTGATGTTCGTCCTGGATTTTGGTAAAGACCCTCTATCAATCTGTGTCCTTTTATTCCTAGTTTGCAGATTATATGTATCATGAAAGTGTGGTGAATTTTGTCAAATGCTTTTTCTGTATCTGCTAAGATGGTCAGGTGCTTTTTCTCTCACTCTATTTTTTTAATACATATTTTTTATTTTAAAATTGTGGTGTACAGTTAAGGGTTAGATATACAAATATGCATTGTACAGGTACCCTTGTTAATGAGGTGTGTCCCCCCATCCCCAGCTGTCACTCTATTAATATGCTGTATTACATTGGTTTATTTACTATGTAGAACCACCCTTGCAATCATGGGATAAATCCTGCATTTTCATGGTGTGTTTTCCTTTATGCAGTTGGATTAAGTTTGCTTTTATTTTGTTGAGGATTTTTCCATGCTTATTCTTAAGGGATATAGTCTTCAGTTTTCTTTCTCATGCTATCCTTGTTTACTTTTGGTATCAGATTAATGCTAGCCTCATAGAATGTACTAAGAAGTGTTCCACCTAATCTATTTTTAGAAGAGATTGAGTATGATTATTATTAATTCTTCCTTCAGTCTCTAGTAGAATTACCAGTAAGGGCGTCTGGTCCTTGGTTTTTAATTTTGGGGAGGTTTTTGATTACTGATTTAATCTCTTTATTTCCTATGGTTCTGCTGATTTATTTGTATTTCTTCTAGAATCAGATGAGTAATTTGTGTTTTTTCTATGAATTTGCTCATTTCTTCTAGATTTGGCAAACAATTGCTTATAGTATTCGCTTATGATCATTTTCATTTTACTAACGTTGGTCTCACATTTCTTCATCAGCACTTCCTTGGGTCCTGCAAATGTGAGATTAGATTCCATTGTTTTATTACAGTTAATTCTGATTATATTTGTTGTTTCGATAGTTATTTCACAAAAGGGATCATTTCCTGGAACTTCCTACTCCATCACCTTCCATGATAACACCTTGAAAGCAGATATTTTTGTCTGTTTTGCTTGCCAACACATCTCAAGCAACTCAACAGTATCTGGGAAAGTCCAGTGAATTTGTCTCAATTCATGTATCTTGAATGTATTAGTAAATTTAATTGAGTTAGTAGCACTTTTGTCTATTTCCCATGTTTATATATATATGCAATGACTTTCCTTTTAATTTTCATGTTTTATTCAATATATGTGCTTCAAATATTGTGATGCGTGTTTTAGCCCTAATACATTATTACAAAATTCTAACTAAATTAGTCTAAGCAGTGAAAGCACATCACTGTGATCAGTGACTGCTTCTTTGATATCAACAAGTGTGGCTTCAACTCTGCCTTTTTCATTTGATTAGTTTGGGAAATCTTAGAAGCCTCTTGTCAGGAGAATAAAGTATTTAGACTTATGATTTTGAAAATGACCTCTCTTAAAAGAATCAATAAGGAATGCTTCAATTAGGGTTGATCATTTCAATACTTCTCTTTTGAAGATCTACAAAACAACTACACAGAAAGGCAGTAAGGATGTAGCTTTAAACTGTTAGCTAAACTGCCCTAATTAGATCTGTAGAAAACTAAACACAAAACAGTGAATACACATTAGTTTTCATATATATATATGGGACATTTATCATTATAGTCCATATTCTAGGTCATAAATCAAATCATAATAAATTTAAAAGATTATACAAGGTATGATTTAATGCTATAACTAACTAATTAAATTGAATATCTGAAACACTATGGGAAATCTTTAATTATTTGGAAATGAAAGAATAGACCACTATAATCCATGAGTCAAAGAAAAATCCCAACATAAATTAGAAAATGCAGAACTTTTTAACACAAAATCACCATAAAACAACATACCAAAATTTAAGAAATGCAACTTAATCGGTGCTTTGAAGGAAATCTATTGCATTAGATATTCAACATTTAAAAGAAGAAAGATCTAAGATAAAAAAAAATCTAAGCTTCTACCTCATAAACCTAAAAATGGAAAAGCGTTCAAATTCAAAGCAAACAGAGAAGACAATAATGTAGATCAGAGCCAAATATCAATGAAATAGAAAACAGGAAAATGATCAAAAACCTCAAAAAAACCAAAACTTTGCTCCTCAAAACGATCAATAAGTCAACAGATTTTTACCTTCAAGTAGACTGACAAAGAAAAAAAAGAGAGAAGACAAAATTACCAAAACCATTACTGAAAGAGTTACATCACTACTGACCTTATAAAAGTTAGAAATGTTATATGAAATATTACAAGCAATAAATGTCAAAATTATAGGTGACACAAAGTGCACAAATGCCTGGAACAACATAAATGATCAAAATTGGCTAATGGAGAAATAGAAAATCCGAATAGATGTATAAAATGTGCTAAATTAGCAATTAAAACTCTTTCTGCTAAGAAAAGCCTACACCCCAAATGGCTTCACTGGAAACATCTCCCAAATCTTCAACGAAGAAATGATACCAACCCTGCATGAACTCTCTCAGAATATACAGTAAGAGGAAACATTTTCCTACTCACTCTGGTATCAAAGCTACACAAAAACATGGCAAGAAAGGAAAACTACAGACCTATGAGCACCATGAACATGGACACAAACTCTTCAATAATGTATCAAACAACATCCTCTTGTAGGAGCTGTCCCCATGCACATGAGGCCATTGTGACTTCCATTCCCTTGTTCTCTTTTTAATTACATTTTGAGGGCCTCTTTATTCGCCTTGATTTATCATTTGTGTGACTTATTTTTCCTTCAGCTCTGGCACCAGGAATGAGTGATGGGACAGGTGAAGAGAGGAATGAGTGGTGGGACAGGTGATTCATGGTGTTTTTTATTTTAAAGATGCGGGGTACAATTCAGATTTAGGTATACAAGTGGTCATCGTACAGGTAAAGTTTGGGCCTCCCGTTGGTCCCCACTTCACCTGGTTTGAGATCAGGTACCCTTATTGTTGTTATGTGCCCTCTCCACTCCCTCCCTAGCAGTGTCCCGCTACTGCCAATCCCTTTTTTACAGTATTATGGTAAATGTTCAGAATCTGCTTATGAGTGAGAACATGTGGTACTCAGTTCTTTATTTCTGTGATATGATATGATCCAAGTTGTTGTGAAGCCCATAGTTTTGTTCTTCTTTATGGCTGCATAATATTCCATCGTGTATATGTACCACTTTTTTTTTATCCAGTCCAGTTTCAAGGTGCAGCACAGTCGGCTCCACAGTTGCTATTGTGGATGTGCTGCAGTAAATATGTGTGTGCAGGTATCTTTTCTGTAGAGTGATGTAAGTTCCTCTGGGTATATTCCCCGAAGGGGGAGTGCTGGGTCGTATGGAAAGTCAATTTCTAGTTCTTTTAGGAATTGCCACACTGTTTTACATAGTGGTTGAACTAGTTTGCATTCCCAACAGTGTAGACCATTCCCTTTTCTCCACACCCTTGCCAGCATCTGTTGTTTTTGTTTTATTTTTCTTTTGAGTCAGACTCTCACTGTCATCCAGGTTGGAGTACAGTGGCCACTCATGGCCACTGCAACCTCGAACTGCTGGACTCAGGCAATCCTTCTGCCTCAACCTTCCAAGTAGCTAGAACTACAGGCGTGTGCCACCATGCCCGGCTAATTTTTTTATTTATTGTAGAGACGAGGTCTCACCAAGTTGCCCAGACAGGTGTCAAACCCTGGGCTCAGGCAGTCATCTCGCCTCAGCTTCCCAAAGTGCTGGGATTATAGACTTGAGCCTCCATGCCCGGCTTTTTTGTTTTATTAATGATGGCCACTCTTACTGGAGATAGGTGGTATCTCAATGTGGTTTTAATTTGCACTTCTTTGATGATTGATGAGACTGAGCATTTTCTCCTGTGTCTGTTGGCTGCTTATATGTCTTCTTTTGAGAAGTGCCTATTCATGTCTTTTGCCCACTTTTTAATGGCGCTATTTGTTTCTTTCCTTTCAGCACATTTGAATTCCTTGTAGATCCTGGATGTTAGGCCTTTTCCGGATGCAATATGTGCAGTTGGCAAATATTTTTTTCCCATTCTTTGGTCTGCCTCGCCACTCTTTGATGGTTTCTTTGACTTTGCAGAAGCTTTTCAATTTGATGAGGTCCCACTTGTCAGTCTTATCTCTTATGGTATAGGCTTTTAGGGTTGTGATCAGGAATTGGTTGCCTATTCCGATTTTCATAAGTGTGTCTCCTGCGTTTTCTAAGATTCTTAATGTTTGGGGTTTTATCTTTAGGTCTTTAATCCTTTTGGAGTTGATTTTTGTGTATGGTGATAGGTGGGGATCCTGTTTCATAATTTTGCACATGGTCAGCCAGTTTTTCCAGCACCGTTTACTGAATAGGTTCTCCTCTCCCTAGCAATTGTTATTGGAGGCTTTGTCAAAGGTGAGTTGATTGAGAAATTGATGTTTTACTTCTGGAATCTCTGTCCTGTTCCATTGGTCAATATGCCTGTTCTTGTACCAAACCCATGTTGTTTTGATTATTGTAGCCTTATAATAAAGTTTAAAGTCTGCAAACATGATACCTCCCACTTTGTTTCTTTTGCTAAGGATTGTTTTGGCTATTTGTGATCATTTATGTTTCCGTATGAGTTACTGGATTGTTTCCAAGTCTGAGAAAAATAATGTTGGTAATTTAATGGGTATAGCATTGAATCTGTAGATTGCCTTTGGTAGGATGGACACCTTAACAATGTTGATTCTTCCAATCCATGAGCATGGAATATTTTTCCATTTGTGTCATCTTTAACTTCTTTGAGTAGTGTTTTGTAGTTTTTGCCATAGAGGTCTTTCACTTCTCTGTTTAGGAAGATGCCGAGGTATTTCATTTTGCGCATGTGTGTCTATTGTGAATGGGACTATGCTTTTTATTTGGTTCTCTGCCTGTTTGTTGGTAGTGTATAAAAATGTATCCGTCTTTTGCACATTTATTTTGTACTCTGAGACTTTGCCAAAATTCTTTATCAGTGCAAAGAAGTCTTTGACAGATTCTCTTGAATTTCAAGGTATATGATCATATCATCAGCAAAGAGAGATAATTTGACTCCTTCTTTTCCTATTTGGATACTCCCAATTTCCTTCACTTGGCTGATTGCTCTAGCTAAAACTTCCAACACAATGTTGAACAGGAGGGGTGAGAGTGGGCAGCCTTGTCTTGTTCCAGTTTCAGGAGAAATGCTTCCAATTTCTGTCAGCTTAGCAATATGTTGGCTGTGGGTTTATCATAGATGGCTCTTAATATTTTAGGTATGTTCCCTCTATGTCTAAGTGTTCAAGGATTTTTATCAATAAGGGATGCTGGATTTCATTGAAAGTTTTTTCCACATCTAATGAGATAATCATGTGGTTCTTGTTTTTACATCTGTTGATGCATTTAATTACATTTACAGTCTTGCAGACGTTAAAACAGTCCTACATTCCAGGGATAAAGCCTACTTGGTCATGGTGGATGATTTTTGAGCTGTGTTGTTGAATCTGATTTGCTAAAATCTTGTTGAGAATTTTTGCATCTATGTTCATCAAGGATATTGACCTATAGTTCTCTTTCTTTGTTGGCTCTTTACCCGGTTTGGGTATCAGTGTGATGTTAGCTTCATAAAATGATTTGAGGAGAGTTCCATCTTTCCTGATTGGTGGAATACTTTCAATAGGATTGGTATTAGCTCCTTCTTGTATGTTTTGTAGAATTCCACTGGAAGTTTATCTGGTCCAGGGTTTTTTGTTTGTTTGTTTGTAGGTAGGTAGGTAGGTAGTTTTCTTATGACAGAGTCAATTTTCTAGGTATTTATTGGTCTACTTAGGATCTAAATTTCTTATTGTGTCAACCTTGTTTCTATAGCTATTACCAGTTCACTGTGATTCTTTTTTGTACTGCTTTGTGGAGCAGACTGGGGGGAGGGGGATATTGTCCTTGATTTGTACTTGAACTTTTGTGGTTTTAAAGTTTAAAATGGGTTTCTTCTAGGCAGTATATATAGTTGAGCCTTGCTTTTAATTTCAACCTAACAATATCTGCCCCGTAATTATGGTACTTATACCATTTATGTTTACTGTGATTAGTAATACAATTCTATTAAAATATACTATCTTACTCTTTATTTTCTATTTGTTCCAAATGTTTATTGTTTCTCTTCTATTTTTCTGTCTTTTTTTGAATGTTTTTAAAAATATGTTCCTATTTATCTCCTTGCTGGACTAAGTGATGATAAACGTTAAGTCTCAGATTAGCTAAGACATGGTGGCAGGTTAATTTTGTCACACACTAGTATAGAGGTTGGTATGAAGATGTTTTATATGTAATTAACATTTATATCAGTGGAGTTTGTATAACCAGTTACTCCTCACAATGTGAGTGAACCTCACTGATGAGCTGAAAGTCTTCAGAGCAAATACTGAGGTTTCCTAAAGTATTGCCTTGCTAAATTTGAACTCAGGACTGCAACATCAACTCAACTAAATTTCTAGTGTTTAGCTTACCCAACAGATTCTGTTCTTATAGCCAATGCAATCATATAAACCAGTTCCTTAAAATAAGTTTCTCTCGTTCTCCATATATATATTTAACATTATACATTATACATGCAAATATATCCTATTTATTTTGTTTTTATAGAGAACCCTAATACCGCTTATTAGCCATAATTCTTTTTTGTTAAAGGGGTTATACTTTAGTCGTTGCTTTAGGGTTTATAGGACACACTGAACTTATCAAAATCTACCTCCAAATGCTATTATACATGGACATATTGTATAAGACCACTGCAGCATGTTCTTCACCCTCCTCAGCTTTTGTTCTATCTTTGTCATATAATATACTTTTACTTTCATCACAAAGCACAATGAGAAAATTTAAGAACTAGAGAACCCATAAATGTTTGATAGGGCTGAGGTGAAAGAGGGAGGTGGGCAAGAAGAGATAGATGATCTTTTTTTTGAGTTGGAGTCTCACTCTGTCACCCAGACTGGAGTGTAGTGGCATGCTCCCGGCCACCGCAGCCTCGACCTGCTGGGCTCCAGCAATCCTTCTACCTCAGCCTTCCAAGTAGCTGGAACTACAGGCGTAAGCATTTGGTCCTGTGTGTTTTTCTCACATGTGTTGGTTTTTGTATCCACCATCACAGTCAAGATACAAAACAGTTCCATGAACACAAGATTTGCTACTGTTACCCTTTTATAAGATCATCTAAACTGGGCTTGATGGCTCAGCCTGTAATCCCGCGCTTTGGGAGGCTGAGGTGAGTGGATTGTCTGAGCCCGTGCGTTCAAGACCCACCTGGGCAACTTGGCGAGACCTCATCTCTACAATAAATAAAAAAAAAATTAGCCAGGCATGGTAGCACGCACCTGTAGTTCCAGCTAGTTGGAAGGCAGAGGCAGAAGGATTGCCAGAGTCCAGCAGGTTGAGGCTGCGGTGGCCAGAAGCAGCCACTACACTCCATTCTGGGCGACAGAGTGAGACTCCAACTCAAAAAAAAAAAGAAAAAAGAAAACTTAAGTCCACATACAAACTTATTATGAAATGATACTATTTTCTATGAAATTGTCATAGTGGAACTAGTAACAACTCAAATATTACTTGATTGAGGAATAAATAAACATACTGTGTTTCATTCTAGCAATGGACTATTGCTCAGCAATACAGAATAAATGAACTATTAATACACACAGCAACACAGATAGATCTCAAATGAGTGGAAGTAGTCAGAATCAAAGTGTTACCTAGCTGTGATTTTATTTATGTGACATTCAACAAAGCTAAAACCATAGGAACAGACAAGAGATCATCAGTTTCTGAGTTTCAGGTAGATGGAGAGTGTGACTTACAGAGGGGTCTGGGGAAGGTGTGAGTGGTGATTACACTTTCATATGTCCTTTAGGTGCTTATCTCTGTATGTATTGTCAAAAGACATGGAACTCTTCACTAGAAAGAGTGGCTTTTTACTCTGTGTAAGTTATACTACCATTTACGAAAATAAAAAGTAAAAGGAGAGTGCAGCAAGTCAGGATCCCCAGAAGGAGATGAGTGCTAGGACAGTTAGAGAGTCCAAAGAATAAAAACACCTAGGAAAAGACAGGAAGGGAGTAGGCATGGGCAAAGATGGACACTTATCTGCAAGGTTGCCACAGTTGAGTCTTCAGTAGGATTATTTGGGAAATCTGAGACTGGGAGAGCTCTTCATGTGGTCCTAAATTGGGTGAGGGACTCTGCCTTCACCCCACCACAGGGATAGGTCATTAGGTGCAGGCTGTCCCAGGAAAAGGTGTGTCTGGATAAGCCAGCCCTTCAGCAGAAGCAAGTCCTGGAGTTGTAAGAACAACATCCCCAGCCCATGGGGACATGAAGGATTCAATCCTGCAGATGAGGGACTAGAGAGAGGCTAAGGTCTCAGGGTCCTGGAAAGGGATATGGGATTGCTCAGTCTGAGTCCCTGAAGAGGAAAAGGGGAGGAGGGAGGGAGATTTTGGCTGCACTTCCCCTTTGTCTGTATCACTGTGGCTTGCCTGCTCTGGCCATCAATTTTGTGACTCTCTCCACATTAATACTCAGTCTCATCCTCAGGCTGGACATTGGAAATTTTCAAGTAGCAATTTGCCCTAGAGCTGAAGCTAGAGAAGCAATTTGGGATCCTGCCCCCTTGCTGTGGTTTTCATCCCTTTTTACATATGTCAGGTAGTGAGGGGGCTTCCCTGGACTCCACTGATACCATTCAATAGTGTAGGTGCTGTGCTCACTGCTCAGAGTACAGGGGAGCTTGACCAAGGCTCCAGGTGAGACAGATACAGATGGTGGCTGGATCAGCACAGGCAGAGCACAGAAACCTGAAACATAACATTTTATGTCTGGTGCTGAATGCAGTGGAGAATTGGAAAGATGCCTCTATGACTTGTGCTTGAGGGACATAGCAGGAAGAGTTTCTTTGAGTTCCTTGGGATATTCTGACATGTGGAGAAAATGAGGGGCAGGAGACAGAAGGAAACCCAAGCCATGGTTGGGGGGGAGCTTCCAAGAACTCTACCCATGGTTGCCCAGCAGGGTCTGGACTCTCCACACACTATCTGATCCTCTTCTTGAAGCTCAAGAACTGAAGAACCTTGAATGCAAGCCTATTCTCTGTTCTCCAGCATGTCTTCTCTGAGCTCTTCTCTGAGGCCTGAACTCTGAGCCTGAAAACTTCCTGTTAGCAATTTCCCAGGTTCAGAAGAAGAGCCATGTGGGTGTCATGCGTGGAGAGTGGGTTATAGCCAAAAGACGGGGCCTCAAAGAGAGGATCAGTAACACCCTATGCACTTTGGCCATACCAGAGAACTTAGTCATTAGGAGCTTCAAACAGAGGCCTACAGTGTCCCCTGCTGCCCACAGGATGAATGCCATCCTGCATGTATCTGCATGTATACAAATCTAGTGATACAATGACTACTTCCAAGCCCTTAATAACACCAGGCCCTTTGGACAGTGTTTTAGGCATGTCACCTAAACCATATATGCACAGTCACCCTGCTGCAGCTCTATGCTTAAGGCACAACTTCTCCTCCAGTCTATTGATGAGAGAAATGTCAGGATTTCCCAGAGTCCCCCGGACATCAGAGAGTGGAATCAAGATTCCATCCAGGTGACTCAGCTCACAGCCTGAACTTCCAGCCCCTCCCTGTACTACATCTAGCCCTGTGCCCTGTCTCCTTCTTCCTCCTCATTCCATGTCTCCTGGCCCCTCTTGTCACAACCTTCTCTTTTTTAAGCAGATGTACTGTCCTTCCTGAAGTGTGTAGACAGAAGTGGGGACTCTTCCTCTGCTCCCCACTTCATGGCAGCTGACAAAGGAACATATGTCAGCAGTGACAATGAGGACATTCAACTGCTCAGTCATGCTTCTCATGCCAGGATCCTCTCCTGACAATTTATTTTCAGGATTACTTTATGACAGGTCAGGGTCATTGACTAAGAACCACAGTCAGACTAGATATCAAAGCCTTTAAATCTCAATAATGATGATTGTCAATAAGGTATTTTTCAACGAATCTCCTTGACACATGTTAGTTTTCAAACCTAGCACTGAGAGTGTGATGATGCTAATTGAGTTACAAGTGCTGCTGCATTGTTGGTAGTATTACAGTATGGAATCATGTGCAGACAGAAGCCTCTAGGAATTGATTTCTGGGGTTTAGTCCAAAGAGATAACTGAGATAAGATAAGAGCACATGCCACCAGTATGTCTTCTGTCCTGGACTGAGCATGTCACATGCAGCCCCTGCACACTCATCCCACCTGATGCTTCCGCTCCTCCTCTCACTGGACTCCTCAAGGGAACCCCCTAGGGCCCTGCTGGCCACTCATGCAGCCAGTTCTGATACCTCTGCTTGTGGGTCCTGACACAGCATTGGATGTAACATGTTCAGACTGTCCTGGGAGAATGGACCTTCAAAGAAATGGTCTATACTTGAGGATGAGACAAAAGTACCCCTTTGGAAAGAATAGTCATACACTAAGCTTCAATAAAATATTCCTCATGGTCAGCTCCATTTCTTCTAGATCTATGTAAAAAAAATAACTTTCTTATTTGTCATTGGGTTAATGAAAGGATGATCTCACTGAAAGGGATCTCTGCAATAAAATTCACAAAATAAAATACTATCGCTATTCATTTCACTGGCCAATAGTAAACATCTCTGTGATAGCTCAGATTCATCTATAAAATTGAAGTTATATTTAATGTCTTTAAGAAGGGAATAAATGTGAAACACACTGTAAAAATCCGCTTGTTTCTTAGTGTTCTCATTGTTCCTGCTTTGGTTGGAGAGTGGAGGGGTCATTCCTCCCTATGTAGCCTCTGGGTCATGGGTCTCTCCATTGCCCCGGTGGCTGTCAGTGCACACTGCATGGGCAGTGACCCAATAGAAATGTTCTCAATCTGGACCTGCTCTGTCCAATATGGCAGTCATGAGTCACAGATAGCTGTTGAGCCCATAAAATGTGGGTAGATCAAGGTAAGATGTGTTTTAGGCGTTACAATATACATCAGGTTCCAAAGAGTTAGTACAAAGATAGAAAAATATCTCAATATTTTATATTTATTATATAATGAAATTATAATATGTTGGATAAGTTCAATTAAACAAATGCATTATGCTAGCTAATTCTGCCAAGCAGGGTGCCTCATGCCTATAATCCCAGCACTTTGGGAGGTGGAGGCAAGAGGATTGCTTGAGTCCAGCGGTTTGAGACCAGCCTGGGCAACTTGGCAAGATCTCGTCTCTACAATAAATCAAAAAATTAGCCAGGCATTGTGGTGCACGCCTGTGGTTCCTGCTACTTGGAAGACTGAGGTGGAAGGATCACCTGATCCAGCAGGTCGAAGCTTCGGTAGCTGTGAGTATGCCACTGCACTTCAGCCTGTGCAACAGAGTGAGACTCTGAGTCAAAAAAAAGAAAGAAAGCTAATTCTATGTGTTTATTTTTATCTTTTAAATGTAGCTACTGAAATATTTTCCAGTATATATATGTGGTTAAATGTGTATTTCTAGTAGACTCGGCAGCCCTAGAGAATTGGTCTTGTACTGCAAATCACAGTATGAGTCATTTGTTTTCAAAATGAGGATCAAAACTACAATGAGATACCACCTAATGCTGGTAAGGATGGCTATCATTAGTAAGTCAAAAAACAACAGAGAAAAGGAAACGCTTCTATACTGTTGGTGGGAGTGCAAGCTAGTTCAACCTCTATGGAAAGCAGTCTGGTGATTCCTAAAAGAACTAAAAATTTACCTTCCATATGATCCAGCAATTCCTCTCCTGGGAATATACTCAGAAGAATATAAATCATTCTGCAAAAAAGACACCTGTACATGCATGTTTATTGCCACACTGTTCACCATAGCAAAAACATGGAACCAACCCTACTGCCCATTGAAAGTGGACTGGATAGAGGAAATGTGGTACACATGCATTATGGAGTATTACATACCCATAAAGAAGAGCAAAATCATGGGACTTCACACAAATTAGATGGAGTTGGAAACCATCATACTAAGCAAGCTATCACAGAAACAAAGGAATACCACAGGTTCTCACTCATAAGTGGGCCTTGAACATTAGTCACCTGCAAGCAGCCTACTTATGTAGTTAATCTCTACTTGTATCACAGATTCCTATAATAAAATTTTTAAAAATTAAATTAAATATTAAAAAAAAGTAGAGAGAACTTTCTGGAATCTTAAGGAGATCCCAATGTCTGACTGTGTTGAACACAACGACAGGTCTCAGAATGTTGCTTAAGATCAGGCTTTCTGGGGCCAGAAGACCTGAGATTTTCCTTCTGGGTCAACCACTTTCTTGTTCTGACCTCAGACAAGTATCCTTCCTTTCTTTCCCTTGAGTTTCTCATCTCTAAAATCTGCATCACAGATTCCCCAGATGTAAAATAGGGGGAGGGATAATGAAAATGCTTGGCTCATAGAGGGTTGGAGATGAAGGATTTAATAAATATAAGGGGCTTTGAATAGTCTCTGATGTATATTAACCACATATGAATCTTTGTTCCTATTCCAACTATTACTACCTTTGTCCTCATTCTTATTCTTATTATAGAACAAGGCACTAGAGATAGAAGAAGAAGGTAAGTTAGGAGACAGATTAGGTTTGAGTTGGGACATTTTACATTGACACTGGCTTGCAATACCAACATGCACAGGCACACACAAGCACATTCATTCACACACATGAACACACATGGCCCTGATATATGCACAGGTCAGAGAAAAGTATGCCCTCAGAGCATACTGCCCTGGTTGTGGACCTTCAGTTTCAGAAACCTAGATGAGTTCTCCAGGACACCATGTGTCCCAGCAGAACTATAGTGAAACTACATTGTCTTATCTAGACTCTGTGGTATATGCTATCTCCCTTCATGATCTCCCCCTGCTACCACCTTAGATCTGCCCTTGCATGTACACTGGCAGATATTCTGCACAAGGTCACTAATCAGGTTGTGTCCTGTGACCACCCACAGCAGGCAGCACGGAGGACTAGATAGGCAGGTGTAGGTAGATAATCATTAGGACTGGGCTGGTGTCCCTGAGGCAGAAATGTTGAGTACAGAAACAGCAGGAACACCTCACACTGTGTTCCCTCCAGGACAGTCCATCTAGGCACGTGGCAAAGTTTAATGGGCTTTAAGGATGCAAAAGCCATAGAAGAGCTGAGCTTGGTTCAGGACAACCAAGGCCTGCAGTTGAAGAAGAGAAGAAAATGAATTTAGTATCCCAAGGAGACTCTGTCGGGGAGGCAGTTGCCTAAGTCCCACCTGCTAAAGAAATGAGGTGCATGTCTCACACACATCCTGACGGGAGCCCATGGAAGCAACTCTTGTTTGTGTGTGACAGATTTTCTCCTTCTGGAGATGGTCAGAGAGCCTGGATGGATCATAGATATGATTAATACAATTCATAACAACTAGGCTCCTGGGTTTGACTCCTCCAGAACTGGCCTGGGCTTCTACTCGGGGTGATGGGCATAGTGAGAAGGCACTTCCTTAAAAAGCAGAAGATGGGCCGGGCTCGGTGGCTCAGCCTGTAATCCCGCGCCTTTGCGAGGCTGAGGTGAGTGAATTGCCTGAGCCCGTGGGTTCGAGACCCGCCTGGGCAGCGAGACCTCATCTCTACAATAAATAAAAAAATCAGCTGGGCGTGGTGGCGCATGCCTGTAATTCCAGCTACTTGGAAGGCTGAGGCAGAAGGATATCCGGAGCCCAGCAGGCCGAGGCTGCAGTGGCCGGGAGCGGCCACTGCACTCTAGTCTGGGCGACAGAGTGAGACTCCAACTCAAAAAACAAAAAAAAACAACAAAAAAAAGCAGAAGATGGACCAGGTTTGTGGCTCAGCCTGTAATCCCAGTACTTTGGGAGGTCAAGGCGAGTGGGTTGCCTGAGCCTGCAGGTTCAAGACTAGCCCGGGCAACTTGGTGAGACTTCATCTCTACAATAAATAAAAAATTAGCCAGGCATGGTAGCACACACCTGTAGTTCTGCCTACTTGGAAGGCTGAGGCAGAAGGATAACCGGAGCCCAGCAGGTTGACGCTGGGTTGGCTATGAGCCTGCATACCACTGCACTCCAGCCTGGCCAACTCCAGACTCCAACTCAAAAAAAAAAAGCAGAAGATGAAGTTTCCTGTGCCCCTCATAGCATGAAAAACTGTCCTTCAAAATGTATGAGATACAAGTCATTTTGGCAAGTATCATAGGTCTCTCTGAATGTCAGGTAATTTCCCCCAAGAGCTTAGCAGTTCAATCCAATGTTCAGAAACCCAAAGGGAGGCCTGAGCCATGACAGGGACACTGGTAGGTATAGAAATTATGTGACCCTCAAATTCATATGGTGAAAACTCCTAACCCCCAGGACCTTGAAATGAGACTTTATATGAAAATAGGGTGGTGATAGATGTAATTAGTTAAAATAATGTCATACAGAAGTAAGGTGGGCCGCCATCCAACAGGACTAGTGTCCTTATGCAAAGGGGGAACCTGGACACAGTCATGCACACAGTGAGATGCCACAGGTACATGGAGGAAGAGATTGGGATGGCACACCTACAAACCAGGGAACATCAAATATTGCCAGAAGCACCAGAACTGGGGAAGAGGCATGGAACAGACCCTCCCTTGGTCTCAGAAGGAACCAATCCTGCCCACACCTTGATCTTAGATTCTAACTTCACCACCAGAATAAGGAGGGAATAGATCTCTCTTTTCTGAGCCATCCAGTCTGTACTTTGCTATGGCAGCCCTGGGAAAAATGATACAGATGCCCCTAGAAATACTGTTCTTGGGTTCCCCTGCAGGGCTTGGCTCCTTGCAGATGCTTTTGTCTCTATTATCACAATTCCTGGGAGGGGCCTTCCTGTAATGTGTCTTCCTCTCCAAAAGGGTCTGAGTTTCTCTCCAGGATCCTGTCCCACCACCCCAGTCCCAGGCAATGAAGAGTGTGTGTCCTAGACCTTCCCTTTCATGTCTGGCCCTTCTAGGCCCCTGATGGAGTCTGTAATCAGACTCACAGGCCACTCTTCAAGAGAATGAGGTCCTAAACAGGAAAGGGTGACCCAAAACTCTAGGGTCAGAAAACCTTAAACAACCCTCAAATGAACTCGCTGGCTCTTCCCACCACCACCACCCCCCATGACCACACTGCCCCCTCGTAGAGAAATGTGAAACCCTTGGTTCTGCAGACACCTGCTTCCCTCTCTGGTTCACATCATCTTGAAGCAGTTTCTGAGTCATTAGGACAGTTGAAGAGAACGCCCCAAGAAGGCTCATCTCACTTCCAGACCTCGATTTTGAATCATCAAAGTTACTCTTTTCTGTGATCCCCCCCACCCCACCCTGCATAGCAATGGCAATAATGATCAGCCTCATCACTGGACTCCCAGGAAGGTTCAGAGGAGCTGACTTGTCAATGTCAATACAGAGGATTGACCTTGAGTCTCTGAGCTTTGATTCTTGATCCCATACCACAGCTGTGTGGGGATCTCCCTGTTTCTGTTGGGACCAGAAACCACGATTACAACCCTCAGTACTGCTGCTGCTTCTGCTCAAGAGATGGTAACTGACTGACAGGAAATCCAGGAGGTGAAAGAAGACTGACTCAGAGGAGTGTGGGCCCCAACCCTGAAGAGAAGGAGAAACACAGAGGTGAACAAGAGTGTGGTCAAAACCCAAGGAGCCAGTTGCTAGGTTTGCATGTTTGTCTTCTCTGAAACTCATGGTGAAATTATATCCCAAATGTTGAAGATGGGGCCTAATGGGAGGTGATTGCACCATAAGGGTGGCTCTCACAAGTAGATTAATGCCCGCTCTTGGATTGAGTGAGTGCTCAGTCTATTAGTTCCCACCAGAGTTGGGTGTTCAAAAAAGCCTGGCACCTTCCTCCTCTCTGTCTTGCTTCCTCTATTCCCCTGTGATCTCTGCATACACTAACTCCCCCTTGTCTTTCACCAGGGGTAGAAGCAACTTTAGATCTTCGCCATATGCAAATGCCCAGTCTTGCACTTTCCAGCCATCAGAATCATAAGCCAAATAAGTCTGTTTTCTTTATAAATTACCCAGTGTCGAGTATTTTTGTAGCAACACAAAATAGACCAGAGAGAAGGGAAAGTAGGTCACTTATGCTTAGGTGAGTCTCACCTGTGCTTGAGTAAGGAGGGTGAAAGGAGCAAGTTCACTCAAAGTGTGGTTCTTGGAGGACCAGAAACATCAGCTTCATTTGGGAGATGATAAACATGGAGAATCGGGGGCCTCATCTACTGAAGCGACATCTCATCTCAACAAGACCCCTCCAGGGATTTGTGAGCTCACTGAAATTTCAGCAGCTCTTAGAAAATCTCATTTCCTCTGCTTTTCACCACAAGCCTTTATCTTCCCCAAGTCTTTCCTAGACCACCAGAACCTGGTGCTTAACTGCTCTGCTCTCATTAAATTGAGCTTAATTCTGATGCTACTCTGTGCCACGCAATGTGATAAATGTTTTACAAATCACATGAGTGATGTGTTGAGGAGAAGACAATAACCCAGTGAGATGTCCAGATAAAAAGAGATAATTTTGGACTGGACATGATGGCTCATACCTGTAATTGCACCACTTTGGGAGACTGAGGCAGGAGAATCACTTGAGGATAGGAGTTTGAGGCTGAGCAATATATCAAGATCCCATTTCTACCAAAAAAAATTAGAAAAAAAAATTAACCAAGTCTATGCATGCCTATGGTCCTAGATGCTTAGGAGGCTGAGGAGGAAGGATAGTTTGAACTTAGGAATTCAAGGTTGCAAGGAGCCATGATATCACCACTGCACTTTAGTCTGGGCAACAGAGAGAGCCCTCAATTTTAAAAACAAATAAACAAAAACTGATAATTCATGCCATTTTTCTTTTTTTAAGTTAGAGTCTCACTGTTGCCCAGGTTGGAGTGCAGTGGCACACTCACGGCCACCACATCCTCAACCTGCTGGGTTCAGGTGATCCTTCTGCCTCAGCCTTCCAAGTAGCTGGAATCACAGGTGCATGCCACCACACCCAGCTAATTTTTTTATTTATTGTAGAGATGAGGTCTCGTCAAGTTGCCCAGGCTGGTCTTGAGCCCCTGGGCTCAGGCAATCCCCTCACTTCCACCTCCCAAAGTACTGGGGTTACAGGTGTGAGCCACCATATCCGGCTCATGCCATTTTTCTTGTTCTCGCTCAGCCCTAGTTAATCTGGATTTTTCTTATTTCTCACATGTATTATATGTTCTCTTCTATGTTTGAGCCTCTTTGTGTTTTTCTCTTGCACTGAAATCTGTCCTGTGTGTGACTCTATTCCTCATCCAATACCTGCCAAAGTCCTAATCACCCTTTCAGATATCTGAACTTGTCTCCTTCAGTACCTTCAATCATACTATCAAGGACATTGAAGATATCCTAAAACTCAGTGATGCTCTGTCTATTTTTCTGTCTGTTCTTTTTTCTGTGTTTCAGCTTGAATAACTCCTTTTGCTGTATCTTAGTTTTCACTAATCTTTTCTATTGCAACATCTAATCTGTGACCTCTCTCATTCATGTAGTTTTTATCACAAACATTTCAGTGCTTGTTTTCAGAAGTTTAATGTGGGTCTTTTTTATGTTTCCCATGTCTTCCCTTAACAAGTTCAATAAATCCTCCACCTTCATTAATAAATGGAACATACGTATAATAATTGCTTTCATGCCCTTGTCTGTGCAGTCTATCATCTGCACAGTTTCAGAGTCACACTGGACTGCTTAATTTTTATGATTGTTATAGTATATCTTTTCTTGCTTTCTTGTAGGAAAAAATCTTTTTTCGAATTGGAGTCTCACTTTGTCCAGGCTGGAGTGTCCAGCTCAGGCTGGAGTGCAGTGGCACAATCATGGCTACTGCAACCTCAACCTGCTGGGCTCAGACAATCCTTCTGCCTCAACCTTCCAAGCAGCTGGGACAACAGGCATGTGCCACCATAGCAGGCTAATTTTTTTATTTGTTATGGAGATGAAGTCTTCCCATGTTGCCTAGGCTGGTCTCGAACTCCTGGACTCAGGAAATCCTCTCACCTCAGCCTCCCTAAATTGTAGGATCTCAGCTGTGAGCCACTATGCCTGGCCCCTTGTAGGAAATTTTCATAGGATGTTAGACATTGTGAATGTTTTCTTATTGGGTTCAGAATATTGTAGAATTTCTCTATGTTTTTGTCCTTCATTTTTAGATTCAATGAAGTTACTTAAAAAGAATGCCACTCAAGCCGGGTTTGGTGGCTCAGCCTGTAATCCTGCGCCTTTGGGAGGCTGAGGTGAGTAGATTGCCTGAGCCTGTGGGTTCGAGACCCACCTGGGCAGCGAGACCTCATCTCTACAATAAAATCACAAAATCAGCCGGGCGTGGTAGCGCATGCCTGTAATTCCCGCTACTTGGAAGGCTGAGGTGGAAGGATCGCCGGAGCCCAGCAGGTTGAGGCTGCGGTGGCCGGGAGTGGCCACTGCACTCTAGTCTAGGAGACAGAGTGAGACTCCAACTCAAAAAAAAAAAAAAGAATGCCACTCCACATTGGTTGCTGCAGACTCAGGGACCTACTTAGTCTAGGTGTAGATTCAGAACCTGTCCAGGTCCTTGATTTCTGATCCATGGACTGCTGACCCCAAGGGAAGATTTCCTCTTTTCTGCATGGCTCCTGTCTGCCTCACAATCAGGCACAGGGATTTCAGTTCCCCAATGAAGGTATGAATGGATAGAAGGAGGAGGCAGTGTTCACCTGAGGTTCCATGCACATATCTCTGGGTGGTGAGTGGTCATGGGGTTTGGCACAGCAGCTCACAGGACTCATGCATTGTCTCTTACCTTTGGTGTCTGTGGATTCAGGGGGGGGGCTACTGCAACAAAGTGAGAGACAGAAGCATATCCACCTTATAAACTTGTAGTCACTCTGGTCTTGCCCACATCCCATCCTGGGAATTCAGCAGGAACAAGATACAGCCCCTGATCCAGGTGTGTCTCATATCAGGGTGGTGAGTGGGGTAGAAATGGTTGTAAACCGAGCATACATTGTCCACTGAATGCTACCTATAAACCAACCCCTCTACTTATTTAAAGCTAGACTCTTGGACCAGTGATGTGGCTCACATTTGTAAACTCAGCACTTTGGGAGGCCAAGATAGGATGATCCTTTGAGACCAGGAATTTGAGACCCACCTGGGCAGCATAGTGAAATACAAATTAAAAAATAATAATAGGCCAGTCTCTGTGGCTCAGCCTGTCATCGCAGCACTTTGGGAGACCGAGGCAAGTAGATTGCCTGAGCCTGCGGGTTTGAGACCTGCCCGGGCAACTTGGTGAGACCTTGTCTCTACAATAAATCAAAAATTAGCTGGGTGTGGTAGTGTGCACCTGTAGTTCTGGCTACTTGGAAGGTTGAGGCGGAAGGATCACTGGAGCCCAGCAAGTCTAGGCTCGGTGGCCGCGAGCGTGCCACTGCACTCCAGTCTGGGTGACAGAGTGAGATACCAACTCAAAAAAATTTAAAAAAATAAAAAGTAATACTAGACTCTGTATTTCACTGATTTCTCTTATACAGGATTAATCATTGATACATGCAAGTCCATGGGTGTGAGGCTGGTTTGGCTACAGATCTTTTCAGGAAATTCTTGCTCTTGGGGAAAAAAAAACAAAGTTGGATTTGTGCAACGCCTTTCCTCTTAAACATGGATATAATAGCCAGAGTTGCAGCAGTCAACCTGAGGTCCTAAGTCAGTACAAATGAAAGGAAAGCCAAAACATCATCAGAATGGTAGAACAGGGATTTGAAAACTTCTAGGGTTTCTCATTCACTGTTGAGTATCTGAATAACATCAATCATCTAAATCCACACATAATTTTGTTAGGGGTGGAAAGATACCACCCTGCTGATAATGTCAGTGTCTGTCATGGGTGCTCTTGTAAATCAAAAACATTTCTTACTGAATCTGGAAACATTTATTATAAGCAAATCAACTACTAAATGTAATGGAGGTAATAGACACATGAAAAAGTGCTCAGTCTCACTAATCATCAGAGAAATGCAAATCAAAACCACAGTGAGATACCACTTAACCCCAGTAAGATTAATGACCATCATTAATAAAACAAACAGCAACAGATGCTGGCGAGGATGTGGAGAAAAAGGAATGCTTCTATACTTCTGGTGGGAATGCAAACTAGTGCAACCTCTTTGGAAAATAGTGTGACAATTTCTAAAAGGACTAGACACTGACCTTCCATATGACCCAGCAATCCCCTTACTGGGAATATACACAGAGGAACTCAAATCATTCCACAAAAAAGATACCTGCACACGCATGTGCATTGCAGCACTATTCACAATAGCAAAAACATGGAACCAACTGTGCTGCCCATCGAACTGGACTGGATAAAAAAAATATGGTACATATACACAGTGGAATATTGTGTAGCCATAAAGAAGGACAAACATATGGATTTCACAGCAACTTGGATGAATTTAGAGTCTATCAGACTCAGTGATCTATCGCAGAAACAAAGAACAGAGGACCACATGTTCTCACTCATAAGCAGACCCTGAGCATTTACCACAATCCTATAAGAAAGGGATTGGCAGTAGTGGGATACTGCATGGGTGGGGGGGGTTACACAACATCAATAAGGGTACCTGATCTCAAATCAGGCAAAGTGGGGACCAAAGGGAGGCCCAAACTTTACCTGTACAATGATCACTTGTATACCTAATTCTGAATTGTACCCCACATCTTTAAAATAAAATAATAATTTTAAAAAACTTAATAGAGGGAAAGAGCGTGCAGTTTTAGTAGCTCTGCAGATAATTAATGGGGACTTTAGACAGAAGATGACAGGGGGCTGCTGTATAATCAGAGGGTAGAGGCCTCCCTGAAGAGATATCTCTGGAGCTGCACTCACAGGATGGAATGAAGACATAGTGAAGTGTGAAGAATAAGAGTTCTGTCACTGACCTTCAGGGAAGGAATTGGTGTTTTAAGGGTCTGGAAGAGCAGGACAGACATCAAGGGGCTCTGGACTAAAACCAGCTCCAATTAATGTGGTACCGCATGGTGCGTAAAGAATTTGGGGCAAAAACACTGTATACTAAGGTGTGGTGAGGGGGGATTCCAGGTGAGTGAGGTGACCTTGGTAGCTGTTTGGCATGTTTTCTGGCCTCCAGGGTGCTGCTACTGGGACAGGAACAGGTAAGCCACAGGTGGAGTGAGATCCACTCCTGGCTTTTCCCTAATTTAACAGCGTCTGAAACCACTCAGGAGTATGGCTCCTCATCCCTTCGTCCTCCACCCTCGTGTCCAATGAGCAGTCATGTGAGGACACATAGTACTACATCCTGGAACCCCAATGAGGTCTCATATGGTGACTGATCTGGCCTCTGAATGCAGCCCCAATGGACAGCTTGACAGCCACCTCATGAGCAACGAGGAGTCAGAACCATCAAACTAAGCTGCTCTCAGATTCTTGATGCACCAAAATGACAAGATCACAAACAGGTAGGTGTTCTCTTAAAATGATAAGTTTTAGGAGTAGTATTTATGCAGCAATAGACAACTAAAGTATTTAGTGCTTTTTCTAAATGAACTTCATTGTGTATATTTAAGGTACAACATGATGTCCTAGGACACATATAGTACAATGGTTACTTTTTATTTAATGAAATCTATTTAATTGAAGTGTATGAAGCTTAAACTATAATAAGGGCTGTTGCAAAACCTAGCTAACAAGATTCCAGAAACCTTAAATATCAGACCCAGGACAAATCCTCATAATTTTCAAAATTAATTCTCACAAATATAGATTAATTAATTGAACATTTATTGACTCCCCAGGGAAATGAGATACACTTGACATCAATGAGAAAGAGGGATATCCTCAAGTTCGTCCTTCCCTATGGAGCCACTTTGGAAACTCCCATTGGGTGAGGAGACAGTCGGCTTGTGAGAGATTCCAGGACAGGGGTCAGTGATGTGAAGGGAGGGGCGACTCCAAGAGAGCACAGTCTCACTCACATTATTCCCTGCTCAGCAACCTGAGGTTTGGGTGCATAAGCAGAGATAAAGAAAAAAAAAAGCAGTATCTTCTTTGCTCTGAATCCCTCTTGAACATCCTCCAATCTCTCCACAGTGGATACTGTTCAATGTAGAAGTGCAGAGGAATAACCAGCAGGGAGGACATCCTCACTAGTGCATGGAGGACACAGAGGTGAAGAAGACATCATTCCTGGAAATTACCCCTGGTGACTTATTTCTAGATGCTCCACTCAGTGTAGGAGCCAGGGAGGCCTTTTGAGTGAGGGTATCCCAGCAGAGCAGGACTGCACCAAGCAGGCAAGTCCTTGTCACCATGTCTCTGCCTTTGAAGAGCTGGAAACAGTTGCACATTCAGGGACCACATCTCACAAACAAAAGGAAGTTATCATTGTCCTAGGGGCCATGCCACAGAGCAGATCCTTTTTGGATTTCATGGTGGGAAAGGAGAGGATCTGAGACAGTAGTGAATTCTCAAGGCCATGTTGAAGGAAACCCCCTTGACAGGGTGAGGATGCATCTTCAGAACAAGGAGGAGTCTCTGAAGGCAGGGCAGGATTTGGTCTCACTTACCCCTGACCTTGGGGAAGCCAGTTTCAGGGTCTGGAAGAGCAGAACAGACATCAAGGGGCTCTGGACTCAAACCAGCTCCAATTAATGTGGTACCACTTGGTGAGTAAAGAATTTGGGGCAAAAACACTGTGTACTAAGGTTACTTGAACATCTAACTGCATATATGAATTTATATGTGAGGAAGGACCCACAAAAAACAGAATATGTTCATTAAAATTTGTGTATTTATCCTTACATATTTTAACTTTAATCCTTCAAAGTATTCTCTGTTTTATGCAATACACCTATCAAGATGTTTTTTCCACTGCTAGAACCAGTTTTTGAACTCATCAATTTCGATGCTTTTAGTGCTTCTACCATTTGTTTTGTTTCATCTCTTCCACACTGGCAAAATGTTTCCCTTTGAGGACTTTTTTCATCTAGGGAAACAAAAAAAGTCACTTAAGGCCAGATCAGGTGAATAGCAAGGGTGGGGTATGGGGATAATGCCATTTTTGGTCAAAAACTGCTTAACAGCTCAGTGTGGGTAGGTTGTTTGTGTAAATCACCCATCATGAAAAGGGTAAACATGTTGAAAGAATCTCCACACAAAAAAAATTCTCTGAAGCCTAAAACAACCTCTTATAAAACTAGCTGGTCACTGATGCCCATGAGTTCCTAGAACATTTATCTAGCAGGAAAAGCCTGTACTACAATGGGCCTGCTCTCCATAAAGATAATTTTAGGTTTTGGGGGGCTCCCCTCTCATATATATAGCTCCCTCTTGAATAAAATAGTAACTGACCTTAAATGTAATTTACAGTACTACCTTAAAAAGCAGAAAAAGCCAGGCACAGTGGCTTATGCCCATAATCCCAGCACTTTGGGATGTTGAGGTAGGGAGATTGCCTGAGCCCAGGAGTTCAAGACCAACCTAGACAACACAGCAAGAGAAAAATTAAAATTTAAATTAGAAAAAAAAAACACAGCCGGGCTCAGTGGCTCAGCCTGTAATCTCGCGCCTTTGGGAGGCTGAGGTGAGTGGATTGCCTGAGCCCGCGGGTTCGAGACTCGCCTGGGCAGGTGAGACCTCATCTCTATAATAAATCAAAAAATTAGCCGGGCGTGGTAGCGCGTGCCTGTAATTCCAGCTACTCGGAAGGTTGAGGTGAAAGGATCGCCGGAGCCCAGCAGGTCGAGGCTGCGGTGGCCGGGAGCGGCCACTGCACTCGTCTGGGTGACAGAGTGAGACTCCAACTCAAATAATAATGATAATAATAATAATAAAAACAGAAACATTGGAACACTTATGGGTGGCTTTCTGCTTTCATGTGCCCTCTGACTTTTCTGCAGTGAATTCCAGACATTCCAGGATAGTCATGAATCAGAGAGCACTTATGAGAACCAGGCAGTTGTCTCTCTGCCTCCTTCTGTCTGCCTCCACAGAAACACAAAACCTATGGGCAGGTGTGGCTTCCAATCAGCCTTACATAGACATGGGACCATGACTCAGGACGTTTTCCTATGTCTCCCATAGCAGAGACCCCAATCCCCATTGGTTGCCCTGACATTTTTTTTTTTTTTTTGAGTAGCAGTCTCACTCTGTCACCCTGGCTGGAGTTCAGTGGCATACTCACAGCCACTGCAGTCTCAACCTACTTGGCTGAGGTGATCCTTCTGCCTCAGCCTTCCAAGTAGCCGGAACCACAGGTATGTGCCACCATGCCTAGCTAATTTTTTGATTTATCGTATAGATGTGGTCTCATCAATTTGCCCAGGCTGGTCTCGAACCTGTGAGCTCAGGCAATCCTCTCACCTCGGCCTCCCAAAGTGCTAAGATTATAGGCGTGAATCACTGTGTCTGGCCCTCTGACACATTTTCTGAGTCATTCCAGCTTGAGATGATTAAAGCCTGAAAGTACTGACATTTAACCAGGAAGAAAGAAGGTTATTAGAAAAAAATATTTGCAAAAAAAATAATAATTGAATGAGGATAGAAAGCCTTAGGAGAAAAGTTGAGCTCTCAGGTAGGGAGACCAATCATCCCGCTATAACAGGGACTGGGAGTACAACCAGGGCCCAGAACTTCCCATGCTGAAAGTGGGAAAGTGAGGATTAGGTCACCTTCTCAGTCTTCTGAAATATGCACAGCTTCTGACAGGAGTTCAAAGAATTCTCTCACAGACATTTTAGCCTATGTGTACTTGGTGATTTACATAATTGGAATTCAATCTAAAAAGTGGGTTGATGCTCCATGGAAGTCGAATCCCTTGGAAATTTCTGAGGAATAAGTAACAGACCAGTAGATAGTTCTTTCTTGTGGAAAAGCGGAGCTATTTTTCAAAAAGCCCCAACTTCAGGAAGACAATGCACATGCAAGAGTTCAGGCAAGAGTTCAGAAGTCTGAGGGAGGAGTATTCTGATGTAGCACAGAGGCTGTTATCCAAATTCACCAGGCTCAAAAGCCAGTGGCAGTTAATTTTACTGGGTTAAAGGATAGATAAATACCCTGATAGCTAGTGAAGCATTAATTTCTGAGTATTTCTGTCAGGGTATTTCTAGAAGAAGTTGACATTTAAAGTAGTAGACTGAGGAAGGAAGATTTCCCATCACACATTGTGGGTTGAAACATCCAATACCTTGAAGGCCTAGATAGAACAAAAAAGTAGAGAAAAGGTGAATTCACTTTTTCTGGAGCTGTGACATTCCTACTTTCTTCTGCCCTTGAATGTTGACAGAACTTAGGTCAACCACTTTTTAGATTGAATTCCAGTCTCAGTGAATCACTAAGTACGTGTATGCTCAGACTCTGGGACCTACAGCAGCCCTCCATGTTTCTAACCTTCAGCCTCAGACTGAGTTATGCCATCAGCTCCCCTGGTTCTCAGGCGTTCGAACTCAGGTTGAATTACACCACCAGCTTGCCTGATTCTCCAGCTTGCAGTGGCATATTAGGGGGCTTCTCGAATTCCATAACTTAGTAAACCCTTCCTATAATACATCCCGTATCTTTATCTATCTATCTGTCTGCCAATGAACCTATTTCTATTGGTTATGTTTCTCTGGAGAACCCTGACTGATACAGGGCCCTAAGATATGGGATCAAAGATGAAGGACACTCTAAAGAAAATCAACATCTTCTATGTTGTCTTTTTCTCTCAACAACATCTTCATATCTTTTCTCTGTTGCTGTTGCTTTGGGAAGAGATGTATAGATCAATAGCACAGCAAGAACTATCATCTTGATGACAGCATGGTGGACACAGAGTCACATCCTGCCTAGAGATCTGAACACAGGCAGGAGGGCAGCACTGTGGGAGATGACAGCATGTACAGAGAGGACTACTCTGAGAAGTGCAAAGACTGCACTAAGCAGGTGACTCCTTGTTGCTCTGTTCCTACTATGGGAATGTTGGAATGAGTTTCATCTGGGACCACGTCACCCCAGCACAGGGAAAGCTATCATTGTGAACAGATGATTCACCTAAGAGGTTACTTCCATTTAACTTCAATGTGAGAGGGAAAAGGAGCTGAGGAAAACAGAATTCTCAAAGTCCTGAACATATAGATCCCTCTGAACAGTTGAAGAAGCATCTTCAGAGGCAGACATGCAATATGATCTCAGGGAAAATGTTGCAGCTAGCTATATTAGATTCCTGTTGTTGCTATAACAAATTACCACAAACTGAAGGGCTCATAACATCAGAAATGTATCTCTTGCTGTCCTGGAAGCCTGAATTTTCAGAAGTTTTGTTGTGTGAACATCATAGATTATATGTACAACAATCTAGATGTTACAGCCTACTGCACAACTAAGCTATGTGGCATGGCCTATTGCTCCTAGTTTATAACCCTGTACAGCATGTCATTGTCCTGAATACTGCAGGCAATTGTAGCACAATGCTAGTGTCTGTGTTTCTAAATATATCTAAACATAGAAAAGGCACAGTAAAAAACGCAGTATAAAAGATAAAAAATGGTTATCTGTACAGAGCACTTATTATGAATAAAGCTTGCATGACTGGAAGTTGCTCTGGGTGAGTTATTAGGTGAGTGGTGAGTGAATGGGAAGGCTTAAGACATTACTGGATAAACACTGTACACTTAGTCTGCACTAAATTTATAAGAAAATGTTTTCTTTTTTCAATAATAAATTAACCTTAGGTTACTGCAACTTTTTTACTTTATGAATTTAATTCTTAGCTGGGCGCGGTGGCCACACACCTGTAATCCCAGCACTTTGGAAGGTGGAGGCGAGAGGATTGCCTGAGTCCAGAGGTTGGAGACCAGCCTGGGCAACTTGGCAAGACCCCGTCTCTACAATAGATCCAAAATTTTGCCGAACACCCAGGCACACACCTGTGGTTCCAGCTACTTGGAATACTGAGGCAGAAGGATCACTTGAGTCCAGTAGGGCAACAGAGTGAGATTCCTACTCAAAAAAAAAAAAATTAATTCTTTAAACATTTTGACTCTTTTGTAGTAATTTTGTATTAAACATAAACACATATAGCTGTTCAAAAATGTTTTCTTTCTTTTTAAATTTTTTTTCAATAGCTTTAGGAATACAAATGTTTTTTTGGTTACGTGGATGCATTGCTTAGTGGTGAACAAGTCTGGGCTTTAAGCGTACCCATAATACTCACTAGTGCATTTTGTGCCCAATAGGTGATTTCATCACTCCCCTTCTTTCTTTATATGCTTATTTTATAAGGTTTTTTTTTTTATGGTTTTTTTTTATGGCCTCCCCCTTCCACCCTCTATAAGATTTTTTATATTTAAAATGTTTTATTTTTTACTTTTTAAACTTTTTGTTAAAAACGAAGGCACAAATTAGTTTAAGCCAACACAGGGTCAAGATCAACAATATCACTGTCTTCCACCTCCATATCTGGTCTCATGGGCGGGTCTTCAGGGGCAATCTCCTGTCATCTCCTATGATAACAATGTCTTCTTCTGGAATATCTCCTGCGGGACCTGTCTGAGGATGTTTTACAGTTAATGTTTGAGAAAATAAGTGGATGAAGTACATTCTAAAATTAAATGATAAAAAGTATGGTAAATACATGCACCGGTAGCATAGTCATTTATTATCACAAGTATTATATGTACTGTGCGTGATTATATATGCCATGCTATTATACCACTGGCAGCACAGTAAGTTTGTTTATATCAGCATCATCACAAACACAAGTAATGCATTGTGCTACAATGATAGGAGGACTATGAAGTCAATATGTGATAGGAATTCTTTTTTTTGTTTTGAGTTGGAGTCTCACTCTGTCACCCAGACTGGAGTGCAGTGGCCACTCCCGGCCACCACAGCCTCGACCTGGTGGGCTCCAGCGATCCTTCAGCCTCAGTCTTCCAAGTAGCTGGGACTACAGGTGTGTGCTACCACGCCCGGTTCATTTTGATTTATTGTAGAGATAAGGTCTCACCAAGTTGCCCAGGTGGGTCTTGAACCCGCGGGCTCAGGCAATCCACTCACCTCAGCCTCCCAAAGGCGCGGGATTACAGGCTGAGCCACCGAGCCTGGCTTGGAATTTTTCAGCTCCATTACAATCTTATGGGTCCACTGGCATATATGTGGTTTGTAGTTGACTGAAACGTTCTTTTTTTTTTTTTTTGAGTTGGAGTCTCACTCCATCACCCAGGCTGGAGTACAGTGGCATGTTCACGGCCACCACAGCCTCGACCTACTGGGCTCAGTCTTCTAAGTGGCTGGAACTACAGGCATGTGCCACCACGCCCAGCTAATTTTTTGATTTATTATAGAGATAAGGTCTCGCCAACTTGTGGGCTCAGGCAATCTCTCACCTTGGCCTCCCAAAGTTCTGGGATTATAGGTGTAGCCACCGCGTCTGGCCAACTGAAACGTTGTTATGTGGCACATGACTGTATACTGTACCTCATTAAAAAGGAAACTGACAGCCTGGTATGGTGGCTCACACACATAATCTCAGTACTTTGGGAGTCCAAAATGAAGAGATTGCCTGAGTCCAAAGGTTCGAGAACAACCTGGGCCACATAGTGGGACCTTGTCTCTACAAAAAATAAAAAAAATATTAATAGCTGGGTGTGGGACATGTGCCTGTAGTCCCAGTTTCTTGGGAGGCTGAGGTGGGAGGTTCACTTGAGCCCAGGAGTTCGAGGCTTCAGTGAGCCATGATTTTCCAGCCTGGGCGACAAAGTGAGATCCTAAAATAAAGTAAAATAAATAGTATGAAACTGACAATTGGTTTGTCGTTTGCAACCCTTGCTCATTGGGAGTATAGTCATGGGTAATGATTGCAGACAAGAGGATTTGGAATCTACAGAACAGATCCTCATTTTCTTTCAAGGTACAGACAATGGGACTCCACATATGACAGCAGTGTGTGTATGTGTGTGTATGTATGTGTGTTTGTGCATGTGTGTATGTGTGACAGATAAAGGGAGAGACAGACAGAAAGCTGAGATCCCATAGAATAAATAATGGAGTTGATGGTGTAGTTTTGGGTTTCCCTTGGATCCAGGCCTAAAGCACAGGATGAGAAATAGAAATAGAAGTTGTGCAGAAAGAATTACATGGCTGAGCCGGGCTCGGTGGCTCAGCCTGTAATCCCACGCCTTGGGAGGCTGAGGTGAGTGGATTGCCTGAGCCTGCTGGTTCGAGACCCACCTGGGCAACTTGGCGAGACCTCATCTCTACAATAAATTAGCCGGGCCTCTACAATACATTAGGTAGTACACGCTTGTAGTTCCAGCTACTTGGAAGGCTGAGGTGGAAGGATTGCCAGAGCCCAGCAGGTCGAGGCTGCGGTGGCCGGGAGCGGCCACTGCACTCCAGTCTGGGCAACAGAGTGAGACTCCAACTCAAAACAAAAAAACAAACAAACAAGAATTACATGGCTGGCCTGAGACTGCTATCCTTTGGAAGACCTGCTTGTAAGGTTAAATGTTGTTTTGTTATACCATAACGTTAGAATTCAAGAGGGTTTCTGTTATTCTATGATAAGAAGAGTTCACTGTGCCTAAGCAGTCTGTGCAAACAATATGATTTATGCTAAACAACTGCTTTCCTTCTGAGAGTCTGTCTGGAATACTGGTATGTGCCAGACAGAGGATGCCTATGTGATCAATCCCCAATTTTAAAAAAATCTTGAAGGCCGGGCTCAATGACTCAACCTGTAATCCCAGCACTTTGAAAGGCAGAGACGGGTGGATTGCCACAGGTTCGACAAGCCCAGACAACTTGGTGAGACCTCGTCTCTACAATAAATCAAAAATTAGCTGGGTGTGGCACCGTGTGCCTCTAGTTTCAGCTACTTGGAAGACTGAAGCAGAAGGATCGCCGGAGCCCAGTGGGTTGACGCTGGGGTGGCTGTGAATGTGCCATGGCACTCCAGCCTGGGTGATGGAATGAGACTCCAACTAAAAATAAAAACAAAAACAAAAACAAAACAAAACCTGGAGAAGAGCAACTCAAATGAACTTCTCTGGGGGACTGCTCTTCACAGGTGTTGTCAGAGTTCAATGCTGGAATTCATTCCCAAGTGACTGTCCTGGAAGCTTGTTTCTGGTTTTCTTGGACTTTGCCCCAGGCTGTAAGCAATCAGCACCATGAATATGACTGTATTCAGAGTACTGAGAGTCCTCCTAGTGAGTCATCAAACCTGGGGTGGTCTTAGGAGCCTTCAGGTCAGAAGTAAATTTGGGAAACTATTATGCAGCCAAACCGAAGGTCAGTAGTTTCTTTCCTTTTTTTCTCCTTTATGCTCCATTGCATGAAGGTGATCTGCTGAATTCAGGATTTGCAGTAAAAGGCACTATTTCCTGAACAGGCAATTACTCAATCACATGTGATGAGCACTGGCCATGCTCCTTACCCTGAACAAACTCCTGCGAGAAAAACATCTGAGTCTGCATTTGGAACCTCTCTTTTGACTTTCTGCACAGGTCTCTTGTCAGAAACCACAGTTGGTTTTCCCTCCATGGTATCTGAATGCAAATAGGAGTTCCTAGGTGGCAGTTTGCTGTGTCTTCACTTGAAAGCACAACTGCCCAAACATCTGAAGTGCTGTCAGAGCCCCTCATATAGTCATATGGCACCCCACAGGGCCTCTAGTAATTGGGCAATCCTAAATAATATGAGAGCTTCCTGTGCCAATCAGGCAGGTATATTTTCCTTCCTAAGGGAAAAACTAACAAAACAGTAAGGCCAGTGGTCCTACATTGCAAAGGCCAATATCTCTGCTTCCTTCTTCATTTGGTCAAAATGTTACATGTGTTTGCAATGGGTGAGAATAACAAAGAAAATCCACTGTTTCAGAGCTCATTGTTTACGTTATTTGGACTGTGAATATTTAAATAGATTTGTGCAAATTGCACTTCCGCATTGCAAATATAACAACAGGAGAGTATACAGAGATTTCAGTAGAAGCAGTCATTGTTTTTACTTTTTGAAGTTGTAAACTGGGCACAGTGGCTCAGTCCTGTAATCCCAGCATTTTGGGGGTGCTGAGGCAAAAGGATTGCCTGAGCCCAGGGATTCAAGACCAGCTTGGGGAACTTGGTGAGACTTCATCTCTACAATAAATCAAAAAATTAGCTGGGCATGGTGGTGCACACCTGTAGTTCCAGTTACTTGGAAGGCTGAGGTGGAAGGATCACCTGAACCCAGGCTGCAGTGTGCAGTGGCCATGAACATGCCACTGCACTCCAGCGTGGGCGACAGAATGAGACTCTGACTCAAAAAAAAAAGAAATTGTAATGAAATTTCATCAAGAATACTTAATCGCTTAATCACTGCATCAGACTGGAAAACGCTTGACCTTCATGATGCAGACTCCTTGTTAACTCTGGACTTTCTAGAAAAACCTTCTTTGTCTACATCTGCACTGAATGAAGCTTGTAGTTTTCAGGTCCAGGACTGCTAAGGAAAAAAAAAAAAAAAAAATTCACCTACAGTTGAGTGTTCAATATCTTGTATGCAGAATTGACGTATTTTTTGGGTATCACATTTAATGAGGAATGAAAGGGCAAAGACACTTTTTATATGTCTGTTTCTTTGTGTTTTGGGATTTTTCTTTCATAGAGATTTTGAGAATCAAAATAGCATTTTCTCAAAAAAGAGTCATTTGTCACAACCAGTTACCAAATATATCTCCCCAAATATGTCAAAACATATCCAGATGCTTTCACATCATCCTTAAGAGGCAAACTAAGATACTACACATTTTGTGTGTATCACCAGGGTCCTTTTAAAACCACTCATGTAATGCTCCAGGGCCAAGCACTTCTATCTGAGTGTGAGGACAGCGGCAGGGAGGGATTCATGCATGGACAAAGGAGTGACACTTGTCACCTTCTCTAACACAGACACAAAAAGCTCAGATTCTCACACACAGACCAAGTAGCTGAAATTGAATTGCTTAAACTGTAAGCTCCAGGTTATGCAATCAGATGTAATAGTGGATCTTGTAACATTATAAAAGCTGTAGTTATGACTTCTGATCATGTGTAGAGCTAATTTTAGTTCATTCTCCAATAAAAACCTTTTCCTTCTTACCAAAATGAAGATAGCTTTTAAACACAGCTGTATATTCAATAAAAAAACAGGAGCCAGCAGGAGAGCAGTTCAGGTGGAGAGCAGTACAGCTGTTTCCATAATGGTAGGGAAGGTAGGTATGTTACAGAGGCTGTTTCTAAAGATTAAAAACTCCCTTATTCTCGAATCACCCAGAGGTAAGCAGCTATTATAAGTTCAACAAAAAAGAGAGTCTAGAAAAGTATTTGGTAAAGATTCTTTTCAGAGGAAGGAAGGAGCACGTGAGCATAGGGCAGGTTTGGTCTCACTTCCCCGTGACCTTGGACCACTTGGAAAGTATTGCTACTTATATTTGAACTGCAGTAATCATCAGCCTAATCCTCAGTCTAGAGCCCAAAAATGGTCAGGGAGGTCATGTTGCCAGATTAGAGCCAGAGAAGCAAGCAGGGGTCCCAGAGGGCCAAGTACTCACATTATGAAGCAAGAGTTTCTGGGTAGTGCCAGGATGCTGTTGGTACCAAGAGACATGATTATAAAGCCTAATGTCACTGCTCATTCCAACACAGGAGATGGTGACCAACTGTCCAGGAGCCCCACACACTGAGGAAGGCTGAGTCAAGGCAGACAGGCCCCAGGACCCTGGAAAGAGGGAAAAACACACTGGTAAGTCAGTGCTGGGCCCCAGGTGACAGGAGACAAAGGATTAGCCCAGAGGTCCCCAAGGTTCCTTCCCTGGAGGCGACACCTGTGCCCTGAGTGAGGAGGGTGAGGAGGAGCAGAGGCCAGGCCGTGGTGGAGACACCCCAAGACCATTGTGTCCTGAACCTCCAGCACTGGGCCTGCTCCCCAGGCCTGTCTTCTCTCCCTCTTCCTCAGAGGAGGGAGGAGCCTTGATGCAAATTTGCTTCCAGAGCTGCCTCCTTCACCCTACTCTGACCTGGGCCTGGACTCCAGAGACTTCTGAGTCCCTGGACAGCAGGGCTCAGTTGAGGGGATTAAAATTCTTTTCAGGTATCTTTTGGTGATGCAAGCACTTAGTTTTTATCTTATCTGAACTTATTGATGAGTAAGACCTTGCTAAAGTCTCTCAGGTTAGTGAGCTCCTGGATCTGAAGAGATCTACTTGGATATGGCTATGTCTCTGTGACTCTCCTAGGCCTAGGACACATCCCAAAGTGTCCTCAGCTGGGCTCCTACATCCAGCATCCCCTTGCTGTTAGGAAATGGGGCTGCCCATGCTGTGGGAACACCTACTGTGTGTCGGTGGTCTCGGGCCTTCCCAGCTACAGCCTTTTCACTGTCCCTAACCCCACCCTTTGTACTGAAGCATCTGCTGCAACAAATCCCTTAAGCACATCAGTCACTCCAGGTCATTCTCCCACACACCAAACAGAGCATCAGGGGCACACATGGGAGGGACCCATGAAAGGAACCAGGAGCACCAGCTGATGCCACAGTCCAGAACCTGAGTTTGCTGCTCCCAACGGTGCTCTTCCCACTCATTAGCACATGACATGTTCTTTATCAGCCTCTGGTTCTGATAAATGAGGAACACAGAGTCTGAGAAATGAGGAGCACAGAGTCCACTGCCGGTGGAGGAGATATATTTAGAAATGATTGTGAAGCAGAAAGTAAAAGCTACTAAAATGAATCCTTTCTTTCCCAATAAGAGTTTTTTGTTTTTATTATGGACTTCATACTTATCTAAAGATTACCTCGTATCTTGAATTGTTTTCCTTTGGCTATAGAAAGATGTTTTTTTCAGCTTTCTAGGTTTTCTTCCAACTCACCATTCCACAAGCCACTGTAAAGCTGACTTTTCTTAACCAAGGAGCACATAAAAAATGTAGAACCAATGTGAAAATATTCCTCCCTATTTTTTTCTGCAACACATTTGTAAAATCCTTTCATCTTTTCACTTTTTCAGCTGACGATGGTTCAGATTGATTTAATATCTAAGTTAAAAATAGTGTCATTTCAAAACTACCTATGGGTCACAATGTTCACTATCTGGGGAGTGGGCCACCTGAGACTCAATCCCTACCACTATGCGATATGTTCATGTAACAAACACACATATGTACCTCCTGAATCTAAAGAAATATATCATTGTTATTATTATTATTATTAAGGTAGAGCCCAGTGGGTCATGCCTATAATCCCAGCATTTTGGGAGACCAAGGTGGAAGGATTACTTGAGCCCAGGAGTTCGAGACAATCCTGGGCAACATAACGAGACCTCATCTCTACAAAAAAATCAAAAAATTAGCCAGGTGGCAGCATGTGCCCATAGTCCCAGCCACTCAGGAGGCTGAGGCAGAAGGATCACCTGAGTCCAGGAGGTCGAGGCTGTGTTAAGCAGGGATCATGCCATTGCACTCCATCCTGGGCAACAGAATGAGACTTTGTCTTAAAAAAAAAGAAAAGAAAGAAAGAAAGGACTGAAGGAAGGAAGGAAGGAAAAGGCGGGGGAAAGGTATAGGCATCACCTTCTTTTGACTGAATCCAGCTATAAAACCTGGGCCAGGACGCATGAAATATTAATTTGAGTACCTGGAAAAGCAAATCATGAGAAGCTGACTGGGGAGAAATGCTAGCATTTTTATAAAATCAAGTCAGTTTCCTATTTCTCCCAGTGCTCCGTGGTCCCTCTCCAGGCAGCCTGGACCCTGAAGGAGCATCGGGGTGCAGACAGAATTCCAGAAGAAGCTCCACTGGTCTGCCTTGAAGATGATAAAGGGAACTTGTAATGCAAAGCAAGTTTGAAATGTCCATATTTTCCTTTTCTTATGTTTTTTTCTTCTCTCCATCCTACATGACCAAGCCTCCAGAAAATTATTTGTAGTGACAGTGGAGATTGTAGAACTTCCTCCTCTCATTTTAGGAGCTGACACTATCACTGTAGTTACTTTCTGCCCACTTGGTACTTGGTGTGGACACAGGCTCATTCACAAGAAGTGCACCGCAGTGCAGGGAAACTAAAGTTTTTTCACCAGAAAACCAAAAGGGAAGGCCTGAGGAATCGCAAATAATGGGAGTAGTGTGGAGAGGAATACGTTTGAGAAAACAGTGCTGCAAATTCCTGTGAAATCTTGGGCTCCACTCTGAACTGTGCTTGCATGGATCTGACTCCAAACAGAAAAGGAAACACTTTGGGAACAGAACACAGAAATGGATCTCTATCCAGATCCCAGATGTCACCGTGTAGCTCACACTAAAGCAATATTCAAATAACATGGCAATGGTTTTTTAAATTGACACTACAATCCACAGAAAACTGGTTGGAACATGCTGCCTAAATCCAACTGGGCAGTCTACTAAAACAAAAATATCAACATAGGATTTTAAAAATCCCATAGTATCATAACATATATCCAGGATAGAATCCCAGACCACCTGACATCTGAAAAAAACAGGAAAATCTCAACAGACACAGAAAAGACTATTAACAGCTGCTAATCCCAATATGACAGATGTTATCATCACAAGAAATATAATGCCGGCCAGGCACAGTGGCTCACATTTGTAATCCCAGCACTTTGGGATGCAGATCCGAGAAGATTATCTGAGCCCGGGAGTTCGAGACCAACCTGGGCAACTTGGTGAGACCTCGTCTCTACAATAAATCAAAAAATTAGCCAGGCACGGTGGTGCACATCTGTGGTTTCAGCTACTTGGAAAGCTGAGGCAAAAGGATTGCCTGAACCCAGCAGGTTGAGGCTGCAGTGGCTGTGAGCATGCCACTGCACTCCAACCTGAATGACAGAGTGAGATCTGACTCAAAAAGAAAAAGAAATATATTGCAAAGAATTTAAACTAGCTGTTTAAAAAATGATATGAGCAATAAGGCAAACTTTCTTGAAATGAATGGAAAAAGAGATAGTTGCAGCCAAGAAATAAAAGATATAATGAACCACAAAGTGGAACTCCTAGAGATGAAAATTACACGAGGTAGGATTAACAGTAGAGTAAACACTAGAGGAGAAAAGATTAGTGATCATCAGGTTGTAGCAATGAAAACTGTATCATATAAAACACAGAGAGAAAAAAATTGAAGCAAAAAGGACTTCTGGTTTGTGGTTTGGCAAGTGAGGAGGAGGAAAATCATCATTCCATCATAACTACAAGTAAAAAGCTGCAAAAGCTGAAAATCAGCAACGCCTTACTGATCCATCAGAGAATTAATGCATCATAGGTGACCGAGTTCCCACTTTGGGGCTCTGCCCTCTGCT
The DNA here is from genome assembly GCA_027257055.1 of Cephalopachus bancanus. Taxonomy (NCBI): domain Eukaryota; kingdom Metazoa; phylum Chordata; class Mammalia; order Primates; family Tarsiidae; genus Cephalopachus; species Cephalopachus bancanus. The sequence continues at coordinate 329,882 of JAPVLO010000817.1, forward strand.
CTCTGCATGACAACCACAGAACTCTTCACAACCTCAATCAGCTAATGGACAACGTACAGAACATCCTTTATTTTTTTTTTACTGTTTAATCCTTTTTTTATTATAAAGATGTAGGGTACAATTCAGGGTTAGGTATACAAACATTGATTATGCGGGTACCCTTTTGATGAGGTATGCCCCTCCCTCCCCAAGCGGTTTCCCTTAACTGCCAATCCCACTCCCCTCCCTTGACAGTTTCCCACTACTGCCTATCCCTTTCTTGTAGTATTATAATTGTTCAAGGTCCACTTATGAGTGAGAACATATGGTACTCTGTTCTTTGTTTCTGTGATAGATCACTGAGTATGATAAACTCCAAGTCCATTCAATTTGCTGCAAAGTCCATATATTTGTCTTTCTTTATGCTGCATAATATTCCATTGTGTATATGTACCACATTTTTTTTATCCAGTCCAGCTTCAATGGGCAACATGGTTGGTTCCATGTTATTGCTATTGTGAATAGAGCTGCAACAAATATACGTGTGCAGGTATCTTTTTTGTAGAATGATTTGAGTTCCTCCGGGTATATTCCCAATAGAGGAATTGCTGGGTCATGTGGAAGGTCAATTTCTAGTTCTTTCAGAAATCACCACTCTGTCTTCCAGAGAGGTTGCACTAGTCTGCATTCCCACCAGCAGTGTAGAAGCATTCCTTTGCTGGCAAGGATGAAGAGAAAAACAGAACATCCTTTAATGGCTTCTTTCTGCACACACAGTGAGACCAGATTCTTCCTGGGCTCCCCATTCCTGCATTGTCATCTAATTCCATCCTTCAAATCTCTCTCTCTCTCCCTCTCTGCCTTACTCTCTCCACTCTGATCTCCTCTCCCACGCTTCCTTTATGCTTTTCCTGGTCCTGAGGTTGTTCTGGCACTTTTCTGCCTCTGTCCACGGCTCAAGCTGGTCTCTGGGATCAGATGTTCATTTATTTATCCTCATCACAGGGCTAGCTCCTTCTCTGTGCTCGGGGACCAGAAATGTGCTCCAATACCTCTTCCTAAATGAGTTTCCTTTCTCAAGTACCCAGTTGAGCCCTTGGGTATTATGTCCAGAGCAGTGCATTGATTACAATTTAAAGTTGAAATTATTTCATTGTTGATTTGGCTTGCACAACCCAACATTTCATGGATAGAGACTCTTTGTCTGGATTATTTCATGCCCTGCTCCATCCTCAATCAATGAGAAATATCTGTTAACTGATCCTAGAGAAAAGGAAGAGGAGCCAAGCGATTACACCTGCCTGGAAGTCTCCATTCCACAGGCCAGGTGTCTAATGGCTGCTTTCTGCAGCCCAGACCCATAACAGAAAAACAAGCATCAGTGAAAGTAAATAAAACCCTCTCCTAACCAAGCACATCTATATTCCCACTTTGGGAAGCTGAGGTGAGAGGATTGCCTGAGCCCACAGGTTCAAGACCACCCTGGGCAACTTGACGAGACCTCATCTCTACAATAAATCAAAAAATTAGCCGGGCATGGTGGTGCATGCCTGTAGTTCCAGCTACTTGGAAGGCTAAGGCAAAAGGATCGCCCGAGTCCAGCAGGTCGAGGTTGTGGTGGCCAGGAGCACGCCACTGCACTCCAGCCTGGGTGACAGAATTAGACTCCTACTCAAAACAAAACAAACTCTCTTCTGTGTTCCAAGTCAATGCCAAACTGAGTTATCTGGGTCCCTTTCTGCTTGATCCCATCACTTATTGGAGGGAAATGAGCATGGCTATTGTCCCAGAGAACTAGGACAATGACTCCTGGAAAGGAGTTAGCCTTAGAGTGCCATTATTGTGAGAGTATTTGTGTGAACGGCTCAGGAATCCCAGGACTTTCCACTCCACACCTTGTGGGACTAGGGTAAGAACAGGGTCACAAAATGTTTGCAAGAGATCCAATTGCTCCACTTCCCAGGAGTCTGTTCATTACCGCTCAATGCCTTGTATGTCTTCTCAGTTAGGATGGGTCCTCGAGCATCCATCTGTGCCTTTCTATGCAGCTCTCTAAGGCTGGGGCCTGTGGCCATTTATTGGCCCTTCTAGAAAAGGACATATTGGAACACAACAGATTTTGAATACTTCACTCTCTTCTCCCTTAAGAGGATCTCAGTAGGAACAGCCCATGAGGCTTCGTACAGTCCCTTATAAGCCACCGCAATTCCCTTCCCCACATCTGGGCCCTTACTGCCTCCTGGTGGCCTCCGATGGTGGATCCCAAGCCCCAGCAAGGCCCCTGAAAGAAGGGGAAATCCCTACTCTTCCCTCCCCTCTCCCCTTTCCCCTTTCAGCTCAGTACCAGACTCCCCTCCCCCTCCTAATTTCTCTGGCTCCTGGCCCTTTGTTCTCTGGCTTTCTCCAGTATGGAATATGTCTCCTGCTACATCTGAGGGCCCAGAACCTCTCCCTCAGGATCTCTTTGCTTGTCCCAGGGCAACCTTATCACAGGGTTAGTGCTTCTAAAGCAACTCTAGACTCAGGGTTGAGGAAATGTTGGATGTTAAATAAGGCTAAATGAGAAAAATGGGATGAGGAGGTGTGGACTGGCTAATCAAAATGGTTTAAGAGAAAGGCTATGAATATTTCATGAATAAGAATGAACTCAGACAGACTTGAGAACGACCTAATGGACAGCCAGTGGTGAGTTCCTATGTTTGAATATGTGGGGAAAGGGACAGGGTCTAGATGGCAGTTAGGTTCCCAGTTCCAGAACCTCTCATCAAAAAAAATAGTTTTTTTTTTTCTTTCTCATTGAAGATTCTAAAACTCTTAGTATTTCTCTAATTCAATTCAGGTTGACTCTACCTTTTCCAAAGTAAATATCTTGCTATTTTGATCTCAAAAAAAATAAAAATTGATCACAGAAAAAAATTTGGATGGAAATATCACTTAAGTTCTCACCAACATTTTGATAACCAGTGTTTCATTTTAATGACCATCTCTCTGATGCCAGGTAGTGTGAGTATAGTTGCTCCATGGGTTCTTTGACTTTGCTACAAAAAAGAATTTCAGACTGCTTGGTGGCTCATACCTGTAATCCCAGAACTTTAGGAGGTCAAGGAGGGAGAATCACTTGAGCCCATGAGTTTGAGACTAGTCTGGGCAACATAGTGAGATCTTATTTCTTAAAAAAAAAAATAGCCAGGCATGGTAGTGTGTGCCTGTAGTCCCAGCTATTCAGAAGGTTGAGGCAGGAGGATTACCTGAGCCCAGGCGGTTGAGGCTACAGTGAGCCGCGGTTGTACCACTGCACTCCAGTCTGGGTGACAGAATGAGACTCTGAGAAAAAAAATTGAATTTCAGAGCAAGTCCTAAGTATAGTTTAAGAATGATTTTTTTTTAGATGGGAAAATATAGTTTTTTTAAAAAGTAAATTAAAGAGAGAGAGAGAAAGACTCACCTCCCCAAGGTAGGGAAGCAGCCAAAGCCAGGAAACGTGGCAACAGTTATAGCTCAAAGAACACATGGCCACACCAGAGTCTAGTAAGGCAATGACCAGCAAAGAATTTATTAAAAAGAAAAGACACATTTAAGAAAAAATGTGGCTACCTTAAGAGAAAGGACATGTGCTTGCCTTTGAGAAAAAGTTTTATATAATCTTACAATGATGATTAAGCAAACCATGAGCTAAGAGCTGCAGGCTACAGGTATCTGATCACGAGTTTTGATTACCATCTCTCAACTTTCAAGGTCACAACGACCTTCTAAATAATGAAAGTTACTGCCTGTTAGATTTGGGCTTTTCTTAGAACATCATGTCTGTATTTTGGGTAATTCCTATTGTTTCTGTGATTTACTGCACTGGCAATTCCACATTCCAATCTGCAAGATGGTCAGGTCTGATATGCCTGGCCAGTTGGGTGGAGGCCATGTATCAACGATGAGAAAGACATCTGAACACTTACCCTGTTCCTCAGTGATCTGAATTAGACTTACCTAAGAAATCTTGCCTAACTACATCTAAACTATGTGTTTTGCTAGCTATGCCTGCCTCACTTACAAATGTCTCTCTATTCTTAGATGTGATGTTTACAAATATGAATTATATATCTTCTAAGAGGTAGTAAGTTGTGCTCATTTCTCTATTTCTAGTCATAAAGATTACTTCGAGCCAGGCTCTGTGGCTCAGCCTGTAATCCCGCGCCTTTGGGAGGCTGAGGTGAATGGATTGCCTGAACCCGCGGGTTCGAGACCCACCTGGGCAGCGAGACCTCATCTCTACAATAAATCAAAAAAATCAGCCGAGCGTGGTGGCGTGCACCTGTAATTCCGGCTACTCGGAAGGCTGAGGTGGAAGGATCGCCGGAGCCCAGTGGGTCAAGGCTGCGGTGGCCGGGAGCAGCCACTGCACTCCAGTCTGGGCGACAGAGTGAAACTCCAACTCAAAATAAATAAATAAATAAATAAATAAATAAATAATATTACTTCGGCATATAGTAGACATTTGCTTAATATCACTTGAAACAATGCTGCATATATTGAAGAAAGTTAAACAAATGCATATAATTTTACATAAATAGGATCATATTATACATTCAGGTTCATAAATTACATATTACACCCAAATATTATAATCATCATTATCTTATTACTTGTATTTTGTCTGTCATCTCCAAAAAATCTCCATGAGCCCAAACATGGCACTTTATCTTTTCCCCTCAAATCTGTCGCTCTCCCATCTGTCCCCATCTCTGTAAAACAAAGCACCAGCCATGCTGTTGAACAAGTCAAACTTCCAGGAGTCACCAGCAATGCCTTCTTTCCCTCATGCCCCACATCCAATCCAACAACCAAGTTACCAACTCCAATGATGAATCTCTCAATCATTCCCTACTTGTTACAAGGCTCACAATATGATGCCCAGACAAGAACCATGGTACTAAAGTGCTCTGCATACTTCCATTTTTCTACCATAAATTTTATTCACCACAAAAAACACAGCATCTTTTTTTTTTTTTTTTTTTTGAGACAGGTCTTGCTCTGTTGCCCAGGCTGGAGGGCAGTGGCACGATCATAGCTCCTAGGCACAAGTGATCCTCTCACCTTAGCTTCCCAGGTAACTGGGAGCACACACCACCACATCTGGCTAATATTTTAAAAACATTTTTCTTGTAGAAACATGTCTCAGCCAGGCTCGGTAACTCAGCCTGTAATCCCGCGCCTTTGCGAGGCTGAGGTGAGTAGATTGCCTGAGCCCACGGGTTCAAGACCCACCTGGGCAACTTGGCGAGACCTCATCTCTACAATAAATCAAAAATTAGCCAGGCGTGGTAGCGTGCGCCTGTAGTTCTGGCTACTTGGAAGGCTGAGCGGAAGGATCACTGGAGCCCAGCAGGTCAAGGCTGCGGTGGCTGGGAGCGGCCACTGCACTCCAGACTGGGCAACAGTCTGGCCAACTCAAAAAAAAAAAAAAAAAAGAAATATGTCTCAGTATGTTGCCCAAACTGATCTCAAACTCCTGGCTTCAAACAGTCCTCCCACCTCAGCCTCCCAAAGTGCTGACTGAGATTACAGTTGTAAACCACTGTACCACGTCACATCACAGTGTCTTTAACACGTCAATCACCTTATGTGAAAATGATGAAAGATCGTTGAATAAATTATTTTCATTTATAAAAATAAACTGTTGAACTCATCTTTCAAGTGGTCTGCCTCCATATGATTTATCTGCTGCCCACAGTTCCCCACTTATTTCCTTTTCTTCCCCTAATTGACCATTTCCAGTCACACTGGGTTTGGGGTTTTTTTTTTTTTTTTTTCCTGTTCCTTCAGTTAGCCAGGTTCTCTCTAACACAGTGTCTTTGCACGGAACATTCCCCTAGCTGGAATTATCTTATCTTCATTCTTTGCATGCCTGGATCCTACTGAGGACACACTAATGTACCCAACAACCCACTCGATAATGCCTGTTTGTTGAATGGGGAGAACTCAGGTGGGGAGACTAGAGACTTCAGGTCACATTCAGGCATGTTAGAAAAAAAAAAAATTCCCAGATAAGTCTAATAGAGAACCCCCATTAGTATCTATCTAGAAATATATGGGACTGTATGTTTGTTTGTTTTTGAGTCAGAGTCTCACTCTGTCGCCCAGGCTGGAGTGCAATGGCACACCCACGGTCACCCCAGCATCAACATGCTGGGCTCCGGCGAGCCTTCCACCTCAGCCTTCCAAGCCTTCCAAGTAGCTGGAACTACTGACACACACTACCACACCTGGCTAATTTTTTATTTATTGTAGAGACAAGGTCTCACCAAGTTTCCCGGGCTGGCCTCGAACCCGCGGGCTCAGGCAGTCCACTCGTCTCAGTATCCCAAAGTGCTGGTATTACAGGCTGAGCCACCAAACCTGGCCTGTTTGTTTCTTTAGAGATGGGTTTTACTATGTCGCCAGGCTAGTCTCAGACTCCTGGGTTCAAGTGATCCTTCTATCTCAGCTCCCCCTAATAGCTTGGATTACAGGCATCTGCTACCACCCTGCTAGAAATATGTTTTGATGCAATTTCCTATTCCCCCAGCAAACACTACACTCAGTGCTCCTTTTTTACCCTCTTGTTCCCTCTCTGTAGTCATCCCATAACTTAGAGGAGGGAAGGAACATAGTACAAGATCTTTTCTACTTTATCTTTTCGTGAAAAACACAATCCTGGTTGCAGAGACAGCTAAGAACTGATCTGAATGAGGAGGGTGAGGAAAAGATTCCAGCCTTGCTAGAAAATATCCAATAGCTCTTTTCCCAGAAATCAAAGGCAGGGTCAGGGACCTCTGGTTATCATGAAACCTCTCCAAAGTAAGGTAGTTCACATATCTCACTGTCCCCAGTTTCTACAGTGGCCTGGAACTGAGGCCTGGAAATATTTACTGGCCCATTCAGAAGACACTAAGTGGAGACAAAAGACTTGTGAGTTTATCTTTTTTGGGAGTCACTGGAGACAAGCTCATAAGACTTCCTACAAGTCAGGAAAAACTCTAGCAGTTTCTTGGGCCATTAGAGTCCTCAAACTCATATCTTCTGCTGTCTCCTGGTGGCTTAGATAGGAGAATTCAACCACAAGAATAACTGAAAGAGCCCCTTTCTCTCCCCCCGCAAAATGTGAATGTGTTTCTACGACCTGCCCTCACTCTTCCTTCTAATCCATGCACTGTAGTTCCTCCAATTTCATCCAGAATGGAATGTATCACCTGTCATATCAGACGCATCCCCCTCAAGGCTACCTGCTTGGTCCTGGGACCCCTAGTCCATAAATCATAGCTTGGGAGATGGGTTTCAGTTCAGGTCATAGAAATGTTGGATATAAATTGTTGACAATTCTGGTATTAGGACTGAGGGAGAGAAATGAGACAAAGACAAAACCTTTTTGAGATTCCAAGAACTCTCAAAAAGATTTTTTCTTCAGCATCTGGGGGAAAGTTGGGCAGGGCTTAAAGAATGCTCTGCCCAAGGGTCCAGATCCAGGCACCTCTCATCAGAGTGGAGTCCTGCCTGGGCACCAGAGTGTGGGTCCTCCTTTTGCTGTCTCCAGTGCCCATCTTTGGAGAGTCACAACTCAGAGCAGTTCGCCAACCTGGAGTGAGGTCTTCCATCTATGGGGTGATGTGTGATCTTCATATGTTTTTCCACAAAGACTTTAGAGCAAGTAGTAGACTGAATGGTTGTTCCAAAGGTATCAGATGTAATCATTTACAGGTCTTTGTTTTTAGCTACTCAGTTCATAGTTCAGTCTTTTATCAAAGCAACTACAGTGATTTAATCCATGGTGTAAATATCTTACTCTGGAATGGCTGGACATTGTAAGTTGGGCTCACTAGGAAACTTGCTAGTGGGGGCCCTCCTTCCCTGCTTCCCTCTGAACATATAGATTAGAAGCTATCCCTTTCTTGGTGGCCTGCCTGTCTTGCCCCTAAGGAATGTCATGCTTTACTAACCAACTTATCACCCTGCAAGTGTCAGGTGTCCTGACTGCCCCTTCACCCTTCACCACACACCTCGCTCCTGTGGTTAAGCCCCACGAATGCACTTCTTTCACTTCATGGTCCTGCCATCCTGTTGCTAACAACTTCCTTACCAGCCTCCCCTACCTGGTCCTGGCCTGGGGGGAGCTGCCCACTGAGCTTCTCAAGGATGCTGGGCTGCTCTTGTCAGGTCACGGCTTAGTACTCAGCTACATATAGCGTCCCCCAGGTCCTCCTGGGAATTATCTCTCCCAGGGAGGTGTCCAGCAGCACCCGGTATAGCTCTCTTCCTAAACACTCTCAGGACCTTTGGATTTCTCTCCCACTACTGTCATGGAAAGTGTGGCATTGCTGCCTTGCTTAGTATGGATCATGGCTTTCCCTATCCTTCTAAGAGTCAACCTAGCAGTGGGCTTTCATAGTGCCTCAATGTCTTTACCAAGGGGTTAAATTCTGTGTTCCAGGAGAGTGCTTGCTTCCAACAGATAAACTCCCCCCACCCAGTCTGAGGTTCTGTCCCTTGATCCAGCACCATTAGAATCCAGTTCTACACACACTTTTCTGGGGTCAGAACACATTGGCTGGTTCTGGAGCTCCTTTTTGCTGTAGCAGCCCCAGTGCATTCCTGGCTGGGTTTTCTTGTGAATCAATCCTAATTATTGGTCCACTGGCCTTCCTGTGGTGGGGAGGGCAGATCCCTGGGGATGCTTGTGGTAGTAAACAGCTTAGAGTTCAGAGACCTCTTGGTCATCTTCAAGCAAAGGGAGGAAGGGTATGGGTTTCAATGAGTAAGATAGGGCCACTTCAGCAGGCTTCAATAATTCAAGGGAATTGCTGATTCAAGATGTTCAGGTGCTTGAATACACATGGCTTCATCCCATGACTCATTACCCTGTCGTTACCCAGCCAGGACCCAGACCTTGGCTTAGCATAACTGCCCTGCAGTGTTCACTATTGCCTTGAGCTCTGTTACTCTTATAATTAAGTCTGGGCCTCAGCTTTTCTTCCCCTCTGGGCAAATGAGAGGCTTTCTAGCCCAAAAGGAGGGCTTCTACTTTCACTCTGAGCTAATCTGGCATAGTAACTATTTAAGTTAAAGGCTGTTGAAAATAGCAGATGCTGATAGATTATTCTGGCCTCTTTTCTGTTTCTTTTTTCTTTTTCTTTTCTTTCTTTTTTTGAATCAGAGTCTTTGCTTTTAGCCTGTAATCCCAGCACTTTGGGAGGCTGAGTGAGTGGATTGCCTGAGCCCGCGGGTTCGAGACCCGCCTGGGCAACTTGGCGAGAACTCATCTCTACAATAAATCAAAAAAATCAGCCGGGTGTGGTAGCCCGCGCCTGTAGTTCTGGCTACATGGAAGGCTGAGGCGGACGGATTGCTGGAGCCCAGCAGGTCGAGGCTGCGGTGGCCAGGAGCGGCCACTGCACTCCAGTCTGGGCAACAGAGGGAGACTCCAACTCAAAAAAAAAAAAGTCCCATGTGAAAGACACCCTGCCTATACTAGAAGGAAAAGCAACATTCTTATCCTCAAGAACGAGAAGTAAAAACCAAGATAATTCTGCACAGACCTTGCTATAACACTTATCTCTTAAGCAAGATCAGTGTGAACTGGGGAAAATCCAGGAAACCTCAAAAAAATTTATTTCTTTTTAGCATCTGGGAAAAAGTTGGACAGGACTCAAGGAAGCTCAACCCAAGAACCTCTCATCAGAATAGAGTTGTCAAGCTATGCCAGATCCTGGGTCTTTTTTCACATATTTTAATTGCTTCTTCACAACTTACTATTCTTTGACCAGTGCATTAAGTAAACTGACTGTAACTGCTTCTTTGGTACCTTCATTTCCTTATAAGGGTTCCTATGCCAAGTAAATCTTTTTTTTTTTTTTTTAAGTTGGAGTCTCACTCTGTCGCCCAGACTGAGTGAGCACTTTGGGAGCTGGAGGTGAGAGGATTGCTTGAGTCCAGGGGGCTCGAGACCAGCCTGGGTCACTTGGCGAGACCTCGTTGCTACAATAAATAAAAAAATTAGGCGGGTATGGTGGTGCATGCCTGTGGTTCCAACTACTTGGAAGGCTGAGGTGGAAGAGTCACCTGAGCCCAGCAGGTTGAGGCTACAGTGGCCATGAGCATGCCACTGTACTCCAGTCTAAGTGACAGAGTGAGACTCCTACTCAAAAAAACAAACAAACAAAAAATCCAAAAACATAAGACTGTTCTGGTTTTAGCACTAAAAGATCCATGCCCTGGAAAATCCCCAGTTCAGGGTAAAGGACAATTGGTCACCCTCCTGGTAACAATTGTCATAAGCTAGGTCTTCTGGAAATTGATGTACAGGTGGAGGTGAGCACACAGAGTTGTACTGGGGGAGTGCTTTGGGCATTAGCCCCAAACTCCTCCGGGAGACTCAGGGCTGAGAGAGCACTAGCAGGTGAGGGCTGACTGCTGGCTGCACTTCCAGTGGCAGGGATGTTAGGGTATAGACAGATCGGGTAAGGGTGGAGAGGCGCAGGGAGGTGCGCAGCACTGCCGGGGCTGGCAAGCCGGAGGTGCGAGCTGGCAACCCAGAGATCTGAGGAAATTGCAAAGAATTGCGACACACAGAGGTGAGAGAAGAAAAGATTTATTTAAGAAAAGTTCACAGCCGGGCTCGGTGGCTCAACCTGTAATCCCAGCGCTTTGGGAGGCTGAGGTGAGTGGATTGCCTGAGTCCGCGGGTTCGAGACCCACCTGGGCAACTTGGTGAGACCTCATCTCTACAATAAATCAAAAATTCAGCCAGTTGTGGTAGCGCACGCCTGTAGTTCCAGCTACTTGGAAGGCTGAGGCGAAGGATCGCCGGAGCCCAACAGGTTGAGGCTGTGGTGGCCAAGAGCGGCCACTGCACTCCAGTCTGGGCGACAGAGTGAGACTCCAACTCAAAAAAAAAAAAGGAAAAAGAAAAGTTCACCCCCAACAGACAGGGAGTGGGCCTACACTCTAGGTGATTGTGGCCTTGTAGTCCCCCAGAGTCCTGGCTTAAATCCTTCTCTTGGAGATGTTGCACGTGACTGCCGTGACTGCTGTGACTTCCTTATCGACGACCTGTGGATGTCTTGGAGAACCTGTGACACAGAGACCCATTAATGTCCACCCACATTATTATAGCCCCTAGAGAAGGGCGTGACAAGGATTTAATTCTCCTGCATCTTCCCAAACGACATTCCTTAGACCTAATGGAGGGTGTGCCTCCCCTTATCTCCTAGGCATTCCCAGTGGGTAGCTTCGGGGATCCTTGGCTTCCCTGTAGAAAGTGCCCAATTTACTGGAAGATCGAATCCCCACCTGCTCTCCCTCTGAGCGGTTATAACTTTTGTAATTACAAGTTTCATGACTTTTACAGTCCTTGCCCATTGCATGATGTCTTAGGCCTTGTAAATTCCCTTTACTCTAGGCAAGCTTGATTGCCACTATGAGATACCTGTGATACCCAGAAGTCTGTTTCTGAAAAGACGAAGTCGGTAAAGTTAATTATACCTAAAGTGTGCTTTTCTCCAAAAGCATAGCTTCTACTTTCTCATCATTGTGTCAGGGTTTAAGAACAAGAAAAATGGCTTCCCACTTTCGGTCTGTCCTTTCAAGGGACAATGATACCTTTGGTTGTGATGGGGAATCTGGGCTAAACATTATAGTGTCCCTGTCACTGACCCTTCAACAAACGAGAAATTTCACTTCCCTCAGTCAATGGGCTGGGAATAAGAAGTCCTATGGAGTATAAAACATACAAAGCATGTCCAACAGAATGCATACATTGGCTGGGCATGGCAGCTTACGCCTATAATCCCAGCACTTTGGGAGGCCAAGGTGAGAGGATTGCCTGAGCCCACGGGTTCGAGACCAGCCTGGGCAACTTGGCAAGACCTCATCTCTACAACAAATCAAAAAAATCAGCCATGTGTGGTGATGTTGCACGTGACTGCTGTGACTTCCTTAGATGACCTGTGGATGTCTTGGAGAACCTGTGACACAGAGACCCATTAATGCCCGCCCACGTTATTATAGCCCTTAGAGAAGGGCGTGACAAGGATTTAATTCTCCTGCACCTTCCCAAACGACATTCCTTAGACCTAATGGAGGGTGTACCTCCCCTTATCTCCTAGGCTAGAACTACATACCTGTAGTTCTAGCTACTTGGAAGGCTAAGGCAGAAGGATCAACTGAGCACAGCAGGTTGAGACTGTGGTGGTGGTGAGTGTGCCACTGCACTCCAGCCTGGGTGACAGAGTGAGACTCCGACTAAAAAAAAAAAAAAATGCATACATTAAAAAACTTTAAGAATGTGAACCCCTGATCAACTGGGGGAAGTCTCAGGAATTGGAGGGAAGGAACTTCAAAGATTGATTGTGTTTTGTCTTAGGCATGTTTTGAAAACAGCATATCATAGGAGGATACAATAAAATACCTGTGGGTAAATAACTGACTCAGAGGCCCACCAGTCTGGAGGTGTGTGCTGGATTAGAGGTCAGTTCCCATCACCCAGGGTCTACAAGGAGAGTACCAGAAGGTGCCAGGTGCTTCCTACAAGAAGTAAACAGATTTCTCCTATATAATCAGCTATTACCAGAAATGTATAGGCACTCCAAGATGCAGGAATCACCATCCTATTTAATTTGTTCTAAAAGAATTTGCCTACACAGTCAGTCATAAAACATAAGCAGCACAATTACTGCAAATTAGGAGACAAAAAATGATAATTTGTACAAAATATAACTTCTCACCTATAAAACCGTTAGGGTAAACTGAGGCAGTGTGGGCTGGTGCCACGAGAATAAAACAAAGATTTGCAAAGGTAAAGCAAAAGATTTTATTCACATTTAGAATAGACTGTTAATGGAACTGGCACTAAGAGGCAGTGTGGCAAGGGGGGTTGAGTAAGGAGAGCTTTTAAAGTTTTAATTGAGGAGACAAAGGAAACAAATCTCTCTAGCAGATGCATTCCTAAGTATTGATAACACCGCTTTTGTGTCCTTGGCGTTGTCAGGGCAACCAGTCCTGTGACTCCAGGGCCTTCAGTCTCTGGTGGGCTGGTGGGCAGTCATGAAAGGCTGATTACAATTAGGTCAGCTTAGTCTTGTATAGCTGGTAAACAAAGCCTAGAATAGAAAAGTAATCAGTACAGGAGATGCAAAACAATGAATAATAGCTACCTCCAGAAAGCTGGTTCTGTCCTTGACTAATGATTAGGAAGTGGGGAAAGGAACAGACAGCTAGCAAAGTATGACAAAGCTTAAGCAAAAATAAAATGCTGTTCTTTAGCTAAGTCATTCTGTTTTGACTTCACCCTTTCAAAAACCAAAGTGAATATACTAAAAGATAATTTTCAGTATACCCAAGGTTTACCAGTGAAAGGGCATTAACATTAAGGAAGCCTTGCACAGAACAAATTAAAAAGGTAAAATACATAGAGAAGATGTCACAAATGCATGTACCTAGTATGCTAGATTCTTATTGTTGCTATAACACAATACCATTAATTGAAGGGCTTAGAAAAATGAAAGATTATTTTCTTTTTTTTTCTTTTTTTTGAGTTGGAGTCTCACTCTGTCGCCCAGACTGGAGTGCAGTGGCCGCTTCCGGCCACCGCAGCCTCGACCTGCTGAGCTCCGGCGATCCTTCCACCCCAGCCTTCCAAGTAGCTGGAACTACAGGCGCGCGCTACCACACCTGGCTGATTTTTTTTATTTATTGTAGAGATGAGGTCTTGCCAAGTTGCCCAGGCGGGTCTCGAACCCACAGGCTCCGACAATCCACTCACCCAGCCTCCCAAAGGCACAGGATTACAGGCTGAGCCACCGAACCCGGCTGAAAGATTATTTTCTTAGAGTTCCAAAAGCCTAAAGTCCTAAACGAAGCTTACACATCTGAAATCAAGGTATTAGTAGTGCTGGTTCCTTCTGGAGGTTCCAAGAGAGAATCTGTTCCCCTGCCACCTCCAGCTGCTAGATGCTGCTGGCATCCCTTAGCTTCTAACTGCATCATCCAGTCTCTGTTCACGTCTCCAGTTCCTTTTCTATCCTCAAATTTCCCTCTGCCTCCCTTATAAGATAAGGACACCCGCCATTACATTTAGAGACCACTGGATGATCCAGGATAATGTCCCCATCTCAAGACCCTTAATCACATCTGCAAAATCCCTTTTGTCATATAAGGTAACATTCGGGGTTTCCAGGAATTAGGACATGGATATCGTTGGAAGCTATTACTCAGGCTACATCACCAGCCTTCAGCTCTTCCTGAGGCACACACAGGAAAACCTATGAGGGGTTTTTCCTGGAATGCTTCACACAGCAACACACTGATATATTCCAGAAACAAGAGTGGTTCACATCTATTTTTTTTTTTTTTTTTTGGGTTGGAGTCTCACTCTGTCGCCCAGACTGGAGTGCAGTGGCCGCTCCCAGTCACCGCAGCCTTGACCTGCTGGGCTCTGGCGATGCTTCCGCCTCAGCCTTCCATGTAGCTGGAACTACAGGCGCGCACTACCACACCCGGCTAATTTTTTGATTTATTGTAGAGATGAGGTCTCACCAAGTTGCCCAGGCAGGTCTCAAACCCGCAGGCTCAGGCAATCCACTCACCTCAGCCTCCCAAGGCCCGGGATTACAGGCTGAGCCACCGAGCCCAGCTTCATATCTAATTTTTAAACCACTATAATACAACCTCTGTCCTCTTTTTCTTGAAATAGTGTCATAGAGTTAATAGTTGTGTCCTCTCCAAAATTCATATGTTGAATTATGTTTGGAGATAGAGCCTTTGAGTGATTAGGTCGTGAGAACAAAAAGTTTGAGAATCACTGACCTAGGAAAAGTATTTACAAAAAAAGGAAGAAGTGTTTTTCCCAAGTGGTAAGGTGTTTAGTGAAGATTCTTTCCTCTTTGTATTGTTATATTGTTCTTTTTTTTCTTTTTTTTGAGTTGGAGTCTCACCCTGTCACCCAGACGAGAGTGCAGTGGCCGCTCCCGGCCACCGCAGCCTCGACCTGCTGGGCTCCGGTGATCCTTCCGCCTCAGCCTTCCAAGTAGCTGGAACTACAGGCACATGCTACCACGCCCGGCTAATTTTTTTGATTTATTGTAGAGATGAGGTCTCGCCAAGTTGCCCAGGCAGGTCTTGAACCCGCGGGCTCAGGCAATCCTCTCACTTCGGCCTCCCAAAGTGCTGGGATTACAGGCTGAGCCACTGAGCCCAGCCATATTGTTCTTCTTTTTTTTTTTTTTTTTAACTTGAGAAGAGTTCTCACTATTTTGTCTAGGGTGGTCTTGAACTCCTACGCTTCCACCTCCACCTCCCAAGTAGCTGGGATCACTGGGATTACATGCACACACAACCACACCTAGCCTGTTATATTGTTCTTGAATCCTGTGGAAGCCATCCTCACTCAGTATCTCCCACAGGTAATAATTCATACCCAGCAACCACCACTCTCTATTCATTCTCAGTTGACTGTTTTTCAGCATCTAACCCAGCTTTAGCATAAATATTTATTTCTGACTCTTTCGTTGTAAAATTTCCTGTCTTTTTTGTCATAATTTGCCAAAATACTTTTTGTTTTAGTCAGGCTCTTATTCTGATGCCGAGACTGGAGTACAGTGGCTAACCGCAGCCTCAACCTCCTGGGCTCAAGAGAACCTCCCACCTCAGCCTTCCAAGTAGCTGGGACTATGGGCACACGCCATGGCTAATTTTTTGTGTGTTTTCTAGAGACAAGGTCTCGCTGTGTTGCCTAGGCGGTCTCAAACTCTTAGGCTCAAGCAATCTTCCCACCTTGGCTTCCCAAAGTGTTGGGATTACAGGTGTGAGCCACCACATCTGGCCTGCCAGAATAATTTCTGATATAAATGATGATGTCAGCATGCATTATGCTATCCACTGCAAATAGGCAAGATACAAGTAACACCAAAGTGTGTTTTTAGTAGGATGGGCCAAACCCAGCAGAGAACATAGAGCCAGGCAGGGAGTGGGGAGGGATGGAGTGGTGGGATTTTCCCAGGTGGGTGTTCCACAGTAGAGAATGAGAGAGACAGCTCCATCTCCTGGCTCCAAACCCAGGCCTGCAACCGCCTCCCACCCCATCTAATAGCATTGCGCTGTCATCAACTCTACCATTTCATTATTATGATTTATGCTTGTATATCTGCTTTCCAAATATGCACTAAAATCAATGAATAAATAACAGGGTTTCTTGAAAAGTAAGGGATGTCCTCTTAATCTCCAAACAAAAAGTCCAAGTCTTGTGTCTCTATAACTCGAATCTCCTTTTCTAGTTCTCACTCACTGTGAGTGTCCAATTACGGTGTCCAATTACTGTGGACACCCAGTGAATCACACCATTGCATAATCTCTTCCCCTTTAATTCAGGAATTTGCTTTTAATAATAAATATGACAAAGGTGATGAGAT
Source organism: Cephalopachus bancanus (assembly GCA_027257055.1). Taxonomy (NCBI): domain Eukaryota; kingdom Metazoa; phylum Chordata; class Mammalia; order Primates; family Tarsiidae; genus Cephalopachus; species Cephalopachus bancanus. The sequence continues at coordinate 346,291 of JAPVLO010000817.1, forward strand.
ATCTGTCCCCTGATTAGATTACATTAAAAGGCAAAGGAGCTGTGAATGACCTCTAGGAGCTCTAGGAGCTAAGGGCACTGACAGACAACAGCCCTCAAAAAGTTGAGGCTTCAGTCATACAACAGCAAGGAAGTGAATTCTGCCAAAGAGCTTGAATTCTTCCTCAGTTGAACCTCCAGACGAGTACATAGCCAAGCTAATACCCTGATTTCAGCTTGGGAAGATCCTGGGAAGAGGACCAAGCTAAGCTGTGACCAGATTCCTGATCCAGGGAAACTGGAAGATAATAAATGGGTCTTATTTTAAGTTGCTAGATTTGTGGGAATTTGCTAAACAGCTCTAGAAAACCAATCCCTGAGTCACCTTGGTCACTTTGATCAGAACCAGGTAGAGACAAGGTAAGGAGAAAAGAGACCTGTAGCACTGTGCACAGGAGTACCTGAGCTCACATGGGGATGCAGAGGGCGGTTTTCAGATGAGGTGGTCCCTGAGTTGTCTCAGTGCTATGAGAAGTTGTTGTTCTTCCCCTAATCTTGAAGAGGGAAACTGAGTGTGCATCCAGAGGTCACTGCACAGAGAAAGAAGGGCACCTTTATTTTCATTTTTGCAAAGCCAAGGCCCCTGGGAGACATTTTCTTCTTCCCACATCATTATAAAGAGCAAGAGGGGTTGTATGGGGTCCTGTTCTTGGAGCGTCTACACCCCTGGGACGATAAGCAGAAATGACAGCAGACACCACCATTCACCTGTCTGACTGGTGTGAAGCCCCAGGATGCTGATTGCTCATGGCAGGTTTGATTTCTGTTCCCTTCGGGCTTGGAGAATTGTGGGTTAATGCTACAGCTGTCCCAGGACAGTGGCTAACAGGCCCGTCCTCAGGCTAGAACTCAGAGATGGTCAAGGAGGCTGTATTGCCAGACCTGGAGACTAAGAATTGAGCTGGGACCCCTGAGGGTTGAGAAATGACATCACAGATCAGGAGTAAGGGGAGTTTTCAGGTATTGCTGGTACCAACAGATATGGTTAAACCCCTAATGTCACCACAAGTTCCAGCACAGGAGATAGTGACCGTCAACCCCAAAGTTCTAGACACTGAGGAAGGCTGAGTCCAGACTGAGCCTAGGAACCTGAGAAGAGGAAGAAATGCAGAAAGGAATGAGGTCAGAGCATGACCCCAGGTGAACCAGGAGAGGAATGAAGAAGGATCAGCCCAGAGGTCCTTCCCTTGAGGTGTCTCCTGTGCCCTAAGTGAGGAGGGTAAGGGGGAGCAGAGCCCAGGCCATGGTGGAGATGCCCCAAAGCTGCCTCTTGGGATCCCAGCACTGAGACAGGACACTCAAGGCTCTCTCAGCCCTTCCCTTGTCCTGAGATGCAAGAGAGGCCTCCAGGCAAATCTGCCTGCAGAGCTCTGACAATTCTTAGTTCTTCCTTTGCTCCAAGTCCTTGAGGGTGCAGATGCCCTGGCCAGGCTGGAAGGGTCTGGGAACATAAATCCTTTTCCCAAATTGCTTTGAGGCTGGATTAAAGGAACACAAAGCTGCCAAGCCACCATCCATCAGTGAGCGCCTGGCTTTCTAATGAGTTCCCTGACCCACACACCTACCTTCTTTTCCTCTCGCACACCTAAGGAGGAGCCTTCTGCCCTCTTATGGCTGCTTCCTACTCAGGCATCAGAGAGGGGGTCTCAGGCAACCCTGCCTACCTGCTGTTGTAACTTTCCTATCAGCCTGCTTGCTTTCTTCATAGAAAAAGTTACAACTGCCACTTTAAAATGATAATTTCTTAGGGTTTCTTTGTTTTGTTTTGTTTTTCTGTTTCCTTTTTTTTTTTTTTGAGTTGGAGTCTCACTCTGTCGCCCAGACTGGAGTGCAGCGGCCACTCCCGGTCACCGCAGCCTCGATCTGCTGGGCTCCGGCGATGCTTCCGCCTCAGCCTTACAAGTAGCTGGAACTACAGGCGCACGCTACCACGCCCTGCTAATTTTTTGATTTATTGTAGAAATGAAGTCTCGCCAAGTTTCCCGGGCAGGTCTCGAACCTGCGGGCTCAGGCAATCCACTCACCTCAGCCTCCCAAGGCGCAGGATTACAGGCTGAGCCACCAAGCCCGGCTGTTTTTCTGTTTTCATCGTAAGCCTTATAAACCAGAATTTGTAAGTCCTTGAGTGTTGCAGCCACAGTCACTTAAGGATGCTCAAAGAGAGAGGGGGGAGGGGAGGCTAAAGGTCTTCATTTCCAAGGTGAAAATATCGAGGTTTATATCAGGTACAGCAGGAGTCCTGAGTCTGGGATGAAATGATGCTTCCCATCTCCACAAGGCTCCTGCCTTTCCCTCTGAGCTCATTCACAGCTACCCCAAAATAATTTTTTTTTTTTTTTTTTTTTTGAGTTGGAGTCTCACTCGGTCGCCCAGACTGGAGTGCAGTGGCCGCTCCCGGCCACTGCAGCTTCGACCAGCTGGGCTCTGGCGATTCTTCCGCCTCAGTCTTCCAAGTATCCGGAATTATAGGCATGTGCTACCACGCCCGGCTGATTTTTTGATTTATTGTAGAGATGAGGTCTCGCTGCCCAGGCAGGTCTCGAACCCGCGGGCTCAGGCAATTCACTCACCTCAGCCTCCCAAAGGCGCGGGATTACAGGCTGAGCCACCGAGCCCAGCCCCCAAAATAATTTTCAAAAGTAGTGATCTGGCCGGGTGCGGTGGCTCACGCCTATAATCCCAGCACTTTGGGAGGCTGAGGAGAAAGGACTGAATGAGCCCACGGGTTTGAGACCAACCTGGGCAACTTGGCAAGACCTCATTTCTACAGTAAATTTAAAAATTAGCCAGGCGTGGTGGTGCATGCCTGTAGTTCCAGCTACTTGGAAGGCTGAGGTGGAAGGATCACCTGAGCCCAGCAAGTCGAGGCTGTGGTGGCCGTGAGCATGCCACTGCACTCCAGCCTGGGTGACAGAGGGAGAATCTGACCCCCTCCCCCAAAAGTGGTGATTCCTCTATCAGGACACAGCCATTGGGACTTAGACCAACCACTATGGATTCTCTTCAAGACCTTCCTTTGTGATGACTTGTGTATCTGCTTAATCCTGTAGCAGACTGGGGGAAAGGGTGTTGAGAGAACATCTTAGGTGTTATTAATCAAGTACCCATTGTGCACTGGGTGTCTTGGGAGCACAGCCAGCCAGAGTAATCCCAGGCTGGGGGCAGGCAAGGGGCCATACACCAGGACTCCACAGCCCAAAATTCTTCTTAACTTAACCACTTTGTCTCGGGCCACTGGATTGTCCTTTCTACTGTCACTGTCTTCACCTGAAAAAAAGAAAATTAAGACAACACTGAAATTCATGAACTCCTTGCATTAGTCTGGCCAGAAAATCAAAAGGCAAAGTGTGTTCATTACTTGGCAAGGTCTATATGATTTTTATCCCCATAAGGTCAGAGTGACAGTTCTGGCCCCTTCAGCTTCAGGTTTATTTTAGGTGGTCACAGGGGGAAAAAATTGCTCTCAGTTCTTCATCTAATCCCTGTAGAGCTCAGCCCATACTCAACCTCTCTCAGTCCCAGGCACAAGGCAGAACATGGTAGAACAGGCACAAGCATCCCCTTCCCTTTCTTTCCCCATTAAAGGCTTTTTAAAGTCTCTCTTGGGCTGGGCTCTGCCTGTAATCCCAGCACTTTGGGAAGCTGAGGCGAGTGGATTGCCTGAGCCTATGGGTTTGAGAGCACCCTGGGCAACTTGGCAAGACCTTGTCTCTACAATAAATAAAAAAAATTAGCCGGGCGTGGTAGCACACGCCTGTAATTCCAGCTTCTTGGAAGGCTGAGGCGGAAGGATTGCCAGAACCCAGCAGGTCGACACTGGGGTGGCCGTGAGTGTGCCACTGCCCTCCAGCCTGGGCAACAGAGTGAGACTCCAACTCAAAAAAATAAATAAATAAAAATAAATAAAGTCTGTCTTGGCTGGATGCCTATAATCCCAGCACTTGGAGAGGCCAAGTTGTGAGAATTATCTGAGCCCAGAGGTTCAAGAATAACCTGGGCAACTTGGCAAGACCTCATCTCTACAATAAATCAAAAAATTAGCCAGGTGTGATGGCACATGCCTGTAGTTTCAGCTACTTGGAAGGCTGAGGAGGAAGGATCAACTAAGGCCAACAGGTCAAGGCTGTGGTAGCCATAAGCATGCTATTGTACTCCAGCTTGGGTGCAGAATGAGACTTTGACTCAAAAATAAATAAATAAATAAAAAGTATCTCTTGTTATCACTCTAGTCCAGTACAAGTTGACTCTCACTTTTATAAAATGAAGATACCTCTATCTTCATTGCTAATCAAGGGAAAAAATAATGATATGTTATGAATTAAATGTTTGTGTTCTCCCCTTCCCCACCCAAATTCATATGTTTAAGCCCTAATCCCCAGTTGTGACATTATTGGGAGATGGGACCTCTAAGGAAGTAATTAAGGCTAAATGAGGTCATAGGGTGGGGTCCTTATCAGAAAGGATCAGTATCCTTATACGAAGAGACACTGGAGAGTTTGCTATCAAGGAAGGGGTCACCAGAACACACCACCAATGATAGTCACCTAATAAGCCAAGAAAAGAGATCTCAAAATGATACCTACCTTGCTGGCACCTTGATCTTGGACTTCCCAGCCTCTAGAACTTATACTGTATGACCTGACATGTGAACTATAAAAAAGTAGAACTCATAAAAGTAGAGGGTAGAAGGAGCTGGGATAAGAAGAGAATGGGGAGATGGTCAAAGAGTACATACATAATAAGTTTAGTTATAAGTCCTGGGGATCTAATATGCAGCATAGTGACAATAGTTGATAATAATACTCTGTTATTGTCTTGAATTTTGCTGAGAGCAGATATTAAGTGTCCTACCACACACACACTGGTAACTATGTGTGGGAATGTGCTAATTCGATTGTGGCAATCATCACACAATGTATATGTATATCAAACATTGTACATGTGAATAAACACAATTTTTTCCAGTTGGGGATCCCATTGTTTCCCAGGCAGTAGTACAGTGGCACAATCACTGCTCACCGCAGCCTCAAATTCCTGGGCTCAAGTGATCCTCCTGCCTCAGCTTCCCCAGCAGCTGGGACTACAGATGCATGCCACCACACCCAGCTAATATTTTCAAAAAAATCTGTAGAGATGAGGACCTGCTATGTTGCCCAGGCTGATCTCAAACTCCTGGGCTCAAGCAATCTTCCCACTTCAGCCTCTCAAAATACTACAGGTTTGATCCACCACACCTGGCCTAAATATATACAATTTGTATTTGTCAGTTATACTTCAATAAAGCTAAAAAAAATCAAATATTATAGACATCTTTTTGTATTTTGTATGTCTTATCCAACTAAGTCCCAGAAGCTTAACAAAGCACTTAATGTTTGCCCTCATACATTCCTCTCCCATTCCAACTGTCAACCAAAAAGAACCATCAGGGAAAAAATATCTCCAAATATGTTAATTTATTCTAGAATTAGAAAGGAAGATTACAACCTGAGATGTACAGCTATGGCAAGCCAGATATACATCTGAAGAAGGGAGGGTGAAGGGAAGCTTTTATGTTAAAAGGGGTCATGCACGGTGGCACAAGCTTCTAATCCCAGCACTTCGGGAGGCAGAGGCGAGAGGATTGCCTGAGGCCAGGGGTTCGAGACTAGCCTGTGCAACATGGTGAGACCTTCTCTCTACAATAAAACAAAAAAATTGCCAGGTGTGGTGGCACGCACCTGTAGTTCCAGCTACTTGGAAGGCTGAGGTAGAAGGATCACCTGAGCCCAGCAGATCAAGGCTGTGGTGGCTATGAGCACGCCACTGTACTTCAGCCTGGGTGACAGAGAGAGACTCCAACTCAAAAAAAAAAAGACGCAGCTTACAGAAACTGCTCACATAAACAGAGCTCATTGGATTTGGAGTCTCAAGCTGGCACAGATGTCAGTTCATTGATAGAGACGCTGTTACTGGGGAAGTGTTCTTTGAAGAGCATCATACCTGAATTGCAGCAGTCCTAAAGAAGGAATTTCTTGCTGGGTTATTTTAGAAAGTCCTGAGACAGCCTTTATATCAGACATACAAGCAAGAGCCCTCCCCCTTCATACTCCTGTAGTGTATGAAACACTAGTTTGTCTGGGTCTGACAAAAAGTGAGTTTATCCTGGTATCTACAACTTTTACACACACATCACCATTAAAAAAGCACCAACTGACAAGTCAATATCCCGAAGTCATGCTCCACTTCCCTCTCCCACCTGCCCCTACCAACATCTCCTCCCTATCTGTCCTTCTATATGGACCTCCATGAACACTGTACCTTGTTCACTAAGCCCAGACTCATGCTCACTCATTTCCCTCCCCTCCTCCATGTTTGCACCCCTCCAGCTTGCTCTCCACACATTAATCAAAGTGGAAACAACAAACTGGGCACCGTGGGTGGCTCACACGTATAATCCCAGGACTTTGGGAGGTGGAGGCGAGAGGATTGCCTGAGTCCAAGGATTTGAGACCAGCCTGGACAACGTGGTGAAACTTCATCTCTACAATAAATCTAAAAATTAGCTAGGTGTAGTGACACGCAACTGTGGTTCCAGCTACTTGAACGGCTGAGGAGGAAGGATCACCTGAGTCCGGAAGTTCAAGGCTGCAGTGGCCAAGAGCATGTTACTACACTCCAACCTAGGCAACAGAAAGTGACCACCACTCAGAAAAAAGTGGAAACAGCAGACAGATCACAAAGAGCAATTTTCAAGCTTACCCCCCTTTCAAATCTTGCACAGCCCATCTGCTGCCTGCTTATCAGCTTCTCCTCTATTCCAGTTTCTTTCCCTTCTCAAACCGGACACGAGAGCTATGCAGCCTGCCCCTATACCCCAAACTCGATTTCTTCACGATCCTATGACTGCTTCCTGCTCAGACCTGGGGGGGGTGTCTTGGGCAACCCTGCCTACTGTTGTTACTTTCCTATCAGCCTGGTTGCTTTCTTCAGAGAAAAAGTTACAACTGCCACTTTAAAACGATGGTTTCTTGGATTTTGTTGTTGTTGCTTTCACCCTAACCTTATAAAGCAGAAATTGTAAGTCTGTAAGTCCATGAGTGTTGCATCCACTGCCACTTAATGACGAATGTTGAATGCTCAAGGAGAGAAGGAGGAGGGAGACAAAGTTTCCACATCCAAGGTGAAAAAATTGAGGTTTCTATCAGCCTGTCCTATGTGACAATCCCAGGTCCAATAGGAATACGTGCAATGAACTCATTTGTATGTACCTACATATTTGCTGGTTCATTCACTCATTCATCGGTACAGCTGGTAATCTGTTGGTTCACAGGCATGAGGCTGGCTGGGCAGATCTATGAAAACTGCTAGCCGTATCACTCTGCCCATAACTCTTGGCCACCATGGTCTGTGGCAGATTTGGGGTCATTTCGATAACGGGGACATAGTACCAGACCCCACTTCACCCCAACCCCTTTTCAGAAAAACAGTTTGTGGAAGCTGAGTACTTCCCAGGCATGACTGAGAAAGCAGAATTCAAAAGACCCAAAAGATATTCCCGCCTGCGTCCTGTCCGCCCTCTCCAGTCCCATGGATGACCTTGAACTGAGCCTGAGCTTTGCTCCCGCGGGAAGGAAGGCGCTTCCCCAACTCGTGGACAGCCCGGCTTTCCCCCACTAGAGGGCTTGGGAGAAAGCCCTGCCACAACCTTGGGTGCCCCCTGCTGGCCCCGCCTAAAGATCCCGCAGGGGAAGTCTAGCTCCCAGAAAGTCCCAAGGTCGCCTGCTGCATACCCTCCCAGAGGGTCTGAGGGCGCCCCAAGCGTGACAAGAGTCCCTGAACGTGGAGAGCGAAGGCTGAGGTGCTCGGAGGGCCTGGGGTGGGGCGGTGCAGGCGCGTGGAAGTCCGTGGTGACCTTGCGGGCCTCCGAGAAGGTTCTGGAAACCACATCCAGGGACACCCGAGGAATGCGCCACTGGGGACAGGGCAGGCTCTCTGAATTCCAGCGGGGGTAAAGGGAGTGGGTCAAGTCCCAAGTGTAGGGGGCCTGGGCCCGCCGACTAGACGAGGGAGGTAGGCTGAGAGTAAGGGGGGGCGAGGACCATCACTTAGGGGGCACCGGCCCCCCGCACCCTGCATCCCTCAGAGACGCGCAGGCCCAGGGCAAGGTCCAGACCTCGGCCCCTCCCTCCTAATCCCAGAAGACTCCCATCACCCCACCTACCCTCACCCTTCGCCCTGCAACTCTTCAGTCTCCTACCTCTCATCTCCCCAGCCCCTCCCCCAAGCCCCGCACTCCCCCCAGCCTCTGCCCTTTCCCCACTGTTGCCCTTCCCCTACCTCTGTCCCTCCCCTCCTCTTCCCCACCTCTGGCCCCCAACCTCTGCCACTCCCTCTACCTCTGCCCCTCCTACCTTTGCCTCTCCCCCCTCTTCCAACCTCTGCCCCTCCCCCACCCCTAGTCCTTGAAAAACAACTTCTTCAAGAGCTCTGGTCGAAATCTCGTGAGATTTCGCCGTGGAAGGTCCGAGAAACGAGAGTAGGTCAGATAAGCCGCTTCCCTGGCCCGACCGTTGGGGCGCTTGCTGTGCTAGTGCTGGGTTCTTTCCCTCCAGCGGCTGCACAGGGAGGTGCACGCGGTGGAGGAACTGTGAGTTCAAACCCTGGTTCTTCCATTTTCTCGGAAGGTGACCTTGAACTAGTCCCCAGTCACCACCCTCCCCGGGGCCCTGTTTTCCATCTGTGAATGTGTTATAGCAGCACAAGGTTGAGGAGAACAGAGTGCCTGAGTCGGTCAGCCCCGGCCACCAGCTCCAGAAAACCGGCTGCGGTTATTGAGGTGGGGACGCAATCATCCAGGACCGGGCGCCTTTGGGTAGTTTGGTCTCCCCCGGCTAGGGTGTGATGGAGAGTGGCAGCTCGAGGAATCAAATTGGCCCTGTGGAGGTGCTAGGAGGCAGAGCATTCAGGTGGGCAGAGATGTGGCAGCAGGACAGCAGTCGCGGCCTTGAGGGAGGGGTCTGTCACTGAGGTTGTCCTCTGGTGCAGCCCAGGGCAGCCATGAAGGGATTCCCACAGTAGGGGCAGGGTCGAGGTCCTAGTTTTCAGTCTTCGCAGCAGATTTTGCAGAGGGTTTCACAGGAGGCCGCAGCTTTGTAAATACATGCATTAAAACAAAACCTCCTTGTTTTTGGAGCATCGTGGCTTTTATTGCTCTCAGGCCTGCGTGGAAACAGGTGTTGAGACCGTGGAAACAGGTGTTGAGACCCAGAAAACAAGTGTCGGAGGCCTGAGGCTAGGCTGAATTGAGCCAAACTGGATCGAAGACGTCATCAGGTAAGATGGTCCAGTCTCTGGTACCCCAGAAGCCCTGTCCGTCTCTGTCCTTGTCACTGAGGAGTCAGATGGAGCTACATCCTGAGGCCCCTGAAAGAGAACGAAGAAGCAGCAGTAGCCGCCGCCTTTATTGTCTCAAGCCATTTCCCCAAAAGAGCATTTCCTAAGAATTAACCCTGATGTGTTGGAGACCCTATTCCCAAAGGTAGGGTTACATTTGGTACTTGAGAGTGCATGAAGTCCATTCCTCTGAGAAACTTGGGGCTCACTGCCCGGTGAGCTTGGACACCTGGAGTAGGTCTTAAGAAGTGAACAACAGGCTGGGCTCGGTGGCTCAGCCAGTAATCCCAGCACTGTGGGAAGTCGAGGTGACTGGATTGCCTGAGCCTGCAGGTCTGAGTCCAGCCTGGGCAACTTGGTAAGACCTCATTTCTACGATAAATCAAAAATTAGCCAGGCGTAGTAGCATGCACCTATAGTTCCAGCTACTTGGAAAGTTGAGGTGGAAGAATCGCCAGAGTCCAGCAGGTTGAGGCTGCAGTGGCCGGGAGCATGCCACTGAACTCCAGTCTGGGCAACAGGGTAAGACTCCAACTCAAAAAAAAAAAAAAAAAGTGAACAACAGTATTGCACAGCTTCATCCTCAGGTGCTGCCTGAGAGGTCAGGCAGGCCATGTGGCCTCACTTGGAACCGGAGACTGGACCTAGGACCTGAGGCTCAAGGACAACCCTGTGCATTGGGGGTGTGTGCGTGTGGGGCTGTGTGCAAGTGCTGTTGGCACCAGGACACCTGGCTACAACCCCTAATGTTGCTGCTTTCAGAGCAGGAAATGGTGACATTATGTCCCAAAACCCTAGATTCTGAGAGTGGCTATGTCAGGGTGGATTGAGCCCAAGACCCTGAGAGTAGTAAGCATGCAGAGAAGAGAGGTCAGAGTCATGACCTCAGGGAAGCTTGGGAGGACTAAGAAGGGTCAGCCCTAAGCTACCAGAAGGTCCTCTTTTGTCAGACACGGTGACTGATGCCTGTAATTCCAGCACTTTGGGAGGCCAAGGCAAAAGGATCGCTTGAAGCCAGGAATTCAAGACCAACCTGGGCCACACAGTGAGACTTCTTCCTACAAAAAATAAAAATAAAAAATTAGCCAGGTGTGATGATACAGGCCTATAGTCCCAGCTACTCAGGAGAGAGAGATGGGTGGATCATAAGTCCAGAAGTTCAAGACTTCAGTAAATCAGGATCATGCCCCTGCACTTCAGCCTGAGCTACAGAGACCCTTTCTTTAAAATTAAAAATTAAAAAAAGCCAAGCGCAGTGGCTCAACCTGTAATCCCAGCACCCTGGGAGGCTGAGGCAAGAGGATTGCCAGGCCCAGAGGTTGGTGACCAGCCTGGGCAACCTGGTGAGACTTCGTCTCTACAATAAATCAAAAAATTAACCGGGTGTGGTAGCGCATGCCTGTAGTTCTGGCAACTTGGAAGGCTGAGGTGGAGGGATTGCTGGAGCCCAGCAGATCGACCCTGGAGAAGCCATGAGTATGCCACTGCACTCTGGCCTGAGCCACAGAGTAAGACTCCGAGGTCCTCCTTAACATCTCTCTGTGCAGAGAGCAAGAAGGATGGGCTCTCCTCTCCACACCCTTCTCCCTGCCTCAGTTGTCAGAAGAGCCTCCACACAGATCCTGGAGGTGAGGGGTCACCAGTGAATTTGTTCTGGTAAGGGAATGCGGGCTGCGGAAGTGTTTCTTCCCAGAAATTGCTCTGAGTCTGTACCCCAAATGGATAGAGCTGCTGAGCTGATGTGCTTCAACACAGTGAGCCCAGGCCTTTTGAGATTTTCCACTGGGAATATCTTGTTCTCTTCCCTCATCCTCCTGGAAAACGTGGGAGGGTCCATAGAATACCACTGAATACGTCTGCTGCGCCCCCAGACTGTGATGAGGCTGCCATTCTTGTTCCTGATTTTGTCCATGGTAGCTGCACAGAGAGTGTGATATCCCCATTCTAACTCAACTTTTCCAGGCATGCCCACAGCAGGCTGGTACAAGTGCTGTAGGGACCCCTGGACCAGGCACAAGGACCATGTTCCTGTGACACCCTCCCATGCCCTGATGGTGATTCATGTGCATATGACTCTCCCTTTTGAGTATCAGTTACTGCACCTGGAAAGGAAAAAAATCCATTAAAGACCATTGCTGATGTTACATGTCTTGAGAAAGGAACTAAGACCAGGAAAGCAAAATGCTTTGGTAACTATTTCAGTCCTACCAGACATGTGGAATTCTTTCTGCTACATCATTGTGATACAAAAATCTGGTTCATGCAGCTTCGAGCTCCCATCCCCATCTCCCAGAGAAGAGTAAATGAAGAAAATGGTTGTGAAGAAAAATATGAACAGGTCGCAGAGGAAGTGACAGCAGCAAAAGTCTTCACATTGAAGCCACTCAGAGATAATGTCACGACATAGAAAGCACAAAAGGTAGATTGTTGGAAGATAATCCAAACTTAGAAAGCAGGGTGACAGTTCACCAAGGCTTAGAAAATTTGCTGTCTCCGTGTCAAAAATTAGGCCAGGTGTGGTGGCTCATGTCTGTAATCCCAGCACTTTAGGAGGTGGAGGCGAGAAGATTGCCTAAACCCGAGGGTTTAAAGACCAACTTGGGCAACTTGGCAAGACTTCATCTCTACAATAAATCAAAAAAATTAACTGGACACAGTGGCATGTGCTTGCAGTTCCAGCTATTTGGAAGGGTGTGGCAGAAGGATTGCCTGAGCCCAGCAAGGTTAAGGCTGTGGTAGCCGTGAGCATGCCACTGCATTCCAGCCTGAGGAGCAGAGTGAGACTCTAACCCCCCCAAAAAAAATTATACCAAGATGAGGAGCCAAGCACTGTTGAGACCACTCTTAATAATGTTTCTCACAAAGCAGCAAAACATTTTAATTCTCAATATTTAAATCATGATGTACTCAATAAATATTAGGTTTTACTATTTTTTCCTCTCTTACGCATATATAACTATAGAGAGTTCTTAACGCTTTGACCAAAAAAATAGTAATGACCACAGCAAAATCATACCTTTGCATATGGCTTGTTAAGATTGTTTTGCACAATTTCCATTTGCACAGTCATGACCCTGCTTCACCATGCAAAGCAAAGTCAGCCTGTGGTTAATTTAAAATTCAGCTCATTTCTTTCTCGTAATGTTCAGGTGTTAGAGATACCCTGAAAGGAAAACCATGACATTTTTGCTGGGTGTTACTCTTTGTCACCCAGGATAACAGTTGATGTTCCTTAGACCTTCAACAAAAGTATTTGAATAAATCGAGGTAAGACATCTGCTGTATACTTGCCTGGGCCACGTCCAAAGGCCCAGCCTGCCCCAGTGCCTCCTCCCAGCCCTCAACACAGACCCAGGAGATTTTTTTTAGTCAGATGTGAGGCCAGTGCCCCTGGGACCCTTGAGGATTACTGCTTCCCTCCTTTGATCCAGTGGAAAATGTCAAGCAGAATGCGTTTACTCTCATCCACTGTGACCTTCCTATGGCTTGGAGATTTAGATTTCCAGCGTTTCTCTTCTTTCTTGGAGTCCCTCTGTTCCTTCCAGCCTGGAGTGACATCACATGTCCCCGCCACCCCAACCATGCTTGCAGAAGCACAGCTCTTGAGGTAAACTGCCTGAACTTAGAGTGACCTTGTCATCATGTTTAGGTGTAGAGATGATTGAATTGGAAGTGAGCCAGACTCTTGAGTACTATAGGCCAACAGAGACTTTAGGATCTTAAAAAGTCACCTAGAGCAAAATACGCCCATATGTCAGAGTAATAAGAGCCTGACTCTGGAGATGAAAAGTGATTTCCTGGATCCCAGGTGGAATCTTGTCTGTTCGAGGCTTGGGAAGAGAACCTAAGAAGAGAGCTATTGGTGTAGGAACTGGTCTCTAGGTCTCTCATCAGAAGAAGAGTCAGGGTCTTCCTTTGGAACCCAGGTGGGAGTGTCCTTCAGCATTCTCCATACCTCTCTGGATCCAGAAAAGCAGCTGGATTTTTTTTGTCCTACATCTTGTGCCTTGTTCTCCAAAATAGCTCAGTAGAATTGAGAATTATTTGATTTCTGTGGATGTCTACAGAAAATGTGTCTTCTAGTATCTTGGCCACATCACCAGCTCCACGAGTGGTGGGCTGATGTTCCAGGGGTACAGAAGGAACACAGGCCAGGAAAGGCAAACTGGAAGCACAGACATGTTCTAAAGACCTGAATGAGGACCCAGGGCATCCCCATTGGGATTCTATAACTGGGGAAGGAGTTGCAGAACACCCCTATGATGAGCTCAGAGGCTGCTCTGGCCTGTGCAGCCAATGAGGACCATGAGGAAAACAGACAACCAGAAAATGGGAGAAATTTCCTTCACATCCATGCCTGGACCCAGTCTTTTTGCTCTTCTCTGACATTGGAGGAATGGTGGAACCTTTGTGCACATAGTGTTTCTAGTGTTCCTTCTTCAATGCCACAGCTTATCTTGTGGATAAACAGATTCTGCCTGTAGGTAGACAGAGAAGTGTCCACTGCCTCATGGGAAAAGTGTTCAGCTTGTACCTCCTCATGGTTCCTCCTGCCTTCTTGGGTCTTCTGGAAGTTGGGATCCCATAGAAACTTCCCAAGCTTTTGGACTTGTGTGATTTTCTTGTTTTCCATGGTTCGCATGAAGTCTGCCAGTCAGCTCTTTCTACATTTAGGTAAACCATTGGAGAGGAGGACACAAATCCATCTAAATTCACATGAGTTCTAACAATTACTCCCCACATGGATCATAGCAGATTCTTCCCCTGACAGAGTCCTGTATTCACCAGACCAAGAATGAAAATGAACTTTAAAATTTCCACAAAGGTGCAGGCACGGTCACTCATGCTTATAATCCCAACTTTTTGGGAGGCCAAGGTGAGACAATTTGCCTCAGCCCATGGGTTCAAGACTAGCCTGGGCAATTTAGTGAGACCTCATCTCGACAATAAATTACAAAAAAAAATTAAAATTAGCTGAGTGTAGTGGTGCACGCCTGTGGTTTCATCTACTTGGAAGGCTGAGACAGAAGGATTGCCTGAGCCCAGCAGGTTGAGAGTGTGGTGGCTGTGTGCATGCCACTGCACTTCGGCCTAGGCAACAAAGTGAGAAACTAAATAAAAATATATTGTGAGGGAAATGGTGTTGGTATTTGTGCACTGTGCTTAATACAGAGAGAGAAAGAAAACAACTGAGTTTAATTTACGTGACTGGTGGCAGCTCTATGATCAGAGTCTCTTGTATCTGAGAAACTTAGAGAGCAAGAAAGGTTTTCTTTGAGGCTCTGTTTGCATCACCCATTTACTAGGATTGAGAAAACATCAGTTATCAGCATAAATTGGGGAAGGAGCATTGGGTTCATGTTTGGATACAGGTCCCTGGAAAAAATGTTTGGGCCTGATCTGCTTCCTCTTAACAGTCTGAATGTGGACACCCGCCCTAATGTAAGGTCTTCTGGTAACTGCTTTGATGGCAAGGATATGTGCACTTGGCCCATGTTTCTTTCCCAGGCTCCAAGATCCCAAAGAAACCACAGCTCTAATCTCTTACTGGCTTTCAGATTGAAAAAGTTCCTGTCGAGACTTTGGGTCACCAATATTACCTCTGGCCTTGCTCCAGCCCACATTCATAGATTTAATCTTCTCAAGTCTGTTTGCCAACAGGATCCTGACTTTTTGGGAGAAAATACTCTTTACCTTCAGAGAGGAAGGAAGATTGAATCAATCGTCCTCCCTACCTCATTGATTACCTTGGCTTTACAGGATCTACCTGTGTCTCTCTCAGCCACTCCCCTTTCAGTTTCTCAACTCTGCCAATTTGAGAGTAAAAGCCTGTCAATTCCTCAAACAAAACATACTTTTTTTGTTGTTTTTGAGTCAGAGCCTCATTCTGTTGCCCAGGCTGGAATGCAGTGGCATGCTCACAGTCATCGCAGCCTCAACATGCTAGGCTCAAGCAATCAGTCTACCTCAGCCTTCCAAGTAGCTGGAACTACAGGTATTACTATGCCCAGCTAATTTTTTGATTTATTGTAGAGATGAGGTCTTGCCAAGTTGCCCGGGCTGGTCTCGAACCCATGGACTCCAGCAATCCCCTCACCTCGGCCTCCCACTGTGCTGGGATTATAGGCATGAGCCACCATGCCTGACCCACAAAACATATCTTAACTTTGTCTTGAGTAATCCACTCAGCCACATTACAAGTGCTCAGTCCCACTTCAGGTCAGCCTTGACCTTCAAGTTTTAGAAGACCAACTGTTCCTCAGTTTTACCTCTGTTCCTCCCTAACTGGGTATGTGAGTTACTGTGTGTGACAATTTGATATCCATGGATTTTTAGGTTTTTTTTTTTTTCTCTATGTAAAGCTGTCTTAACTCCAATATCTGGGTAGTTTACATGTGGCCTAAAATTTCCCCAACAGTTACGCTTTCAGTATGGTTTTGTTTTCTGTCTTTTTCTTTTATGAAGGGAAATAAAGTTCAATCAATTGAATCTGGAGAAAGTCAAAACCCAATGAGGAATTACTGGTTGGAGATCCAGTAATGTAATCAAACATGGCTGTCATTGGCAGCATGGAGCTGGAAGGGGAGATGTACCCAGAAGGGCTAGTAATAACTTTTTAGGAGTCATAGGGGGTCCCAGAGCCCTGGAGCATTAGAGTCATTGGTGTAGTTCTCCCTGATTTCTGGGCAGATGGCTCTGGGCACTGAACCTGGATTTGGTGAGTTAGGAACAGTAAGCAGCCAGGGTTTCCAGGGGCCATGGAGGCCAATGCTGCATAGACAGTTTTTTCTTTTATTTTCCTTACAAATGAGCAGGCTTTGCTCTTTACTCTAAATACAGTTTTGCCTTAAATTCCAAACATTTTTCTTTTAATTTTGGGATTTATTTTTTAATTGATACAAAAAATTGTGCATATTTATGGGATGCATGTGAAATTTTGGTACATGCATACAATATGTAATGATCAAATTATGATAATTAAGATATCCAGTACCATGAACATGTATCATTTCTTTGTGCTGAATGCTAAACATTTTTATTTCTGCCATTTTGTATACTTTTTTTTTGAGTTGGCATCTTACTCTAGACTGGAGTGCAGTGGCATGCTCACAGCCACCACAGCCTCAACCTGCTGAACTCAGGCAATTCTTCCACCTCAGCCTTCCAAGTAGTTGGAACCACAGGCATGCACCACAACACCTGGCTAATTTTTTGATTTATTGTAGAGTTAAGGTCTCACCAAGTTGCTCAGGCTGATCTCAAACCCCTGGGCTCTGGCAATCCTCTCTCCTCAGCCTTCCAAAGTGCTGGGATTACAGGCCTGAGCCACCACTCCTGGCCCATTTTATATACATTTGAGATAATTTATTAAACTGCTTTTTTGGAGAGTAAAAATGTCTAATTAGAATTTTACTTTATTATATTTTAGATATTTAGTGTGTGGCCAGTGATGATAGCTTGTATCTTATTTTGTTAACTAAAAGCCTAAAAAATATTCAAGATTGTGGAAGGCTGAGACAGAAGGATCGCCTGATCCCTGGCGACAGAGACTCCAACCCAAAAAAAAAAAAAAAAAAAATTCAAGAGTGGAGGCTTTTTCAAGACAACATGGTGACTGTAGATCATAACAATAAATTGTACTCTTGAAATTGCTGACTGACCCGGTGGCTCATGCCTATTATCCCAGTACTTTGGGAGGCTGAGGTGAGAGGATTGCCTGAGCCCATAGGTTCAAGACCAGCCTGAGCAACTTGGCAAGACCTCATCTCTACAGTAAATAAAAAAATTGCCGGGCTCTGTGGCTCAGCCTGTAATCCCGCGCCTTTGGGAGGCTGAGGTGAGTGGATTGCCTGAGCCCGCGGGTTCGAGACCCGCCTGGGCAACTTGGCGAGACCTCATCTCTACAATAAATCAAAAAATTAGCCGGGCTTGGTACTGCGCGCCTTGTAGTTCCAAGCTACTTGGAAGGCTGAGGCGGAAGGATCGCCGGAGCCCAGCAGGTCGAGGCTGCGGTTGCCGGGAGTAGCCACTGCACTCCAGTCTGGGTGACAGAGTGAGACTCCAACTCAAAAAAAAAAAAAAATTAGGTAGGCATGATGGTACATGCCTATAATTCCAGCTACTTGGAAGGCTAAAGTGGAAGGATCACCTGAGCCCAGCAGGTCAAGATTGCAGTGGCCGTTAGCATGCCACTGCACTCTAGTCTGGGTGACAGAGTGAGACTCCAACTCAAAAAGAAAAAAAGCGTATCTCAGAATTTGTGTTTTCTTATTTTACTTCTAAATGGTGCGTAATAATATTACACTACTTTTATGGTTTCTCATGTAAAAATCTTTAATGAGCCGGGCTCAGTGGCTCAGCCGGTAATCCCGCGCCTTTGGGAGGCTGAGGTGAGTGGATTGCCTGAGCCTGAGGGTTCAAGAACCGCCTGGGCAACTTGGCGAGACCTCATATCTACAATAAATAAAAAATGAGGCAGGCGTGGTAGTGTGCGTCTGTAGTTCCAGCTACTCGGAAGGCTGAGGCGGAAGGATTGCCGGAGCCCAGCAGGTCGAGGCTGTGGTGGCCGGGAGCCGCCACTGCACTCCAGTCTGGGCGACAGAGTGAGACTCCAACTCAAAAAAAAAAAAAAAAAAAAACTTTAATGAAATACAGCACTCATTGTGCATGTGTTCCTTGTCTTTCCCATCTGGCTTATTTGTTGGAGCAGAGAAGCAGGCTATCTTGGGCCACATACACTCTCACTCTCATTTTGCTTGAGTGGTAATCAGAAAATTTCTCCAAAAAGGCAGGGTAGGCTGGGCACTGTGGCTCACTCCTATAATTCTAGCACTTTGGGAGGCCAAAGTGAGAGGGTTGCCTGAGCCCCCAGATTTGAGACCAGCCTGGGCAACTTGGTGAGACCTCATCTCTACAATAAATAAAAAAATTAGCCGGGCATTGGTGGCATGTGCCTATAGTTCCAGCTACTTGGAATGCTAAGGCGGAAGGATCACCTGACCCCTGCAAGTCGAGGCTGTTGTGGCCAGGAGCATGCCACTGCTCACCAACCTGGGTGACAAGAGTGAGACGCCAACTCAAAAAAAGGGTGGGGGGTAGGGTTAGCTTTCAGGCTTCTTGGTACTCTCTTGTGGGGGGATGGATAGAATAGAGCATTGGGTGAATATGAAATGGGGTCAGTGGTCATCCTGCCCTTTCTCTCAAGGCTTGATGGATTGTTTGTCCTGGTGCTATCAGAGGCAGAGTTATTGTGGCCACCAAGTGCAAAATGGAATCAGGTAAACTGAGTACTCCCGTATTGTTGCCAGTGCAGTGACTTTGGTCCCTCAGCAGGTGGGGAGAAGATGGAGTTGCTTGCACTTGACCTGAGAAGGATGGTTTTTGTTCCTGTGTGTTTTCTCAGTGTTCGTTGCGCAGCAGATTCTTCAACATGAGCATGTGGACAAGCCCACGGAGACTCCTAGAACTGGCTGTGCAGAGCCTGCTGAGGAGTGAAGCCTTGACCATCACTGCTCTGGAGGAGCTGCCCAGAGAGCTCTTCCCACCACTGTTCACAGCAGCTTTCACCGGGAGACACAGCAAGATCCTGAAAGCGATGGTGCAGGCTTGGCCCTTTGCCTGCCTCCCTCTGGGTTCTCTGATGAAGGAAGAGCAGCCTCCCTGGGAAGTCTTCCAAGCTATGCTGGATGGACTCGATGTGCTGCTTGCCCAGAAGGTTCGCCCCAGGTGAGAGTGATCAGGCAGCCTGGTAGGGGCCTGGGAATCTTGAGCAAGACACAGCTGGGGTCAGGGAGTATGGAGAGCCAAGGAGTGGGCCAGAGGCTTCTGATGGTGCCAGTGAAGAAGCTTAGGCAGGTCTTGGGGTCACTCTGGGAATGGGCTCCAAATGTGGAGATGATTGAGATGCAGAAGTGTCTGAAGGGATGTGTACCTGTTTGTTCCTAATGGTATAGGAAGTGGGGACTAGGAAGGATACGATGATCTTAGTGGGAAAGGGAGTAGCTGATGCTTGGAGTACAGAGTCAATGTGCAAATCAGACATGGACATCTGGTTCTTACCTAGATTCGTGGTTTTACTCTGAATTATCATAAAGCATCTCAGCTAATTACCTATTTTCCACAGGAGGTGGAAACTACAAGTGCTGGATTTACGGACGAATGCTCATCAGGACTTCTGGCCTATATGGTCTGGAACCAGGGTCAGTGTGTGCTCATTGCTGGAACCAGAAGCAGCCCAGCCCATGAGGAAGAAGCGAAAGGTGGATGGTTCAAGCATGGGGGCAGAGCAGCCATTGGGTCCTTTGGAGGTGCTCGTAAACCTGTCCTTAAAGGAAGGCACCATGTCCCTCAAGGAAGGAGCCATGTCCCTTAAGGAAGATGCCCAAGATGCATTACTTAAATACCTCATTGAGAAAGTTAAGAAGAGGAAAGGTTTACTACACCTGTGCTGTCAGAAGCTGAGTATTTTTGCAATGCCAATGCAGAATATTAAGATGATCCTGAAAATGGTACAGCTGGACTCTGTTGAAGATTTGGAAGTGAATTGTACCTGGAAGCTATCTACCTTGGGGAAGTTTTCTCCTCACCTGGGCCAGATGAGTAATCTGCGTAGACTCCTTATCTCCCACATCCATATGTCTTCCTACACATCCTCAGAGAAGGAGGAGCAGTGTATCACCCAATTCACCTCTCAGTTCCTCAGTCTAAACCATCTCCAGGTGCTCTATTTGGACTCTATCTCCTTCCTGAAAGGCCGCCTGGACCAAATGCTCAGGTGAGGGATAGTGAGGTGTCTCTGCAGACCAGAGAAAGCCTTTCTTTATTGCAGTAAACAGTGGTGGGCATCTTCTTTGTATGTCAGTCACCTACAGTACAACAGTGAATGAGTCACTACAAGTCAACACGTTGTCTTGTTCATTGCTGAACCCAAGCTTGGTATCACATAACTATTCAGATAAAGGTTAGAGGTATATCCTAAGATAGGCATTGTGACTCCCTTCTAGGAAACTCTAATGGGTGGGTTAAGTCCTGGCAAGTGTGACTTTGGGAATTCATCCTTAGGAAGTGAAGTCTAAGATGACCAAAAATAGCTAAGCAAGGAAGAGGGAAAAGCCCATAAAATGTGAGGTGTCATGTAGCTCTGCACTCACAAGCTTTCTCTACAAGAGCTTCTCCCTCCAAACCTGTGTCAGATTTCTTTTTGAGTTGGAGTCCCACTTCGTCGCCCAGGCTGGAATGTGGTGGCACACTCATGGCCACTCCAGCATTGACCTGGTGGGCTCTGGTGATCCTTCTGCCTCAGCCTTCCAACTAGCCAGAACTATAAGTGCACACTACTGCACCCAGCTAATTTTTTATTTATTGTAGAGACAAGGTCTCGCCAAGTTGCCCAGGCTGGTCTTGAATCCGTGGGCTCAGGCAGTCCACTCACCTTGGCCTCCCAAAGTGCTGGGATTACAGGGTAAACCACCAAGGCCAGCCCAGATTTCGTCTTTGTGCAGAGTTCTTTTGAACTCCAGGTAAGGTAATATGTGGGAAAGGGAAGATTCTGGAGACAAGGATGAAAGAGCAAGAGTGAGAAATTATAAAAAGTGGTAGATGGGTTGCTGATGATGCAGTGGTCTAAGCTAGCCCTTGCAGCCTGGCAACCCCCTTTGTTGTCGACTTTATCTAAGTTTATCCTTATGTATGTTTCCCAGTAGTCTCATAGGACACAGAGACAACAGGTTACTATGGCCCAAACAGTGGCCATCAGACGGAAGCATGAGTTGACAGCATTTTCAGTTGTGTCTCTACTAAAATTCACTGATCCCCTTTCTCACTTGAGACATTGGATCAGGCTCTCTCAGGTCATGCTCACAACACCTAAGAGGTTTATGTTGGATTCTGCTTGACAGGTGAGCCAAGGGAGTATTTGAGATTTCATTCACTTGACCCAATTATACAGCAAATAAGTAATGGAGGAATGACTACATGTGTACTTGCACTTACTTGAGTGTTCCTTTACATCATGGCATTCTGAGAGTTGACCATAATCATGAAGACTTTGGGTTTTGACGCTTTCCGATCTCCCCATCCCACTTTATCTTCTGCCTTCTTTCCCAGACTAATGGCACTTTCTCTCCACAGGTGCCTGAAGAGTCCCCTGGAGACCCTCTCATTAACCAATTGCCTGCTTTCAGAAGCAGATTTGATTCATCTGTCCCAGTGCTCCAATGTCAGTCAGCTAAATAACCTAAGTCTGAGTGGAGTCACACTGACCAATATAAGTCCTGAACCCCTCCAAGTTCTGCTGGAGAGAAACTCCACCACTCTTCAGGACCTGGACTTGGATGAGTGTGGGATCATGGACTCCCAATTCATGGTCATCCTGCCTGCACTGAGTCACTGCTCCCAGCTTAAGACCTTCAGCTTCAGTGAGAACCCCATCTCCATGTTCGTCCTGGAGGACCTCCTGCGCCGCACCATTGGGCTGAGCAAGCTCAGCCATGTGCTGTATCCTGCCCCGCTGGAGAGTTATGAGGATGTTGGAGGTACCCTCCACGTGGGGAGACTTATATATCTGCACACCAAGCTGAGGCAGATGCTACATGAGTTAGGGCGGCCTGGCATGATCTGGTTCAGTGCCAATCCCTGTCCTCGCTGTGGGGACAGGACCTTCTATGACCTGGAGCCCATTCTGTGCCCCTGTTTAATGCGTGCCTAGCTGGGTGCATATATCAAAAGCTTTATTCTGGGCACTTAGACACTGAAGCCCAAAATGTAAGTGCATTTTGAGGCAACATAGAAGTCACAGTTTCAAACTACTACTTAGTGTGAGAGGCAGGGGAAAAAAGTGATTGTGGGAGGGGCTGGTGGGAAAATCTTTACTTGAGTTTGAGGGGATCTTTGGGATGATGCATCCTATATAGTTAGAAATACTAGTCTAAATACCTAAAGGGGGATTCGGGCTAGGGAGGTACATGTGGGAGTTATCTCTGTTTGGATGGTTGTAAAGAAATGATGAGAAATAAAGAGAACCTCAGTGTAAAGTATCTGGTGTCTTCTATCGTGTGCGTGTGTGTGTATGTGTATGTGTGTATTATATATATAGGGTGTGTGTGTGCCTCCATCCCTGTCTATTATTTTCAAAGTTGTATTAAATTACGGTAACAATGTGTAGTATGACATTCACTCAACCATGCTTCTGCCATTTTTGTCCTGCCTGTCACATGGAAATGCTAGCATTCATTTGATTCATGTCATCTTTTGAGTGAACATCATACTTATAATGGGTACACATTTTTAGGTACCCCTATGTATTTGTTATATGTATATTTTTTTGAGTTGGAGTCTCACTCTGTCACCTAAGCTGGAGTGCAGTGGCATGATCACCACAGCCTTCCAAGTCTGGATCCACAGGCACATGCCACCAGCCCAGGTGATTTTTTGATTTATTGTAGAGACAAGATCTCAGCAATTTGCCCAAGCTGACCTAAACCCCTGGACTTAGGCAATCCTCTCACCTCGGCATCCCAACTCTATGGTATCTTAACCGGCTTTCCTAATTAAACCTCAGAATCTCCAGCTACTGTTTCAGTGAGAAAACGCACATCCATGATGCTGACATACTCTGGTCTGGATGATGCTTGTCCCCCAGATCTCATGGCACTCTTCATCATTCCCTTCATCTGATTCTTCCCCTTAGGGCATCTGTTATCTTCTTACTTGTTTCTGGCCTGTTCGGTGGGTCAGAGCATATAAGGTGCGCCTGTATGCTCTGTGCCACACATTAAACAGGGGCACAGAGCATACATGTTCAGGGCCTGGAACATACTAAGTAGTCAGTAGTGAACACTACTAAGATTTCTTCACAGGGGCCCTCACTGCTAAACCCACTGAGACCCTAGGCTTAGTCTTCCCAGTTCTCCAGTGGATCCATAAGCCTCTATCCTTGGCCTTTAGCTGTGCTGCTATTAGGACCATCCACCTTACAGAGGAGCCACGACCTCTGGTCCTCCCTGTGCTTCACCAACCCATACCTACCATCCTGCCAGGTCAAACCTTTTCCTGAATTTAGTTGTCGGTTAAAGACATCTAAGTGCATCTTAACAAAACACTAAGAACATGTTTGTTTAGTATTTGCTTTCCACATTAGAAATAGGACATTCCCTTGTTTTATTACAGAAAGTTACTTTACCCAGAAGATTCCCCACTCTCCTTATAAAGGAGGTGGTTAGCTGACTCTGAAGCAGTGGAGTGTCCTGGATTGGGGATCACAATAGTAAACCCATGCCAGGTACTGGGCAGCACCTAGGAGGAAGGAGATGAATGTTAGATTTGAGAGTTAGGGGTGGATAGGGGTCGCCCTGCAGGACACTCTACCCAAAAGAAAGGGAGCTCTACTGTGGGGTTGGGTCCTGTGGTTGTTGGCAATTGGATTGTCTGCCTGGTACTGCTCCTAGGTCATTGTATCCTGCCCATTGGCTGCCTCACCTCCCTCTCTGCATAGCCTCTCAGAGAAGAACCTGGGATGAAGACCACACAGCAAGACCCAGGAACAGACTGTCTGCACGTTGTCTTGAGTACAAGCATGCCCAGTCCTGCTTGTTCTTCTAAGAACTCTCATGTGATGCTACCCACTCGTGTGTGTGTGTCAATCATTGCCGTCAGCAACTTCCTATTCTGCCACGCACAGCAGCTGGGTCCTTCAGTCTTCTTTCTTCTGTTTCCTCCCTTTCAGCCTCTTACCCTAAGCTCTGTGGAAAACAGAAATGGGCCTATTGGCCTGTGGGGTACATGTTGCCATTTCTGAGAGAAACTGAAATGCAGAAATCTGTATAGCCAGTGGTGAACCAAAAAGTGGGGCCAGAAAAAGTTTGTTTTTATTTTTTCCAAGATAAACCCTGTCTCAACATCACTTGTCACAGACCCAATTTGCAGGGGATATTTCCCAAGGTGG
Organism: Cephalopachus bancanus; assembly: GCA_027257055.1. Taxonomy (NCBI): domain Eukaryota; kingdom Metazoa; phylum Chordata; class Mammalia; order Primates; family Tarsiidae; genus Cephalopachus; species Cephalopachus bancanus. The sequence continues at coordinate 370,642 of JAPVLO010000817.1, forward strand.
GAAGCCAGCACCAGCGAGACTTGAGGAAAAGTGTACAGGTTCTCCAGGGAGGAAGAACAAAGGCATAGTATCATATCAGCTCTGGGGTCCTCAACTGCAAAATAAACATCATAATATGTACCTCATAATGTTGCCATGAGGTTCACCTTGGCTAATTTACATACATGCATCAGAATGCCCAGAATATTAATGGTCCAGCACAGGATAACAATTATTATTCGCTGTATGATGCAAGTAAAGAAGGAAAACCGGCCGGGCGTGGTGGCTCAAGTCTATAATCCCAGCACTTTGGGAGGCTGAGATTAGAGGATTGCCTGAGCCCACAGGTTTGAGACCAGCCTGGGCAACTTGGCGATACCTCATCTCTACAATAAATCAAAAAATTAGCTGGACATGGTGACATGAACCTGTAGTTCCAGCTATTTAGAAGACTGAGGTGGACTGCTTGTGCCCAGCAGGTTGAGGTTGTGGTGGCTGTGAGCATGCCACTGCATTCCAGCCTTGACAACAGTGAGACTTTGACTCAATAAATAAATTAATTAATTAAATAAAGGAAGAAAACCTAACATAAACACTGCAACTTGCTTCTAAAGCTGGATACCCTAAAGCTGGGACTTTATTTGGCCCAAAGACCTCACTTAAGGAGATGAATGTGAAAAATGTCTTTATACAGAATTCAAACTTTGGAATGAAAATATTCATTTCAAAGAATGAATATTATGAGGCATGGTATCAGTGCAATGAGTTTTTGAAAAGTTGAGTTCAGCTGGAGAGAGGCCACATCAGTAAGGATAGCCATGCGGGGGGGGGCACATTTGGCAGGTGGGTCACAAATGTGTAGGCAATGTTGGAGGGGCTCTGTAGGCAGTTAGAAAATACACTGAGGGAGTATAACACACACAGTAGGTTGCTTGGTATTAATTATCACCCTGAGGCTGGGCACCATGGCTCACACCTATAATTCCAGTGCCTTGGGAGGCTGCAGTAGGAGGATTGCTGGAGCCCAGGAGTTCAAGACTAGCTTAGGCAACATAGCAAGATCTCGTCTCTACGAAAAATCAAAAAAAGTAACCGAGTGTGATGGCACACGTCTATAGTCCCAGTAACTTAGGAGACTGAGGCAAAGGATTGCCTCAGCCCAGGAAACTTAAACCTAGCATGTAAGTTGGAGTGGGCTGTGAGCGTGCCACTGCACTCCAGCCTGGGTGACAGAGTGAGACTTCCAACTTAAAAAAATCACCCTGGAAACATGATCTGTTCAGCAAACAGACAGATATTTATGGCATTTGAGGAATATGGTTATGAGAAAAAAGAATCTGAATAGAAAATCAAAGCCCAGGGAATTATCCAAAGGCAGAAATAAAACAGAAAAAAGACCTGAGGCCTGGGCAGGAAAGAAAGGTCAGATAGTGTTGGGAAAGGGAGTCTGGGAGAAAATAATTTCCTTTTTTTTCTTTTTTCTTTTATTTATTTATTTTTATTTTATTTTTTTGAGCTGGAGTCTCACTCTGTTGTCCAGACTGGAGTACAGTAGCCACTCCCAGCCACCGCAGCCTCGACCTGCTGGGCTCCGGCGATCCTTCCGCCTCTCCTTCCAAGTAGCTGGAACTACAGGCACGCGCTACCACACCCGGTTAATTTTTGATTTATTGTAGAGATGAGGTCTCGCCAAGTTGCCCAGGCAGGTCTCGAACCCGCGGGCTCGGGCAATCCACTCACCTCAGCCTCCCAAAGGCGCAGGATTACAGGCTGAGCCACCAAGCCCGGCTTGAGAAAATAATTTTCAAAGGCCAGAAAGGACTGTTGACCCAAAATTTGGATTAGTATGAGGAAATCAGATTGATCCTGCTGCTACTACTACTGCTACTACTAATAATAATACTAAGGGGGACTATCCAACTGGATTCTGAGAGAAATAGTCCAGATTCTGCACCTGACACGAAGTCATTATCAGAGACATATTTTCATCCTCTGTCTAATTTCTTTTTTCTTTTAGTTGTAGTCTCACTCGGTCGCCCAGACTGGAGTGCAGTGGCTGCTCCCGGCCACCGCAGCCTCGACCCGCTGGGCTCCGGCGATTCTTCCTCTTCAGCCTTCTGAGTAGCCGGAATTACAGGCATGCGCTACCACGCCCGGCTGATTTTTTGATTTATTGTAGAGATGAGGTCTCGCTGCCCAGGTGGGTCTCGAGCCCGCGGGCTCAGGCAATTCACTCACCTCAGCCTCCCAAAGGCGTGGGATTACAGGCTGAGCCACCGAGCCCGGCTCTCTGTCTAATTTCATATCTAAGTAGTCATCTTGTGTCTTGGACCCTGAAACTTATGAAGATAAATTGGCCAAGTAAGAAGAGGTACCACAGGCAGAACTGAAATTCTAACTTTGATTCATCAACTGCACCAGAGACAGCAGAAAATTAGCGTTAGGAGTGATCAACCCTGGGTTTCTTACAAGAAGGTGTTAATCCAGGCACCTAAAAGGGCTCTGTAGCTAGAGCCCTTTCTTTCTCTCAGGGAGAAAGAAAAGGAACAAAAGGAGAGGCAACCCAGTATTTATACAAGCAAAATTTAACATAAGATGAAGAGGCAGGACCTTAGCAGACCGGAGACAAAGTGATTGCCCACAAAACTTTTGCTGAAATTTTTTTTTCTCTTTTAAAATTTTTGATAGCACCCCATCCCCACCCCACCCCAGGCATGCTGAAAGTTTTATTCAACAAATCTTTCAGTTCCAGAAAGGTGAGACAGAGACATGGGCCCCTGAGTCTATGCTGAAAGACATTTCAGGAAAGAGTTTCTTAGACTTCCCAGCCTCCAGAACTGTAAGAAATTTGTGTTGTTTATAAATTAACCCTGTCTTGGGTATTTTATTATAGTAGCGCAAACAAACTAGATAGGAAGCTATAATTTCAGGATCTTTTCTAATCCCCAGGCCCTGATGGGTTGTGAGCCCAGTGGATCTAGTCTCCGTCGGACCCCAGGATGCTCCTACTCCGATTGCCCTGATGATCAACTGCATAGCTTTATTCTAGTCCACAGACTACTCAAGGTTATATCATCCTTTGAAAAGATGGTTCTATGTTTTCATCATTTTGCTCCTGAGCAAAGACCCATAAACCCCACTTGCTTCTTTCTTTCTCCTACATCAGCTCTGCCAACATTTTAGTTGAGGGGTACAAAAGTGTTTGCACACAATCCCTTAAAAGAGCCAAGATAGGCTGGGCATGGTGGCTCATGCCTATAATTCCAGCACTTTGGAAGGCCGAGGTAAGAGGATTGCCTGAGCCCACGGGTTCGAGACCAGCCTGGGCAACTTGGCAAGACCTCATCTCTACAATAAATAAAAAAATTAACCAGGCGTAGTGGTGCATGCTTGTAATACTAGTTATTTGGAAGGCTGAAGTGGAAGGATCGCCTGAGTCCAACAGGTTAAGGTTGTGGTGGCTGTGAGGGTGAACTCTCCATGACCTAAACGCCTCTTAAAGTCCCCACTTATCAATACGTTACATCAGGCCTTAGGTTCCAGCATGAATTTTTAAGGGACACATTCAGACCATGGCACTTTCCTATTCCAGAACCTTTAATGTGGAATAAAAGATACCATTTCTTGAACATAAACTCATTTAATCCCAAGAGTGTACCTGTTGACTACAAGTATATGGAGGCGCAATCAGGTAATTTTAGTCATTCAACTTGAATATGCTCCTTTGTGGTGGATAATCCATTATAGATGTCAATTTAACTGGACCAAGGAATATCTAGAAACACAGTAAAACATTATTATTTGGGGGTATGTCTATGAGTGTGCTTCCAGAGGAGATGTGTGTGAGTCTGAGAGTACTAGGTGTGGAAGATCTGCTCTCACTGTGGGTGGGCACCAACCAATAGCCAGGGCTGGAGAGAACAAAGACAAAGAAAAGGCAAATGTGTTGATCTAGCCCCTGGAGCTGGGATACACTATTCCTCTCCTGTCCTTGGACATCATAACTCGAGGCTTTCTGGCCTTTGGACTCCAGAAATTGCACCAGCAACTATCTTCCCCCCCAGTCCCTTGGATACACAGTCCTTCAGCATTGAACTGAGAGTTACACCATTGGATTTCTTGGTTCTGAGGTCTTTGGACGTGTACTGAGCCATGCTACCAGCATTCCAAGGTCTCCGACTTGCAGACAGGCTGTCATGAGACTTCTCAGTCTCCATAATCACATGAGCCAATTCCCAATTCCCCTAACAAATCCCCTTTCTTCTCTCTCTCTCTCTCTCTCTCTCTCTCTCTCTCTCATCTCGTTGGTTCTGTCTTTCTGGCGACCCATGACTAATACAACCCACCAGATGACCATTGTTCTAAATGTTTTCTCAGATACAAAGGCAGCAAGTATGTCATTCTCAGAACCTCAATCCTTGAGTGTCCCACTTGGACAACAGTAATCCAGACTGTACAATAATGGTTTACAGTTAATTTTTAGCTGCATTCAGCATTAGAAAACATTTTTTCTTTTTCATTGTGACATGAATATTTTGTATAGAATATACTTGATAATTCACCATGGGTTTTATTCTCTAAGAATAGAGAATTGAAAGGAGTCAAATTCCGGTTGATCAAGTGAGATGCACAAAAATTCAGCCTTCTTAAGAGAACCTTGTTTACTATGATAAAAAGCAGTGTTTAGACTTTTAAGTGAAAAATTAGGTAAATTTATAATATGGACTATATTACTAAGTTTTTCCAGTTGAATATATGTAAAGCTGATAATGGTGTGTTATGGGCTGATTTGCATCCTTCCAAAACTTATATGTTGAAATCCTAATCCCAATAACCTCAGAATGTGACTTCATTTATAGATAGGCCCTTCAAAGAAGCAATCAAAATAAAATGTGGCCCCTAATCCAATATTACCAGTATGTGGTAAGAAGAGGAAATTAGGACACAGTCATGCACAGAGGAAAGATCATGTAAGGATTCAGCAAGAAGGTGGCCATTTGCAAGCCAAGGCCTCAGGAGAATGAACCCTGCTGACACCTTGATTTAAACTTCTAGTTTCCAGAATTGTGAGTTAATTTATGTTGTTTAACTTACTAGTCACAACAATCCAAGACAGTAGTTACCATTTACCTCTGTGCGCCAGAACTTGGCATCATGTCTGACAGATATTAAGTGTTTGAGAATTTTTTGAAAAAGAAATGTATCTGAGGGATTAATAGTTTAGAATACACCATATAGTCACACAGCCTAGATTCACTTTTTTGATGTTATTTACTGTGACTTTGGGAAAGTTTATTAATATCTCCATATACTTTTTAAAATATGTAATATGGATAAGAGAGTGAAGTCAAAATGGAGTGGCTTGGCTAAAGAACAGCCATTTTAACATTGCTTAAGCTTTGTCATACCTTGCTGGCTGTCTATTCCATTCCCCACTTCCTAATCATTATCCAAGGACAGGGACAGAACCAGCTTTCTGGAGGTATCTACTGATCATTGTTTTGCATCTCTTGTACTGATTACTTTTCTATTCCGGGTTTTGTTTACCAACTATACAAGACCAAGCTTACCTAATTGGTTTTTGTTTTTTGTTTTGAGTTGGAGTCTCACTCTGTCACTCAGGCTGAAAGGCAGTGCCACACTCCCAGCTACCACAGCCTCCACCTGCAGGGCTCAGGTGATCCTTCCACCTCAGCCTTCCAGGTAGCCAAGAACTATAGGCGCACGTGACCATGACCAGCTAATTTTTTGATTTATTGTAGAGACGAGGTCTCAGCATGTTGCCCAGGCTGGTCTCGAACCCGCAAGCTCAGGCAATCCTCTCGCCTCTGCCTCCCAAAGTGCTGGGATTACAGACTGAGCCATCGTGCCCAGCCTATTTTTAATTTTTTTATGTGGAGTCTCACTCTGTCACCCAATCTGGAGTGCAGTGGCATACTCACAGCCACCCACCGTCGACCTGCTGGGCTCAGGTGATCTTTCCACCTCAGCCTTCCAAGTAGCCAGAACTAGAAGCGTGTGTGCCACCACGCCTGGCTTATTTATTTATTTATTTATTTATTTATTTATTTATTTATTTTAGAGATGAGGTCTCACCAAGTTGCCCAGGCTGTTCTCAAACCCTTGGGCTCAGGCAATCCTCTCACCTCGGCCTCTCAAAGTGCTAGGATTATAGGCTTGAGCCACCGCACCCAGCCAAGTTTACCTAATTGTAATCAGCCTTTCATGACTGCCTACCAGAGGCTGAAGGCCCTGGAGTCACAGGACTAGTTGCCCTGACAACACCAAAGACTGGTTGTCCTAGCAACATCAAGGACACAAGATGAGTATTATCAATATTCAGGAATGCAGCTGCTGGAAATTTTCTTTTATCCTGCTTCCTTTATTCAAATTTTAAAAGCGCTGGGCACGGGTGGCTCACGCCTATAATCCCATCGTTTTGGGAGGCTGAGGTGAGAGAATTTCCTGAGCCCAGGGGTTCAAGATCAGCCTGGGTCACTTGGTGCGACCTCATCTCTACAAAATCAAAAAAATTAGCTAGGCCTGGTGGCGTGTGCCTGTAATTCCAGCTACTTGGAAGTCTGAGGCAAAAGGATCACCTGAGCCCAGCAAGTTAAGGCTGTGGTGGCCGTGAGTGTGCCTCTGCACTCCAGTCTGGGCAATAGAGTGAGACTCCAACTCAAAAAAATAAAAAAGTTAAAAGTCCTCCTTCCTCAAATCCCTGGGCAACACTGCCTCTTAGTATTGGTCCCTCTCTATTGGTTACGTTGAGCGGTAACAAATTACCTTTGCAATTCTTTGCTTTATTCCCATAGCACTGACCCACCTTGCCTCAGTTTACCCTAACAATGGATATAATAGTAATTTATCCACACCCTCTCAGCCTTTGATTAAATGGAATAAAACTTGTAGCACTTCAAGAACAGTGCCTGGCTCATAGTAAGGGTTAAATAAACATGTTTCTATTATTGATATGATCCCCAACAAACTCTCCTGCTCCCAATGAGGTTTTAAGTGACTCAATCATTCTTGAGGGTACAGATGTCACCTAATGGCATTATAAGCCCTGTTTGAAAAAAGCTTTAGAAGTTCCTCTGATAGAAACACCCAACCAGAAGACATACCTTAGTCCATTTTCTGCTGCTTACAACAGAATACCTAGAAACTGGGTAACTTAAAAAAGAAAATATATATATATTTTTTACAGTTATGAAGACTGGGAAGTCCAAGGTCGAGGGGGGGCATCTGGTGAGAGTCCTTTTCTGGTGAGGACTCCATTGCATCCCAAGGCAGTAGAGGGCACCACATGGTGAGAGGGCTGAACATGCTAGCTCTTTGAGTTGGAGTCTCACTCTGTCATCCAGACTGGAGTGCAGTGGCCACTCCTGGCCACCGCAGCCTCAACCTGCTGGGCTCCAGCGATCCTTCCGCCTCAGCCTTCCAAGTAGCTGGAACTACAGGTGCGCGCTACCACGCCCGGCTAATTTTTTATTTATTGTAGAGATGAGGTCTCACCAAGTTGCCCAGGCGGGTCTCGAACCCAGGGGCCCAGTCAATCCACTCACCTCAGCCTCCCAAAGGTGCAGGATTACAGGCTGAGCCACCGAGCCCGGCTTCCTCTTCTTATAAAGCCACCAGTTCCACTCCCATGATAACCCATTCATCCATTAACCCATTCATCCATTGGTTCATTAATCCACTCATGGATTAATCCATTCATGACAGCAGAGCCCTCATGATCCATTCCTTTTTAAAGGCTTCACCATTCAATATTGCCCCTTTGTGGATTAAGTTTTCAACACATTGAATTGGGGGACACATTAAATCCATGGCACACAGATATGTCCAAATAGCATCCACTGGCATTTACTCATAAATTTCTTTGACTTTGGGTTTGGGACACTCAAGTTTTTGCATAAATGAAGCATCTCGTGCTCCCCTTTGCGGTATCACCCCACATCCTCCTCCGAAGATAAGATGCCTTACTGTTTGCTTTTAAATCTTTAAAAATCAAATGGGTTGGGAGCAGTGGCTCATGTCTATAATCCCAGCACTTTGGGAGGACAAGGCAGGAGGATTGCTTGAGCTTAGGACTTTGAGACCAGCCTAGGCAACATAGCAAGACCTGATTTCTACAAAAAAAAAAAAAAATTAAAAATTAGCTGGATGTAGTGGTACACCTGTAGTCTCAGCTGCTCAGGAGGCTGAGGCAGAAGGATCACCTGAGCCCCCTAACAGACCTGCCCAGCATCTGTAGATCATTTTGAATTTATGCTCTCTGTTTCTTCATAACTTCACATTTTATGGTCTTTTTGCATGTCAGGCAATTATCTTTCAGGCCATTCTAATATATAGTTAAAGTTTTTTTTCACTCTTTTCTTAGCCATAAGTGGACCTCACCTGAGATGGAATGAAAATTGAGCTCTCTCTGTCGTTAAGGTTCTGTCCTTCACAGTTTAGGAGAGAAATCAAGAGAGTTGGGGCCAGAAAGATACTTGAGTGGGAGGTCTCTGCCATCAGTAGTCTCTAGAAAATAGCCCAAAAGGGGAGAGGCTGTTTCCTGGAAAATCAGAATAGATTGGTATAAAAAGAATGCCCCTGAGGGTATTTGTTTATGGCCAAGGGTCACCTGGGTGCTGAGCTATCACCTGCACACCCCCTACCTGTCCATGACTTGAGACTTCTCCATTGGTTCTCATTTTGCAGAGTATATTAGTATATTAGTTAATATACAGCTAATGCTGCCATAACAGAATACCACAGAATGGTGACTTAAACAGCAAATTTAAGCCGGGCTCGGTGGCTCAGCCTGTAATCCCACGCTTCGGGAGGCTGAGGTGAGTGGATTGCCTGAGCCCGCGGGTTCGAGACCCACCTGGGCAACTTGGCGAGACCTCATCTCTACAATAAATCAAAAAATTAGCCGACCATGGTATCGTGTGCCTGTAGTTCCAGCTACTTGGAAGGCTGGGGTGGAAGGATCGCCAGAGCCCAGCAGGTCGAAGCTGCAGTGACCGGGAGTGGCCACTGCACTGCAGTCTGGGGGACAGAGTGAGACTCCAACTCAAAAAAAAAAAAAACAGCAGAGATTTGTTTTCTTTCTGTTCTGGAGGCAGGAAATCTGAGATCAAGGTACTGGCAGGCTTGGCTTTATGAGGCTTCTCTCCTTGATTCTATGTGCTGGCATCCCTAGTGTCTCCTGTGTCCAAATTTCCTCTTCATATAAGGGCACAGATTGGATTAGAGTCCACCCTAATGGCCTAATTTTAACCTAGCTACCTTTTTAAAAGTCTTATCTCCAAATATTATTACATCCTAAGGTAATGGGGGTTAGGATTTCAAAGTATGAATTTTGGGGGTCACAATTTCACCCCTAATAAGGAGTGATGGAATGTCATTCATACAGAGTACTGAGTACTTCACCTGGTAAATGCTGAGCAGGGGCTGGAACCACCAAGAGCAGTGGTTTTCTAGCCAGGCTGCTCATGAGACATATCTGGAACTTTAATAATATATACTCCTGGTTCCCCTGGACATACTGATTCCATTGGTCTGGGGTAAGGTCAGGGCATCAGCACTTTATAAAAGCTCCCTAGTCCTTGCTGCTCAGAGTGTGGTCAATGGCCAAGAGACATGAGTCTAACCTGAGAGCTTGTTAGAAATTCATGCTACTACTCTACTGAAGCAGAATTCTCTCCTTTCCTTTCCTCTTTCTTCTTCCTTCCTTCCTTCCTTCCTCCCTCCCTCCCTCTCTCTTTCTGTTTCTTCCTTCCTTCCCTTTTTTTTTTTGTTTTGGTCAGGTTTGAACTGAGTTGCCAAAGCTGGAGTGCAGTGGCGTGATCATGGCTCACCGCAGTCTCAACCTAGTGCACTCAGACAATCTTCCTCACCTCAGCCTCCGAGTAGCTAGGATTACTACAGGGTCTCAATATCTTGCCCAGGCTGGTCTTGAACTCCTGGTTTCAAGCTGTCCTGCCTCAACCTCCCAAAGTGCTGGGATTACAAACTTAAGCCACCATGCCCGGCTAATTTTTTTTGTTGGTATTTTTACCTTTTTGTAGAAACAAGTTCTTGCTATGTTTGCCTAGGCTGGTCTCAAACTCCTGAGATCAAGGGATCCCTCGCCTTGGCCTCCAAAAGTACTGAGTTTACAGGTGTGAGCCACCACACCCAGCCAAAATCTGCAGGTGGTTTCTTTGATACAGTGAAACTTAAGAAGCACCACCAGGTGATTCAAAAGCACAGGCAGAATTGAGACACCTGGATTCAGATCTCTGGATAATGCCTATACATCCCAACTCCTCAAACAGGGCAGAACATCCAGAAGCCCCTGAAAAGAAGGATGGGAGGCTTAGAAACTCTGAAAGAGAGTGGGGAAGCTCCCAGCTGAAGCTCCACGCCCTTATTGTGCTTGTCCCAAAGTAGATGCTTAGTGTAAGCATCAGATCAATGAATTAAAAATGAATTCCTGACCCTCAACCCACCCTTAAGCTTCTCTAGAAGAAATGTATATGTGGCCGGGCTCAGTGGCTCAGCCTGTAATCCTGCGCTTTTGGGAGGCTGAGGTGAGTGGAATGCCTGAGCCCATGGGTTCGAGACCCGCCTGAGCAACTTGGCGAGACCTCATCTCTACAATAAATCAAAAACTAGCCGGGCGTGGTAGCGCGCACCTGTAGTTCCAGCTACTTGGAAGGCTGAGGTGGAAGGATCGCTGGAGCCCAGCAGGTCGAGGCTGCGGTGGACGGGAGCGGCCACTGCACTCCAGTCTGGGCGACAGAGTGAGACTCCAACTCAAAAAAAAAGAAATGGATATGTGGATATTTTAATCATACTGAGACCAATACCTCACAAAGTGCCCACACATAAGAGTCAAAATGGTCAGGTGTGGTGGCTCAAGCCTATAATCCCAGCACTAAGGGAGGCCAAGACCAGAGGATTGCCTGAGCTCAGGTGTTCGAGACCAGCCTGGGCAACTTGGTGAGACCTTGTCTCTACAATAAATCAAAAAATAAGCTGGGCATGGTAGCAGGCACCTATAGTTCCAGCTATTCGGAAGGCTAAGACAGAAGGATCACCTGAGACCAGCAATTCGAAGCTGAGGTTGCAGTGGCCATGAGTGTGCCACTGCACTCCAGCCTGGGCCACAGAGTAAGAATCCAACTCAGAAAAAAAGAGTCCAATGGGGCAAACACTGAACTCAGACTTATAGGTCTCTCCCCTGGCAAGCTGAGTTTCTCAGGTGTGAGATGAGACCCTGGAATCTGTAAGTTTAACAAGGTCTCACATGATTCTAATGTGGATCTCAACCTGTAGTGGTCAAATCTTTCCTTCTTTCCCCTTAAGTTATTTTTGAAAAGCTGCATTCACCAACAAACATTTTTAAATTGACCTCTGAAAATTTTTTAATTCTAAATTTAAGCACTGCAAAGAATGTAATTTCTGGCATCCTACAAAAAATGACACTTTAAAGCCGGGCTCGGTGGCTCAGCCTGTAATCCTGTGCCTTTGGGAGGCTGAGGTGAGTGGATTGTCTGAGCCCGCGCCTGAGCCCTGGGCAACTTGGTGAGACCTCCTCGCTACAATAAAATAAAAAAATCAGCTGGGCGTGGTAGCGCGAGCCTGTAATTCCGGCTACTCGGAAGGCTGAGGCGGAAGGATCGCCAGAGCCCAGCAGGTCAAGGCTGCGGTGGCTGGAAGCGGCCACTGCACTCTAGTCTGGGCGACAGAGGAGACTCTAACTCCAAAAAAAAAAAGACACTTTAAATATATAAAACTGTCAACAGCACTCATTTAAACAGAAATTAAAAACGTAAATAACATAAGATGTTGATACCCCTATCATTCATTTTAATCATTTTAAAAAAATGTTTTGTTATTGTTTTGTAGAGATAGGGTAGTCTTACTATGTTGCCCAGGCTGGTCTGAAATTCCTGTCCTCAAACAATCCTCCCACCTTGACCTCCCAAAGCGCTGGGATTACAGGAATGAGCCACCACGCCTGACCTACTCATTTTTAAAAAATATACAAATGGGCTGGGCTCGGTGGCTCAGCCTGTAATCCCAGCACTTTGGGAGGCCAAGGCCAGTGGATTGCCTGAGCTCGCAGGTTTGAGACCAGCCAGGAGACAACTTGGCGAGACTTCATCTCTACAGTAATAATATTTTTAAAAATTAGCCGGACGTGGTAGCACATGCCTGTAGTTCTGGCTACTTGTAAGGCTGAGGTGGAAGATGGCTGGAGCCCAGCAGGTTGATGCTGGGGTGGCCGTGAGTCTGCCACTGCACTCCAGCCTGGGTGACAGAGTGAGACTCCATCTCAAAAAAAAAAAAAATACAAATGAGCTGAGTGTGGTGGCTTGCTCCTGTAATCCCAGCACTTTGGGAGGCTGAAGCAGGTGGATTGCTTGAGCCCAGGAGTTCAAGACCAGCATGGGCAACATAGCAAAACCTTGTCTCCACAATAAATCAAAAAATTAGCCGGGCATGGCAGTGTACACCTGTAGTTCCAGCTACTTGGAAGGCTGAGGTGGAAGGATCGCCTGAGCCCAGTAGGTCAAGTCTGCGGTGGCCATGAGCGTGACACTGTACTCCAGCCTGGGTGACAGTGAGATTCTGACTTAAAAATAAAAATAAAAAAGTTAGCCTTGCATGGTCACACACACCTGTAGTCCAAGCTATTCGAGAAGCTAGGGTGAAAGGGCCACCTGAGCCCAGTAAGTCTAGGCTGACATGAGCTGTGATTGTCATGATCATGCCACTGCACTTCAGCCTGGACAACAGAGTGAGACCCTGACTCAAAAACAAAATACACAAATGAGTTATTCTTAGTCAAATTTTTACACCATTACATTTTCTCTATTAATCTTACTCTAGTCCACTGCCTCCATAGGAGCTTATGACAGTGTGGTCTCTTTTATTCTTGAAAATCTTTCACCAGCCTGGGCAACTTGGCAAGACTTCATCTCGACAACAAATCAAAAAAATTAGTCGGGCATGGTGGCTTGAGCCTGTGGTCCCAGCTTACTTGGAAGACTGATTGGAAGGAGCCCAGCGGTTGGAGGTTATGGTGGTCATGAGCATGCACTTCAGCTTGGGCAACAGAGTGAGACCCCTACTCAAAAAACAAAATAAAAACAACAAAAAAAAGAAAATCTTTCATGGTTTACCCTCTCATTTCTCTGTACCAAAATACATTAAAACATTTAAATTTTGGCTGGGCGCAGTGGCTCACGCCTGTAATCCCAGCAATTTGGGAGGCCGAGGTGAAAGGATTGCCTGATCTCAGGGGTTCGAGACCAGCCTGGGCAACTTGGTGACATCTTGTCTCTACAATAAATCAAAAAATACGCCGGGTGTGGTAGCACGCACCTGTAGCTCCAGCTACATAGAAGGCTGAGGTGAAAAGATCGCCTGCGCTCAGCAGGTCGAGGCTGCGGTGGTCATGAGTATGCCATTGCACTTCAGCCTGGGCTACAGAGTGAGACTCCAACTCAAAAAAAAATTGTTAATTATTTTCTGGAAGCATAATTATTTTCTGGATTGCATGAATAATAATATATAGAATTAGTAAGTGATGTAGATACATTATGAGTTTTTACAGGTGACTTTTAGACATAAACAATACATTCATATTGGCAAAACAGTCTTTATTATTACCTTAAAAAAGAAAAAACTCCAAATGATTTGGTTATAAGCATTTGTCTATGTTTTACTATGATGTTGCTGTAAAGGGAAAGGCTTAAAGCAAGCCAAATTGAAGATTTACTCTTGGTAGAAGCATTTTATAGGAAAATAGAATGTTAAGTAATTATCATTGCTACACTAAATCTCAAAAGGTCAATAACTCCACTGACAATCTTCTGGCACAAAGGAGGACTAATTTTCAAAATAAATCTTGTTGATTTTTTTTATTTCTTCAAACTTTTTTTTTTTTTTTGTAGAGACAAGTTTCACTATGTTGTCCAGGCTGGTCTGGAAATCCTGGCCTCAAATGATTCTCCCACCTTGGCCTCCAAAAGTGGTACAATTACAGGTGTGAGCCGCCATACCAGGCCAGCAAAACCAAACTTTAATCCCATTAACATTCCTCAAAGGCTGGGTGTGGTGGCTCATGCCTATAATCCCAGCACTTTGGGAGGCCCAGGTGAGAGGATTGTCTGAGCCTGAGGGTTCAAGACCAGCCTGGACAACTTAGCTAGAACTCATTTCTACAATAAATCAAAGAATTAGGCTAGATGCAGTGGCTTACGCCTATGATCCCAGCACTTTGGAAGGCTGAGGTGAGAGGATTGCCTGAGCCCTTGGGTTCTAAACCAGCCTGGACCACTTGGCAAGTTCTCATCTCTACAATAAATCAAAAAATTAGCCAGGCCTGGTGGTGTGTGCCTATAATTCAGCTGAGGCAGAAGGATCACCTGAGCTCAGCAGGTCGAGGCTGTGGTGGCCATGAACGTGCCACTGCACTCTATCTAGCCTGGGTGACAGAGTGAGACTCCAACTCAAAAAAATAAAATAAAATAAAACATTTCTCAGATAAGTGTCCATGAACTTTATTAAGAATGCTAACTTCTTCCTAAAAGGAGGTTGCCAAGGTCATCATGCAGACTAGAAGAGGAAAAATTTTTATTTTACTGTGAATCAGTTTTCCAACCTAGGCACTACTGACATTTTGGGCTGGATGATTCTTTATGGTGACCTGTGCATGGTAAGATGTTTTGCAGCATCCCTGGCCTCTACTCACTAGATGTTAGTTGTGACAATCAAAATGTCACGATTATTAAAAATGTCTCCACACATTGCCAAATGTTCCTGGAAAACAGAAACGTCTCTGAACGAAATTTACTGCTTTATTTATTTATTTATTTTTACTTTTTTAATTGGAGTCTCCCAGGCTGGAGTGCAGTAGGCATGCTTACGGCCACCACAGTCTCGAACTTCTGGGCTCAGGTGATTCTTCCACCTCACCCTTCCAAGTAGCTGGAACCACAGGCATACATGCCACCACACCTAGCTGATTTTTTAATATATCGTAGAGACAAGGTCTCACTATGTAGCTCAGGCTGTTCTCGAACCCCTGAGCTCAGGTAATCCTCTCGCCTCTGCCTCCCAAAGTGCTGGGATTACAGGTGTGAGCTACTGCACCCAGCTGCAATTCACTGCTTTAGAATGAGGCAGAGTTCGGCATTGCTTCTGTTTCTATTTTTACTTTTTCTAGATAAAAATGCTGAGAAATATGTATCGAGAACAGAAGGAGTTTTGTTATAGCAGCTTCACCCACTCCTTTGAACTCCTTATGGATACATGCTCCAAAATCAAAAGGATCATCCCCCAGTCAGGAGAAGCATAATTTCTGTATTCACCACTATTTACAATTAACCCTTTGTTTGGTTTCCCTGGAGAATTTTACCCTCAGGCCATGCACTCTACAAAGAATCTGGGAAGAGTGAAAGCCTTTCTTCTCCTGTCAAGTGGGAGTTGGGAAGAGGAACTGCCCTCAGTACTACCAGTCTTTTCTCAGGTGGAAGGCGCATGGCCATTGAGGATCTGGATTTGACTACCGTAAACTCTAATCTAATTGGCCTGGGGTGGGATCGGCCACTGGTCTTTCTAAAAGCTCCTTGGGCAATTCTAATATACAGCATGATAAAACCCACAGGCTTAAGCCTCTTAGATGATATGCCTTGTAAAAAATTATATATTTGGCCCTGCATATTTAAACGTTCAGCATCCTCTGATTCAACCAGCCATGGAAAAATATTGTTCAAAATAAATTAATAGATATTAACAGCACACTAATAAAAATAATACAAAGTTTAAAAATACAGTAGCGAGCCGGGCGCAGTGGCTCACGCCTGTAATCCCAATACTTTAGGAGGCAGAGGTGAGAGGATTGCCTGAGCCTACAGGTTTGAACCAGCCTGGACAACCTGGCTAGACCTCATTTCCTCAATAAATCAAAAAATTAGCCTGGCATGGTGGTATGTGCCTGTAGTTCCAGCTATCGCCTGAGCCCAGCAGGTGGAGGCTGTGATGGCTGGCAGTGTGCCAGTGCTCTCAGCCTGGGTGACAGAGTGAGATTCCAGCTAAAAAAAAACCAAAACAAACAAACAAACAGTAGCTGCGGGGCTTGGTAGCTCAGCCTGTAATCCCAGCACTTGGGGAGGCTGAGGCGAATGAATTGCCTGAGCCCATGGGTTCGAGACCAGCCCCGGCAACTTGATGAGCCCTTGTCTCTACAATAAATCAAAAATTAGCTGGGCATGGTAGCGTGCTCTTGTAGTTCCGGCTACTTGGAAGGCTAAGGCAGAAGGGTCGCTGGAGCCTAGCAGGTCAACGCTGGGGTGGGCTGTGAGCGTGCCACTGCTCTCCAGCCTGGGTGACAGAGTGATTCTCCAACTCAAAAAAAAAAAAGGAGACCGGGCTTGGTAGCTCAGCCTGTAATCCCAGTGCTTTGGGAGGCCAAGGTAAGTGGATTGCCTGAGCCCGCGGGTTCAAGACCCGCCCGGGCAACTTGGTGAGACCTCATCTCTACAATTAAAAAAAAAAAAATTAGCCAGGCGTGGTAGCGAGGGCCTGTAGTTCCAGCTACTTGGAAGGCTGAGGCAGAAGGATCGCCGGAACCCAGCAGATCAAGGCTGCAGTGGCCGGGAGCGGCCACTGCACTCCAGTCTGGGCGACAGAGTGAGACTCCAACTCAAAAAAAAAAAAAAAAGGAACATTTACATTGCATTAGGTATTATAAGAAATCTGGAAGTAATTTCGGGTATATAGGAGGGACTGAGTACCTTGGTTTATGCCTATAATCCCAGCACTTTGAGAGGCAGAGGTAGGAGGATATCTTGAGCCACAAGTTTGATACCAGCCTGGGCAACATAGAGAGACTTCGTCTCTACAAAAAATTAAAATTAAAAAATGAGTCAAGCATGGTGGTACACACCTGTAGTACCAGCTACTTGGAAGGCTAAGGTGAGAGAATCACATGAACCCAGGAGTTGGAGGCTGCAGGGAGCTATGATCATACCACTGTACTCCAGCCTGGGTGAAAGAGCGAGACCCCTGTGTCTAAGAATAAATGCATATAATATAAGGGAGGATGTGCATAGGTTATATGCAAATACTGCACCACTGTATACAAGGAACTTGAGCATCTGAGGACTCTGGTATTGTCTCCTATGGATACTGAAGGGATGACTGTACTAAAATGTTTGGAGTGGGGAGGGCAGTTGGGTAAACACTTAAAAATGAGCTACTACAATCACTAGAGATACTTCTGTACACTGTCAAGGACCACATCATTCTACATAAATTCAGAAACTGGTGAATTATAAAATTTACATCTCATTAAACCAGTGGTGGGTAACAGGCAATTCACAGGCCAAATTAACACAAGGATGTGCTTTATTTGGCTTCATTGTGGTTTAAAACTTTTACAAAATTACTTTTTAGCCTTTTAAAATTGGAAGACAACATAAACATAAATTTTCAATGTCACTTGGAAAATAACTTGCCAGCACCTGCACTGCCACCAGGCAGAAATTAAATAAAACCAAGCAGCAACTAGTACCTTTGAATGGCCCCTGAGCTCTTCTATTTTCCGAGGGCTCCTTTCTCTTTCACTTGAATCACTCCCTGCAAATATGTTTGCTGCTAGGCCTTCACAGACTTTTTGTTCTAAACTCTTCACTAACTTAGAGCTATGAGAGTTGTCAGAATCAAAATGGAGTCACAAATGTTAAAAAAACAAAAACAAAAACAAAAAAAACCTGGTGAATAGAGCCCAGGAAGGCCACGAAGAGAGACATCCACGTTGTCACGCTTGGATGCCTGATAACAAAAACTATCACAGAAGACTGCAAAAACAACCCTGCACAAAGGCTGTCACAACCTTACACAAAAAGCACTTCTGCAAGGACATCTGCCCAGCAACTGCTCGTCCAACTTCAGAATGGCATTGTCCTTATTATTGATTTTTGTAACCATAATAATGACCTCAGAATAATTATGAATTATGTAATCCTCCTCATTTTTCCTTTAATAACCTTTGTCTTCCTTTATCTCTCTGAATATGCTCATAATGGCCATATATTTTAATTGCAATGCTCTATTCCCAAATAAACATGATTTTCTCTTAGAGAGCCTCTCCCAGTTATTTAGGTTTACACAAGGAAAGAGTCTAGTACTTATCTTACAATAAGAATGACAGAATTTTAAAATATAAATGTGCAATAGAACACTCAATAAAGGTCTTCTGCTCAAATCTGAAAAAAAAGAAGTGCAATAATCTCCCTCATGACACTAAATTTGAGTTGGAAACAAAACTTTACTGTATTTCTAACTCTGTTCACTAATATAATAACAATTGAGCATTGAGCCCAGATCTTGGATTTCATTTTTTTAATTCTAATTGACAAATGACAAATTGTATATATTTATATGTTTATAATGTAGACAATAAATCTAATTAGACAATAAATCTAATTAACATATCAATTACCTCATATATCTAATTAACATATCAATTACCTCACATACTTATTTTTGTGGTGAGAACATTTAAAATCTACTCTTTTTGAATTCAAGTATACTGTACATTATTATTAATTATAATCATCATGCTATAATGCTATACACTATATCTCCAGAATGAATTCCTTCCAACTAAAACTTTGTACCCTTTAACCTTATTCTCCCCATTTCTCCCCTCTCATCCTCTGGTAACCACCATTCTATTCTATGCTTTTTATGAGTTCAATTTTTTTTTTTCTGAGTCAGAGTCTCACTCTGTCACCTAGGCTGTGTGCAGTGGTAGGATCACAGCTCACTGAAGCCTTAACCTCCTGAGTAGCATGTATCACCATGCCAATTTTTTTTTTTTTTTTTTAATGATGAAGTCTCCCTATGTTGCCCAGGCTGGTCTCAAACTCCTGGCCTCAAGCAATCCTCCCACATCAGCCTCCCAAAGTGCTGGGAATATAGGCATGAGTCACCATGCCTGGCCTGAGTTCAACTTTTTAAGATTCCACATGATGTAGTATTTGTCTCTCTGTGTCTGTGTTATTTACTTAACATAATGTCCTCCTGATGCAAATATCAAGATTGCCTTCTCTTTTAAGGCTGAATAGTATTTCACTGTGTATATAGCACATTGTTTTTAGCTACCCATTGATAGACACTTAGGTTGATTCCCTATCCAGGCTGTTGTGAATAGTGCTGCAATGAATTTTGGAGTGCGGATACATCTTTAACATATTGATTTCATTTCCTTTGGGTATATACCCAGAAATGAAACTGCTGGATTATATGGTAGCTCTATTTTTAATTTTTTGAAGAACCCCATACCATTTTCCATAATGGCATACCAATTTGCTTTCCCATGAACAATGTACAAGAGTTTTCTTTTCTCCACATCCTTGACAACATTTGTTATCTTTTTTAAAAAATAAAAGACTTTGTTACAGGTGTGAAGTGATATCTCACTGTGATTTTAATTTGTGTTTCCCTGATGATTTGTGTTGTTGAGCATTTTTTTCACATAACTGTTGGTCATTTGTATTTTGTTTTGCTGTTGAGCTATTTTATTTCCTACTATATTTAGGCTATCAGTGGCTTATCAGATATATGGCTTGCAAAGATTTTCTCCCATTCTCTTACTATTCTCTTCACTCTATTGGTTGTCTCCTTTGTTGTGCAAAAGCTTTTTAGTTTGATGCAATTCCATTTGCCTAATTTTTATTTTGTAGCCTAAGCTTTTGGGAGTCATATCAAAGCATCTTTGCCAAGACAAAAGTCAGGAAGAGTTTTCCTTATGTTTTCTTCTAATAGTTCTAGTTTTACTTCTTCTGTTTAAGTATTTAATCCACTTTGAGGTTTGTTTTTTTTTTTAATATGGGTTGAGATGAAGGGTCCAGTTTCATTCTTCTGAATGTGACAATCCAGTTTTCCCAGCACTATTTATTGAAACGACTATTCTTTCACCTTGTGTGATTTTGGTATCTTTTTTGACAAACAGTTGACTGTAAGTGTATGGATTTATTTCTAGGCTCTTTATTGATTCCATTGGCCTATGTGTCTGTGTTTGTGCCAGTAGCATGATTTTTTTTTTTTTTGCTATAACTTTGTAGTATATTTTGAACTCAGATAGTGTATTTCCTCCTACTTTGTCTTTTTTGATCCAGATTGCCTTGACTATTTGGAGTTTTCTGTGGTTCCACACAAATTTTAGATTCCCTCCCTCCCATTCTATGAAAAAAAAAATCATTGGAATTTTGAAAGGGACAGATCTTGGATTTTAAATACTATGTCTCCCATCAAAAGGAATCAGGGCTTTCAGCAGAGAAGGCCACTTTGAGGTCCGGAGTAGGGGAAGTGTAAGATGTAGCAGGATGTCATGTGCCACAAAGCAAGGAAGAAGGAAATGAACAGGGGCATGCCAAAAGAACATGGGGGTAGAGACAGCCAGAAACAGAGAGAAGCAAACACATTTCTACACTCAGGCACCTTCTGACTCTCTTGGATTTTATTAAGACAGAGCAAGTGCTAGTTCTCTACAGACTCTGGATTAGGCTCTATGGCTGCAGTGAAAAGAATCCCAGGAGAGGCAGGGCACATTGCCTCATGTCTGTAATCCCAGCACTTTGTAAGGCCGAGGCAACGGAGCCCAGGAGTTCAAAAGCAGCCTAGGTGACATAGTGAGAACCTTTCTTTACAAAAAAATTTTAAAAATTAGCCAGACATGGGGGGGTGTGCCTGTAGTCCCAGCTACTTGGGATGGTGGGAGGATGGATCACCCGAGCCCAAGAAGTCAAGGTTGTAGTGAGCTGTGAGTGTGCCACTACACTCCAGTCTAGGTGACACAGTGAGATCTCCAACTAAAAAAAAAAAAGACAAAAAAGGAAAGATTCCCAGGAGAAGAAACCTCAAGAATAAAAATGGGGAAAGAAGGCCGGGCGTGGTAGCTTGTGTGTGTAATCTCAGCACTTTAGGAGGCTGAGGCTGAAGATTACTTGACCCCAGAAGTTTGAGACTAGGCTGGGCAACATAGCAAGCCCTAATCTCTACAAAATAAAAATAAAAATAAAATTATCCAGGCATGGGGGTGTGGTGAGCCATAGTTGTGCCACTATATTCCATCTTGGGTGACAGAGTGAGAGCCCAATTTCCCCCCTCCTCCCAAAAATGGGGAAAATGAGACTTCAGATGGAAATTACTAGAAACCTCCAGAAAGTGAAAGAGGATAAAACCAAGGAACCAGAAAACTCTCAGGCTAACTGACCAGTTAATTAACACTTGGAGTGACCAGTAGATCCACAGTTTCATTTAAAAATGGGAATTTCTAGCCGGGCTCGGTGGCTCAGCCTGTAATCCCGCACCTTTGGGAGGCTGACGTGAGAGGATTGCCTGAGCCCGCGGGTCCGAGACCCGCCTGGGCAGCGAGACCTCATCTCTACAATAAATAAATTTAAAAAATTAGCCGGGCGTGGTAGCGCGTGCCTGTAATTCTGGCTACTTGGAAGGCTGAGGCGGAAGGATCGCCGGAGCCCAGCAGGTCGAGGCTGCGGTGGCCGGGAGCGGCCACTGCACTCCAGTCTGGGTGACAGAGTGAGACTCTAACTCAAAAAAAAAAAAGGGAATTTCTGGCCAGGTGTGGTGGCTCATGCCTATAATCCCAGTACTTTGGGAGGCCGAGGTGAGAGGATTGCCTGATTCCACAGGTTCAAGACTAACCTGAGCAACATGGTGAAACCTAATCTCCACAATAAATCAGAAAATTAGCTAGGCTTGGTGAAGCGCACCCAGCTAATTTTGGGTTTTTTTTTTTTTTACTGTAGAGACGAGGTCTTTCCATGTTGCATAGACTGGTATGGAACCTCTTGCCTCAGCCTCCCAAAGTGCTGGGATTACAGTCTTGAGCCATCATGCCAGGTGAATTTCTTTTATTTCTTGTGTCAGAGTCTCACTCTATCACCCAGGCTGGAGTGCAGTGAAATGCTCCTGGCCACCGCAGCCTCGACATGCTAGGCTCAGGTGATCCTTCCACCTCAGCCCTCCAAGTAGCCACCACACCCAGCTAATTTTTAAAAATTTTTTGTAGAGACGAGGTCTCACCATATTGCCAAGGATGGTAAAAAAAAATGGGAATTTCTTGAATATGAAGAGTAGAGGAAGAAGAATCATGAACCGTCTAAAGCAATTGCCCAGCATCTCAAGTCAAGGGACATACAGAAGTGTTTACAAAGCCGTGCTCGGTGGCTCGGCCTGTAATCCCACGCCTTTGGAAGGCTGAGGTGAGTGGATTGCCTGAGCCCGCGGGTTCGAGACCCACTTGGGCAACTTGGTGAGACCTCATCTCTACAATAAATCAAAAATCAGCCAGGCGTGGTAGTGCGCGCCTATAGTTCCAGCTACTTGGAAGGCTGAGGTGGAAGGATCGCCGGAGCCAAGCAGGTCGAGGCTGCGGTGGCCGGGAGCGGCCACTGCACTCCAGTCTAGGCGACAGAGTGAGACTCCAACTAAAAAAAAAAAAAATAAAACCGTTTACAACAACATCTCCATATGCTGACAAGTTTTCAGGACTCCTACTGGACTACTCATGAAGCCAAGCAGAGGTCAAGGAGCCAACCTTGACCTTTTTCTTAGTGAGTGACCCCACACAGGATTCTGGGATGCAGATGGAAGGACAACAGCTTTCAGTTTCTCTCTGTGCAAATGGGGTCATCCTTCCAACTCCTGAGTACCAACCTCAGGTCCCTTTTGCTTTGAGGACCCATGATCTCCATGAATGATCCTCAGCTACCCAGATGGGAATTCTAGAACATAAACCCTCCATGGGCAGCTCCATGCTTGTTTCCTATCATTCTTCCTGCAGCCTCCAGCCCCCAGCAGCAGCAGCAGGTGACCTCTTCAGACTCTGATCCAGATCCTGAACTTAGAAACAATTAGAATCTAGATACTAATTCTGTTTGAAGGATAACAGAATAGTACATTTGTACATACTGGTGCATGACTCCTTCCTCTCCCAAACTAATGTAGTGAGAATCAGATGTAAAATAAATGAAGGACCATGATTCTAAAAAAAAAAAAAAAAAAAAAAGGCCAGGTGTGTGGTGGTTCATGTCTGCAGTCTTAACTACTCAGGAGGTTGAGGTGGGAGAATCGCTTAAGCCCAGGAGTTTGAGGCTTCAGTGAGCTATGATCTTGCCACTATACTCTATCTAGCCCATGCAACAGACCCAGATTCTGTCTCTTAAAACAAAACAAAGCAAAGCAAAACAAAACAAAATAATATGGGGATCATGTTAAACGGGCTTCTCTAGGATATTTGGGGGATCATGTTAAACGGGCTTCTCTAGGATATTTGAGGCATCAAAAAAAAATTAGAGGCTGAGCACAGAGGCTCAAGCCTATAATCCCAGCACTTTGGGAGGCCGAGGTAAGAGGATTGTCTGAGCCCATGGGTTCAAGACCAGCCTGGGCAACTTGGGAGACCAAATCTCTACAATAAATTTTTTTAAAAGTTTAGCTGGGCATGGCAGCACATGCCTGTAGTTCCAGCTACTTGGAAGGCTGAGGCAGAAGGATCACCTGAGCCCAGCAGGTCGAGGTTGCAGTGGCCGTGAGCATGTCACCACACTCCAGCCTGGGCAACAGAGTGAGACTCCAACCAAAAAAAAATTAATATCTGTTTATAACATTTTTAAATTAAAAAAACCTTCCTAATGCTTCCTAATCCTGATACTTAAACAGATGCATACAGATAAACAGAAGAGACAAAAATGGATAGTTCTTCTTTACAAACGAGTGGGACTTAACATATATATATTTTTGTTTTGTTTCGTTTTGTTTTTTGAGTTAGAGTCTACAGGCGCGCGCTGCCATGCCCGGCTAATTTTTTGATTTATTGTACAGATGAGGTCTGGCCAAGTTGCCAGGCGGGTCTCGAACCCATGGGCTCAGGCAATCCTCTCACCTCAGCCTCCCAAAGTGCTGGGATTACAGGCTGAGCCACCGAGCCCGCCTTATGTATATATATTTTTAAGTTGGAGTCTCACTCTGTCGCCCAGACTGGAGTGCAGTGGCACGCTCCTGGCCACTGCAGCCGTGACCTGCTGGGTGCAGGCGATCCTTCCACCTCAGCCTTCCAAGTAGCTGGAACTACAGGCGTGCGCTACCACGCCTGGCTAATTTTGGATTTTTTGTAGAGACGAGGTCTCGCCAAGTTGCCCGGGCGGGTCTCGAACCTGCAGGCTCAGGCAATCCACTCGCCTTGGCCTCCCAAAGTGCTGGGATTACAGGCCGAGCCACCAAGCCCAGCCTGGACTTAATATATTTTGAAAGAATGTTATAATTTGAAAATGATCATTCATAAATTAGAAGATTAGACAAATTTTCACCCATAGACATCTTTGCATATGCCTTCTCATAGACTTTAAGAACCTGGCCCAGATCCTTCAGGCATAGCCCTGAAATCCTCAAGGTTTGAAGGCAACAACTGACCTGCCAAACTCTTTCAAGTTTTATGAAGTTCCACCTATTTCCAACAGCTTGAGTTTACATCAAGGCCTGGTTTTGACTTCCCGAGACATTGCCATCCTTCTTGCTTGGGGCTGCTGCTCCTTGCTTTGAGCTCCCTTGCCCTATGTGTAAGCTTTATCTCCATGTCTGTACTAAAGAAACTACTGGGACACTTATCAGAGCTTGAACGACAAAGGTGATTGTATATCTAGCTCCACTGGCATGCTGCAAAGAACTCCCCAGCTCATGCAGTCCTTTTCATACATTTACCTTCATTCTTAAGCGAATTTGCCATGCCAAGTTGAAAGAGATGTTGCAGGCAAACATACCACAGATTCCCGGAAAGGTATTGCCTTGGTGGTGGGGTAAAATTAGCTTTAGGCTGAGGCTTATTAGAGCCTACCTAACTAAGATTAAAAGTAAGGCTTAGGCCAGGCCCAGTGGCTCAGACCTGTAATCCCAGCACTTTGAGAAGTGGAGGCGAGAGAATTGCCTGAGCTCGGGGGTTTGAGACCAGCCTGAGCAACATAGTTAGATCTTGTCTCTACAATAAATAAAAAAAACTTAGCCAGGTGTGGCTGTGCATGCCTGTCGTTCCAGCTACTTGGAATACTAAGGTGGAAGGATCACCTGAGTCCAGCAGGTCGAGGCTGTGGTGGCCAGGAGTGTGCCACTGCACTCCTGCTTGGGTGACAGAGACTCCATCAAAAAAAAAAAAAAAAAGTAAGCCTTAAAGGAAGGACTTAAAGTAATTTAACTGCATCCCAGAAGAAAGCTTAAGTATATTTAAAGGAATACAAAAGTATTCAAACCTAACAAGGTGAAATGCACACTATCTGGCACCTAATTAAAAAAAAAAAGTGTTAGTCAAGCAAAGAAGCAGGGAAATACAATCCACAAAGAACAGCAAAGTCAGTTAATCAAAACAAGGCAACGTGATGTCACAGATGAAAGAATTAGTGATTTAGTATACAAGGACATTCAAGCAAGCCGTTATTAAAGTAAGAGGACAGGTTGTGAATGTTAAGCATAGACATGGAAGACTTAAGAGTCTAAAATTTAACTTCTACAGAAGAAAATGACAATATTTGAGATGAAGAATACACTGGGTGAGATTAACAGAGGATTAGACATTGCAGAGGAAAGAATTATTGAACTGGAAGACAGCAATAGAAACTCTCCAAAGTGGGGTTGTGGGAAAGACTGAAAAAAAAAGAAAATAAACAGAGCCTTAGTGCACCATGGAACATCTTCAAAAAGCTCAATAATATGTGTACAGTCTCTGAGGGAGAGGCGAGCAAGAGAGTTTGGCTGTCATAACAAATTAATTTCCTCACAGTTCTGGAGGCTGGAAGTCCAAGACAAGGTTCTAGCTGATTCAGTTTCTGGGGAGGGTCTTCTTTCTAGCTTTCAGATGGCTTCCTAATTGCCATGTCCTTGCACAGCCTTTTCTCAGTGCACAGAGAAAAGGCTTTACTTCCTATAAAGACAGTCATCCTGTGGGATTAGGGCCCTGCCCTTATGATCTCATTTAACCTTCATTACCTTCTAAAGGCTCTGTCTCCAAATACAACCTGTCTAGGGTTAGGGGCTCAATATAATATCTTGGGGATGAGGGAGCACAAAGGTTCCATTCATAACAGAGAAAACAACAGAAAAACACTGAATATATAATGGCCGAAGATCTTCCAAAATTTATGAAAAATAAAATATAAGCCATATTATGTCACCTCTTCATTCAAAAAATGTCCTGTCACCTCCCATATAATTCAACATGGATCCCCAAAACTTCAACTTGCCAGATATGGTCTTACCTGCTATGCCCCCTTTTATATCACTCACCTTATCTTCCTCTCTCCCCTGGTCCTTTAGCTAGAACCACACTTGCCTCCCTGTTTTTTTCATTCCATACCAGGAAAGGCCTATGCTGCTGGACTTTTCCTCTGGCTGGAAAATTCTCCTTTATTCACATTTTTTCTCTCCTTCCCTTTCTTCCTTTGATGTAACTGTCTTACAAACAGCAATTTCAATTCTAAATCCATCTGACTGGGTGCCTCTCCCTGCATCCCCCAAATTTAACTTCCAACTGTTTTCTTTCAAAAACAAAGTGAAACCAGTGAAAAATCTATTATTGACCTGCACTTATTCTGGAACCTCCATCCATTTCCTATTCTGTCTCTCACATGAATAAATGATTCAAATTTTTAGTCATTTGAAAAACATATGGTTAGGCTGGGCACAGTAGCTCAAGCCTGTAATCCCAGCACTTTGAAAGGCTGTGAGGTAAGAGGATTGCCTGAGCTCAGGAGTTCCAGATCAGCCTGGGCAACTTAGCAAGACCTCGTCTCCACAATAAATAAAACAATTAGCCAGGTTTGGTGGCATGCACCTGTAGTTCCAGCTACTTGAACGGCTGAGGCAGAAGAATTGCCTGAGCCAGTAGGTTGAAGCTGTGATGGCAGTGAGCATGACACTGCTCTCCAGCCTGGGCAACAGAGTGAGACTCCAACTCAAAAAAAAAAAAAGAAAATAAGAGAAAGACATATTGTTTAGAAAAAACTCTCTCAAATTATGTTTTTCCTCAACTCTCAAACCATCACAACTATCATCAACACAAAAAAAGGCATCTGTGACCAAATGTGTGGGGATTCTCTCACCAACAGGGAGTGGATACCAGTTGAGTATCTTCCAATTCAATTCTGACACTACCTGGACATAGTGTCAGATCCCACAGGTTGGGGACTCAGTACCTAAGACTCTCCCCTTTCAGACACCAGTTACAAGTCCAGGTCTCTGGAACTTCTACCAACTGGCTTCAAGTTGGTTTTCCCATGATCCCTCTTTGGAGTCCAGGAATTTGCTAGAGTGGCTCAGGGAACTCAGGGAAACACTTAGGTTTACCATTTACCAGTTTATTGCGAAGAGTATTTCAAGGCCGGAAGTGGTGACTCATGCCTGTAATCCTAGTACTTTGGGAGGCCAAGGTGAGAGGATTGCCTGAGCTCAGGGGTTCAAGACCAGTCTGAGCAACATGATGAGACTTTGTCTTTACATTAAATCAAAAAATTAGCCAGGCATGGTGACGATAGAATGAGACTCCAACTCAAAAAAAAAAAAATGATATGGATGAAAAAATGTGTAGTGTGAGCTGTAGGAGAAAGGCTTTGGGCTTCCATGACCTCCCTAGGCACACTACCCTCAAGAAATCTTACATGTTCAGCTCTCTGAATCCGGTCTCTGAAGCTCTCTGAACCCGGTCCTTTTGGTTTTTTTGTTTGTTTTGTTTTGTTTTTTGAGTTGGAATCTCATTCTGTTGCCCAGACTGAAGTGCAGTGGCTTGCTCACAGCCACTGCAGCCTCTACCTGCTGGACTCAGGTGATCCTTCTACCTCAGCCTTCCCAGTAGCTCGAACTACATACGCACACCACCATGCCTGTCTAATTTTTGTGATTTATTGTAGAGATGAGGTCTCACCAAGTTGCCCAGGCTGGTCTCAAACCCCAGGCTCCAACAATCCTCCCGCCTTGGTCCCCCAAAGTGCTGGGATTACAGGTTGAACTACTGACCCTGGCCCTTTTTTGGGTTTTTATGGAGGCTTCATTACATGAGTATGATTGACAGATTTAATCTAATCACTGGAAATATTTGTTTGAAAAGTAGGACTAGTCTGAAGAAGTCCTGTAAAGGGTTTCTCAATGGGAGCTTCCTGAAGGCAGAACCCTGGGAAAAGATTGATGGAGAATTTTGCTGATGGAGAACCAACGATTAGGTATCTCATCATATTCTGTGACCTTCAGTGGCATTATAACCGATTATAACCAATTTAGTCTGCATGGTATCCAGTGCCAGAAAAGGATACATTTTGTAAGGGAACCTAACTGTTTCATTTACTAAAAAAGGACCAGGTGCATTGGTTTACATCTGTAATCTCAGCACTTTGAGTGATGGAGAGAGGATTGCCTGAGCCCAGGGGTTTGAGACTAGCCTGGACAACTTCGCAAGACCTCGTCTCTATAACAAATAAAAAAATTAGCCAAACATGGTGGCACACACCTGTGATTTCAGTTATTTGGAAGGCTGAGGCAGAAAGGATAGCCTAAGCCCAGCAGATCATTTACTAGAAAAGGTATGCTTCCTGTGGGAAATTCATATTCAGAACAAGTAATTTTATTGTATTATTTATTTACAGGTAACCAAACTGGAAGACCATGTGATTTTATCTTTACTAAATTAGTTAATTAGAATAGCTGATGAGGCCTAATTTTTGAACTTTTAAAATTGAGCAAAGAGATAAGATGAGGGAGAACTCTGAGCTGTTGTTTTTTTTTTCTTTTTTTTTTTTTGAGTTGGAGTCTCACTCTGTCATCCAGGCTGGATTACAGTGGCATGCTCATGGCCACTGCAGCCTCAACCTGCTGGGTTCAGGCAATCCTTTCACCTCAGCCTTCCAAATAGCTGGAACTATAGACATCCATCACCATACCTGGTTAATTTTTTATTTATTATAGAGACGAGGTCCTGTCAGGTTGCTCAGGCTGTTCTTGAACCTCTGAGTTCAGGCAGTCCTCTCACCTTAGCCTCCCACAGTGCTGAGATTACAGGCTTGAGCCACCGAGCCCGGCCTCTGAGCTGTTTTTATTTATTCTTTTTATTTTATAAAATTAAAAAAATTTTTTTTTAGTCGGAGTCTCATTCTATCACCCAGCCTCGACCTGCTGGATTTAGGAGATGCTTCCACTTCAGTCTTCCAAGAAGCTGGAACTACAGGTTCATGTCACCATGCCTGGTTAATTTTTTGATTTATTGTAGAAATGAGGTCTTGCTAAGTTGCCCAGGCTGGTCTCGAACACCTGAGCTCAGGCAATCCTTTCGCCTCTGCTTTCCTAAGTGCTGGGATTATAGGCATGAGCCGCGCCTGGGTTTTTTTGTTAAATATTTCTTTATCTTGTAGAGACAGGATCTTGCTATGTTGCCCAGGCTGGTCTCAAACTCCTAGTCTCAAGCAATCTTCTTGCCTTGGCTTCCTAAAGTGCTAGGATTACAGGCCTGAAACACTGTGCCAGGACTTCTGATCTGTTTCTAGACATAGACACTTGACACTCTCCTCCATTTTACCACTTCCCGTGGGCATCCTTTCCACAATCTCTGACTCTGTGGAGCCAGCCCCTCACCACCATGAAAGTTTCTGGAATCCTCTCACCAGGATTCTCCTTCTGGAAGGAAGAAGGAGTAACTATCAGCTCTGGAGAATAGACAAACCTGTTTGCTGCCTGAGGAACAGCCCAGTGAGGGATTTGGGAGGTTGATCCCTATGTTGCCTAGGGTGGTCTCGAACTCCTGGCCTCAAGCTATCCTGTCTAGGCTTTCCCAAGTGCTCGAATTACAGGCATAAACCACTACATCCAGTCTCTTCATAAGATTTAAATTCCAGCAATGAAGGCAGGCAATAAACATAACAAACTAGTAATTATTGACTCTGTTTCAAAAGGATGAGCACTGTGAAAAAACATACAAAAAATATAGCATGGAAAGAAAACTGGGAATCTAGGTAGGGGAAAGTGACCAGTTTAATAGGGTAGTCAGGGTGGGCTTCATTGCGAAGCAGCTTTGTTGCAAAGACTTGGAGAATGTGAAAGAAACAGGCAAGAGGATGTCTGGATGAAGAATATTCCAGATAAGCAACTTTTGCAAAGGTACTTGCAAAGGTGCAAGCAAGACGGTGTGGCTAAAACAGAGTGGCAAAGAATATGGTAATAGGTGCCCTTGAGAGTTCCAGAGTTTTGTGATCACAAAGCTTAGGTCTGTGATCACTGTAAGGACTTTTTACTGTCTAAACATTGTCACTTCATTTTGCCCTGTTTTCCTGCAGGGCACACACTTGGCTTCTTGCAATGCCCCCAGGCAGCCTTTTCCCAACCCCCAGACAAGATTAAGTACTCTCTGTTCCACACTTTTATGTCACTTTTGGCTTCATTTGACTTGGTTACTTAGAAAGATATTTTAAAACTTGTATCAGAGGGCTTGGTGGCTCACCCTGTAGTCCCACGCTTTGGGAAGCTGAGATGAATGGATTGCCTGAGTCCGTGAGTTCCAGACCCGCCTGGGCAACTTGGCAAGACCTTATCTCTACAATAAATCAAAAAAATTAGCTGGGTGTGGTAGCGCGCACCTATAGTTTCAGCTACTTGGAAGGCTGAGGCGGAAGGATCGCCGGAGCCCAGCAGGTCAAGGCTGCGGTGGCCGGGAGTGTGCCACTGCACTCCAGTCTGGACGACAGAGTGAGACTCCAATTAAAAAAAAAAATTGTATCAGGATATGGTACTTTAGAACATTTTAATTTGAAAATGAGATTTTTGTTTTAATTTTGTGATTTGGTTGAATTAGAATTGGGTGAAAAGACAGATATTTCTTGGCTCTCAAGAGTCTTGAGGCTGGGCACTGTGGCTCATGCCTATAATTCCAACACTTTGGGAGGCCAAGGTAAGAGGATTGCTGAGCTCATGGCTTGGAGACCAGCCCAAGCAACTTGGAAAGACCTCATCTCTACAATAAAAATTAAAAATCAGCAGGGCATGGTGGCATATGCCTGTAGTTCCAGCTAGTTGGAAGGCTGAGGCAGAAGGATCGCCTGAGCCCAGCAGGTAGAGGCTGTTGTGGTCGTGAGCATGCCACTGCACCCCAGCCTGAGCAACAGAGATTCCAATCCCCCAAAAAGAGAGAGAGAGAGAGAGAGAGAGAGAGAGAGAGAGAGAGACTTGAAGTTCTTCCTGCTCCTAAGATCTATCCAGTAAGATCAGTGGGAGGGAAGGCCTGAGATTTAATTAGGAAGGTTCCAAGGAGGCACTGGAGACTGGGGTTAGGGGGAGAAGGGAGCAGAGGGAGTGAGAGTTTACTGAGCAAACCAGGATATGACTTTGGACCCATAGATTAAGAAGGGAGTGGGCTTCTACCTAGAGAGAGCTGTTGAAGACCCACCGTAAGGACTCTGCTTGGGCACCCGGAAATCCCATGGGAGCTGAGTCTTCAACCCAGACCTCCCTATGGTGTTCTCTGGACAAGGGAAGATTTTTGTTTTCTGCAGTTGGAGTGATCTGCGAGCTCTTTCCTGCCCCTGAAAAGAAGCCCTTTCCTGCCCCTCCTCACCTCTGCTTGAGCTCAGTAGGAACAGCTACATGGCCCCCAAACACTACATGGCTCCCAAACACTCTGCCCTTGCTGATCCCCAAAGCTCGGGGTGCAGACACACTGAAGAGAAGCTGGTGGCTCAAAACCAACAACAGAGAGGAGGGAGGACACTCACCAGCAATGGAACCAAGCCATAAGACAGCTCTTGGCTCTGGCCCTGGAACTCGGCCCTCATTCCTTCCCTTGAGCAGCAGTTGGATGAAAGGTTTTGATAGGTCTACAGCCGAAAACCCAATCAGGATAAGCTGGTTCAGGCACGTGATTTGAAAAAGATTAGGTTATAATGGAGCTTAAAAGGAGTGGGACCTTCTGATCCGGCCTCTGAGAGGACTTTGAACAGCAAACCGGGAGCTGCGCACACACACAGCGCTGCTGGTCTCTGGACAGATTTCCCCGTGATGTAGAGACAAGGACTTTCCAGCTTCACCTTCCATTGTGTCTCAGAGTGGAAGACATTGAGCCACACTGAATCATCTGGGCGCGCAAGGTTAAGAACTGGTGAGTTAAGAAATTTGATGTCTTCCACTATGCTTTTTTAAAACCAGGGCCAGCAAACTTTTTCTGTGAAGGATTAGATAGTAAATATATATATATATACACACACACACACACACATATATATATATATATATATATATATATATTTTTTTTTTTTTTTTTTTTTGAGTTGGAGTCTCTCTCTGTTGCCCAGACTGGAGTGCAGTGGCCACTTCCAGCCACCGCAGCCTCAACCTGCTGGGCTCCGGCGATCCTTCCGCCTCAGCCTTCCGAGTAGCCGTAATTACAGGCATGCGCTACCACGCCCGGCTGATTTTTTTATTTATTGTAGAGATGAGGTCTCGCTGCCCAGGCGGGTCTCGAACCCGCGGGCTCAGGCAATCCACTCACCTCAGCCTCTCAAAGGCACGGGATTACAGGCTGAGCCACCGAGCCCGGCTGATAGTAAATATTTTAGAGTTGCGGGCCAGGCGGTCTCCGCCGCAACCACCGAAGTCCTCCATTAACCACGCTTTCTTTTCCTGGTTTCAGTTACCCGTGGTTCTGGCATATTAAGTGGACAATTCCACAAGTAAGCAATTCGTAAGTTTTAAGTCGCCCACTGTTTGAATCGGGCGGGGAGGTTTTGCGCGATTCCTCTCCAGGGCCTGGAATGTGAGTCCTGCCTTGGTCCAGCGTCTCCACGCTGTCCACACTCCCTGCCCTGTGGTCACTTAGGAGCCATTTCGGTTATCAGACTGACTATCGCCCATATCATTGTGCTTGTGTTCAAATCACCCTGCGTTACTTAGTAATGGCCCCAAAGCAATGTGTAGTAATGCTGCCGATTAGGATATGCCAAAGAGAAGCTGTAAAGTGCTATCCTTCAGTGAAAAGGTAAACGTTTTTTACTTAATAAGGAAGGAAAGTTTATCGTATGTTGAGGTTGCTAAGATAGTTTGAGAGTGCTAGACCACATTCACATAACTATTATTACAGTATATTGTTATATTATTACAGTATATTGTTTTGTTAGTTATTGCTATTAATTTCTTCCTGTGCCTAATTTATAAATTAAACTTTATAATGGATATGTATGCATAGGAAAAAACATAGTTTATATACAGAGGTTGCCAAAGAAATGTGTACACCTTTTTTTTTGAATCGGAGTCTCAATCTGTGGCCCAAGCTGGAGGGCAGTGACACATTCACTGCCACCGCAGCCTCAACCTGCTGGGCTCAGGCAATCCTTTCGCCTCAACCTTCCAAGTAGCTGGAACTACAGGCACACACCACCACGCCTGGCTAATTTTTTGATTTATTATAGAGAGGAAGTCTCGCCAAATTGCCCAGGCTAGTGTTGAACCCCTGAGCTCAGGCAATCCTCTTGCCTTGGCCTCCCAAAGTACTGAGATTATAGGTGTGAGCCACGCACCCGGCCTAGATGTATACACATTTTAAGAGATGTTATCTATGCATTACTTTTCGAAGCTGAATTAAATTACTGTAGCAATGTGCAGTAGGGCATTTGTGTAACCGTGATTCCGCCATTTTCTTTGGCTGTCCTGCCTGTTGCATGGTGATGTTAGCATTCATTTCATTAACGCTACCTTTTGAGCAAACATATTTAAATGTGTATACATTGTTTTGGCACCCTCTTTTTTTTTTTTTTAATTCAGAGTCTCATTCTGTCACCCAGAACTGGAGGGCAGTGCCACGCTCCCAGCCACCGCAGCCTCTGATCTGCTGGGCTCAGGCAATCCTTCAGCCTCAGTCTTCCAAGTAGCTGGAACTATAGGTGCATGCCACCACACCCAGCTAATTTTTTGATTTATTATAGAGATGAGGTCTTACCAATTTTCCCAGGTTGTTCTCGAACCTGTGGGCTCAGGCACCCTCTCACCTCGGTCTCCCAAAGTGCTTGGATTACTGCCGTGAGCCTCCATGACTGCTATGTGCAATTTCAAGCATCCACTAGGAATCTTGGGACATATTCCCTGGGGCAAGGGGGAACAACTGTACTCTATCACAGTTTTACAAATGCAGACATGGGTAATAGCATTCAACAAATGGTCACAGCTTTGCTCCACAAAACCTTATTGTGAACACTGAAATTTTGAATATTATATAATTTTCATGTCACAATTTTTTTTTTTTTGATTCACCCAAGTTAAAAAAAAATAAAAAAAACATAGACACAAAATTTGCTGCCACATTCACATCTATAATTCCAGCACTTTTGGAGGCAGAGGCAAGAGGATAGATAGCCTGAACCCAGGAGTTTGAGACCAGCCTGAGCAACTTGGCAAGACCTTGTCTCTACAATTAAAAAAAAGTAGCCGGATATGGTGGCTCCTACCTGTAGTTCCAGCTACTTGGAAGGCTGAGGTGGAAGAATCTCCCGAGTCCAGCAGGTCAAGGCTGTGGTGGCCATGAGCGTGCCACTGCACTACTGCCTGGGCAATAGTGAGACTCCAACCCCCCCAAATTCATTGACTGTACAAAAGCAACTGGAGGAAAGTGGGGTGCACATTTTTGCAATACCTGTCTTAAACCATTGTTTGCCAAAATACATCTACACTCCAGTAGAGAACTATAAAATAAGTTTAGTGGGCTGCAATCAGTTTACAAAAAAAGGTTTTCACTGACTCTAAGATGACATCAATTGTAAATACAATATTTTTGATAATTTTATAAAATAAAGACAATGTATACTGTGAAGCAAATAATATTTCATATTGTTGAGTTGCTATAAGATGCAATTTGATTTCAGAGATGTTAAAATGGAAATATAAGCATGCACCTTAGAATCAACGAAATCTATTAATGGCATAAATGTCTCAGCCTGTCTCTTGTAGTGAGGTGAAGGTATAATACACACTTTATGTTTCAATTTATACACATACATGCATAGGTTTGCCTTCTCCTTTGCACAATAGTGTTTAATCATTTGGATTTAGATTTTTTGTTTTTTGAGTCGGAGTCTCACTCTGTCTCCCAGATTGGAGGGCAGTGGCAAGCATGTTCACGGCCACCGCAGCTTTGACTTGCTAGCTCAAGCAATCCTTGACTTGCTGGGCTCAGCCTTCCAAGTAGCTGAAACTACAGGCACATGCCACCATGCCTGGCTAATTTTTTGATTTACTGTAGAGATGAGGTCTCACCAAGTTGCCTAGGTTGGTCTCAAATTCTTGGGCTCAGGTAATCCTCTCACCTTGGCCTCCCAAAGTGTTGGGATTATAGGTGTGAGCCACCACGCCTGACTGGATTTAGATTTTATGAAATCCAGTTCTGTTTAGAGAACCCAGAATTAATGGGTTAGATTCTGTTGCATATCTAAATGACCATATTAATAACAACTACATTTTGTTTAACAAAGATTTAGCATATACAGTCTGAGAGACTTGCTCTAGAAGCTGAGGACACAGCAATAAACAAGACACAAGTCCCTTCCCTAGTGTAGCTTATAATCTAGTGGTTGGAGAAAGAATAGAAGCAAGATATATTTTATATTTTGTGTACTAGGCAGCGATAAATGTTAAGTTGAAAAACAGTGTTGGAGAGATAATAGATCCTGTAAATTGAGGAAGTTGTGATTTTTTTCTCAACTCCCATTTCAAGAAAAAAGATGCTGTGATTTTGATAGTGTAGTCAGAGAAGCCTTGCTGAGAAGGAAGCCCAGATGGGGTTAATCAGGGGAAGAACATTCAAGGCAGGGGGAGCAACAAAAATCCTTTGAAAGGAGAAAGGGCCTGACTCAAGGAACTCAGGATGCTGCAGCAGAGCAAAAGAGCCTCTTGCTTCAGCCTCCCAAAGCACTGGGATTACAAACATGAGCCACTCCTTGTGTTTTTGAGCAGGTTGCTTAGATATCCAAAAGGGTACATCTTGGACGAACCGGAGGTGAGTGAGGTGCCAAGGGTGCACAGTTTAAGGAGGCAATTACTCTGAGATATTCAGCCTGTGCCTCCTGAAATCTTGCGCCCTAGATGCTTCATTTGCCTCACAATTGCAGCCTTGGGAAAGGTACATTTGAAATTATACTACCTAAATGGTTCAAGATTCTTTTCATGTGTAAAATAGTGATGTTAATAGTTATCTCAGTATTTTCAGAAAAGAATCAATGCAGGAATAATTTTGTCTTTAAATTCTGACTGTTGTCACATGCTTGCACTTAGGGGGCAATTTATGAAAAAACAGCTTTGGAAGTTGAAGGGACCATTTGCTTGACTTCAAGCAAGAAGTAATTTGAAAATGGCAGATCTCTTGTGTAAGGGAGAACAAAAATCACAGAAGACCATAAGAGAATCCAAACAGGACAAGGATGATGAAGATGCTGAGCTGATCTTCGTTGGGGTGGAACACGTAAATAAAGATGCTGACATTCTCTTTGTCAGCATGATTTCAAATTCACAACCAGTTATTTCAAACATTTTGAACCGAGTCACCCCAGGCTCAATGTCAAAAAGAAGGAAAGACCTCCAAAATCCTGCTCGAAGCAAGCCTGCAAATCACACAATCCATACAGCAAAAGCGATTATGCCAGCATCCCAGCCTGAATGGGGATCAACAAGTAGTCCTACTATGGAGTCTTCATTTAAACCTGTTTATAACATGAACTCACCACAAGTTCCTCTCAATTCCTCAGATATGCTTTCTGCAAATACTCAGTGTCTAGTTGGAGCTGTATGCCCCGTAAAAGGCAGAGATGAGAGTTCTCCTGATTCAAAGCGACTTTCCACTTCAGATATAAACAGCAGAAATCCAAAAAGGGTTAAATTCAGGGCTGGTGTCCCAGGGGCACATTCTTTAGCTGTGGTCCCTCCAAATATCTCTCCTATAATGGACACGAGTCCACCCTCACAGGGTGTCTGCAACTCATCAAGCCATGTTCAAAGTGGAACATCATTTTCTTGGGCTGATGCTAAGGAAAAAGCACATTTCTGTCTTATGGTTCCAGACACAGCAAATGACTTTGAAGGACTGGTAATTACAGAATTTTCAAGACTCACAAATCAAACCGATTCAGAGAAAGGAAATCTGTTCATGTCACTTAGTGACTTTTACTATGGACAGCATAAAGGAGATGGAAAGCCAGAAGAGAAGACTCAAACAACCTTTAAATGCGTCAGCTGCTTGAAAGTTCTAAAAAATGTTAAGTTTATGAATCATGTGAGGCACCATTTGGAACTTGAGAAGCAGAGAAGTGACAGCTGGGAAAACCACACCACCTGCCAGCACTGCCACAGGCAGTTTCCCACTCCCTTTCAGTTGCAGTGTCACATTGACAGTGTGCACACTGCCCAGGAGCCCTCTACTGTCTGTAAAATCTGCGAATTGTCATTCGAAACAGATCAGGTCCTCTTACAACACATGAAGGACCATCATAAACCTGGTGAAATGCCATATGTATGCCAGGTTTGCCATTACAGATCATCAGCCTTTGCTGACGTGGAAACACATTTTAGAACATGTCATAAAAACACTAAGAATTTGCTTTGCCTGTTTTGTCTGAAAATGTTCAAAATGTCAGGACGATACATGAGCCATTGTCAGAAGCACTGCAGCAAGAGAGTCTTTCGATGTCCCAAGTGCCGGCTACAGTTTTTGACGTTGAAGGAAGAAATGGAGCATAAAACCAAGAATCATCAGACATTTAAAAAGCCCGAGCAACTGGAAAGGTTGCCTCCCGAAACAAAGGTTATTATTCAAATTTCACTTCAACAAGAATCAAGAGGTGAGGCTTCCATTGTGAGCAACACTGACCCCTGTACCAATTAAAAAGATATGGCTATAAATACTAGAGTCCAGACTCCCTTGCAGCAAAGGATCTGGCTGAAAATACGCTCTCCACCTCCAGGATGTTAACAAGCAATGTCATCAAGTATCAGGTTTTATTTTCAGTGACATCTCATCAGCTACCTCCTGTCCGGAATAGTAGCTCAGAAGTCTTCATGCCCCTTCCTAGTAAAGCCCCTCCCCACAAAGTAACCACTCTTTTGACCTACCTTTTTTTATTTTTGAACTTTAAATAAATGAAATCACACAACAGTTTCTTGTCTTTGGGTTCTTTAACATAAGTAAGCTGCATTTTTGCAGCATATAGCAGTAGCACATTCTTATTTATTGCCTAGTAGAATTCCAGTGAGTGAATATGGCACAGTCTTTTGTTTTGAGACAGAATTGCTCTGTTGCCCAGGCTGAAGTGCAGTGGTGGAACTATAGCTCATTACAGCCTTTAAACTCCTGGGCTCAATCAATCCTTCTGTCTCTGCCTTCCAAAGCACTGAGATTACAGGCTTATGCAGTTTTATATATATGTGTGTGTGTGTTTGTGTGTGTGTGTATATGTATCCTTTTCACTGTTGATGGACTTTGGGGTTGATTCTTTGGCTATTTTGAATAAAACTGCTATGAGCTTTTGCCTGTCTTTCGGTAGACATGTAGTCATTTCTCTTGTGTATCTATCAGTCTATGAGAAGATATGCTGGAACTGCCTATATTTTGCTTTTTAGTGTAGATACAGCCAACTACTTTTTCAAAGTGATTGAAACAATTAACACTCCTACTACCAATACCTAGAATTCCATCGCTGCTGATTCAGCACTACTGTTAGTCCAAGTGCGGCTGAACCAGCACTTAGTACCATTGGTGCCTTTCTATTTAAGTTGTAGTGGTATCACATTGTGGTTTTAATTTACATTTTCCTGATTAGTAATCTTGAGAATATTCTATATGGTACTGGCCATTTGGATATTGTTCTCTTTTATTAAGTGTCTACTCGAGTCTGGCTCCTCTTCATTTTTATTTTTATTTTTTGAGTCGGAGTCTCACTGTCACCCAAACTGGAGTGCAGTGTCACCATCATTGCTTTATTACAGCCTGGATCTCCTAGGCTCAGGTGGTCCTTCTGCCTCAGACTACCAGGTAGCTGGGGACTACAAGTACCTGCAACCATGTATAGCTAATTTATTTTTTGTAGGGGCGGGGTCTATGTTGTCTAGGTTGGTCTTTTTTTTTTGAGTTGGAGTCTCTTGTCGCCCAGACTGGAGTGCAGTGGCACGCTCATAGCCACCGCAGCCTCAACCTGCTGGGCTCAGGTGATCCTTCTACCTCAGCCCTCCAAGTAGCTGGAACTACAGGCACATGCCTGCCTGGCTAATTTTTTGATTTATTGTAGAGATGAGGTCTCACCAAGTGGCCCAGGCTGGTCTCGAACACGTGGGCTCAGGCAATCCTCTCACTTCAGCCTTCCAAATGCTGGAATTATAGGCATGAGCCACCGTGTCTGGCCTGTATAGCTAATTTATTTTTTGTAGAGACGGGGTCTCACTATGTTGTCCAGGTTGGTCTTAAACTCCTGGCTTCAAGCAACCTTCCCACCTTGGCCTCCCAAAGTGCTGGGATTACAGATGTGAGTCACTACCCAGCTTACTGTTTTAGGTCTGGGAGAGAACTGGATCACTGGAATTGTATTAAATTTTGATCTGCATGGTTGGTCTTTCTTGTGTCTTATTTACTGGAATTATGAAGCCAAAAGGAGGTCACTTCATGTGAATACATTTTAGAAATTACAGATATCTCCTTTACATCTATGATTTTTTTTTTTTTTGAGTTGGCGTTTCACTCTCGCCCAGGCTGGAAAGCAGTGGCATGCTCACCACCACGCTAATATTGACCTGCTAGGCTCCAACAATCCTTCTGCCTCAACCTTCAGGCGTGCGCTACCATGCCTGGCTAATTTTTTGAGTTATTGCAGAGATGAGGTCTCATCATCTTGCCCAGGCTGGTCTCTAACCCATGGGCTCAAATAGTATTCTTGCCTTGGCTTCCCAAAGTGATGGGAATACAGGCTTGAGTCACTGCACATGGCCCCTTATTTTGACTATGATATACTGAACAGAATTTTTTTTTTTTTTTTTTTTGAGTCAGAGACTCACTCTGTCACCCAGACTGGATTGCAGTGGCACGCTGGGCTCAGGCAATTCTTCCTCCTTTGCCTTCCAAGTAGCTGTAACTACAGGTGCGGCTAATTTTTTTATTTATTGTAGATACGAGGTCTCGCCATGTTGCTCAGGCTGGTCTCAAATCCCTGAGCTCAGGCAATCTTCTGTCCTCTGCCTCCCAAGTGTTGGGATTATAGGCGTAAACCATCGCTCCTGGCTGAACAGAACTTTTCAAATGCAAGGATCAATAATATTTAGGCTGTGTGATTTGATCGTAATAAAATCAAGTTAAAACTTGGTAAAGG
The DNA here is from genome assembly GCA_027257055.1 of Cephalopachus bancanus. Lineage (NCBI taxonomy): Eukaryota > Metazoa > Chordata > Mammalia > Primates > Tarsiidae > Cephalopachus > Cephalopachus bancanus. The sequence continues at coordinate 411,045 of JAPVLO010000817.1, forward strand.
AATTAAAAATCTCAGATTTGGAAAATAACATATCTCTGTATAACCCTTAAAAAGAGAATCACTAGGGAAGTTAGGACATACCTGGAAATGAAGGATAATGAACACATTACCAAGCAAAAATTGTGGAGCATAGTTAATTTGGTACTTAAAGGCAAGTTTATACTATTAGATACAAGATAATGGAGTTTACAAGCAAATTGCCTAGGCATTTATTTCAAAAATTTGTAAAGAGAAGCAACAACACAAATCTACAGAGGCAGGAAGAAAATAAATAATACAGAGTGGAAGAAATAAACTAAACAAGATTGCTCAGGCAATCCTCGCCTCTGCCTCCCTAAGTGCTGGGATTATAGGCATGAGCCACCGTACCTGGCTAAAACTTTATAAACACTGGATTTGAATATCATAATTTTTTTTTTTTAGTTGAGTCTCTCTCTTTTGCCCAGACTGGAGTGCAGTGGCATGAGCCTCCACCTTCTGGACCCAGATGATCTTTCCACCTCCAATCTCCCCAGTAGCTGGGACTACAGGTATGCCCACCATGCCTGGTTAATTTTTTTGATTTTTTGTAGAGACAAGGTCTCACTATGTTGCCTAGACTGATCTTGAACTCCTGGGTCAAGCAATTCTGCCTCAGCCTCCTAACGTGCTGAAATTAAAGGTGTGAGCCACCACACCTATAGTTAGACAGATTTCATACAATTTTTACATGTTACAAAATAATATTCCTTTTTTCAGCCATTAAAAAACCATAAAATCCCAGGTATGGCTTGCTGTAGGCTGTATAAAGACAGGGGACAGGCTGGATTGGACTGGCCGCAGATGCAACTTTTAAGAGAATAAATGTAAGGCTCAGTTGTTTGGTCAAGTTCCTTAAGCATGAGGCAGTCAGATAGCATTTTTATTATTTAACATATATTTTTAAAGTTATGTTTAATTTTTGTAGAGACAGAGTATTGATGTCTTGCCTAGGCTGGTCTCAAACCCCGGCCCTTAAGAGGATTCCTGCTTTGGCCTCCCCAAAGTGCTGGGATTTCAGGTGTGAACCACTACGCCTGGCTAATTTATCTATTTTTATTTTTTGTAGAGATTGGGTATCACCATGTTCCCAAACTGGTCTGGAATCCTGGCATCAAGCAATCCTTCCACTTTGGCCTCCCAAAGTGCTGCGATGATAGAGCCATCGTGATTCCCGGCCAGCTAGTACTTTTATGGAAAAGGGACCCCACTTGGGGATTATGACCCCTGGCCTCCTGGTAGGCAATCTATCCCCCGATGGACTGGAAGGCCCCCACCCCGGCCCTGAGCCCTGGCCGGCATGGCCCTGGAACCTTGAAAGCCCAAGATCCTTCCAGGGGCACAGGGACATTGCTGCCGTCCTCCTCCCTCTCAACCCAGCTCCCTGCCAGGCGGCCGCCGGGGACAACGACACGCGCATGCGCCCAACTCCGACCGCGTCGTCCGGGCGCCCGCACCTGGCAGCCAATCACAGGTCGCACCGGGCGCGCGTGCGGAGGCGTCCGAGTCGGCGGCGCCTCGGGCCTGAGGAGGCGTTGCTACCGGCTTGGCCCCGGGGGGGCGCCTCCGGGGCCGGTGCGTGGCCTGCAGCTCTGGGACCAATGCTGACCTGCGCGGGTAAGGACGGGGGCGTGGCAGGCCACAGCGCTCCGTGAGGGAAGGCGGGAGGGGTTCCGGGCCTGCCGCGACTCCGCGGGTCCCGACGCCGCGCCCGACCCTGCGCTGCCCGAGGGGCCTCCAGCGCCGCGCGGCCTTCCGAGGGAAGTGTGGGCAGGCGGCCCCGGCGGGTCCCACGGCCCCTCAGCACATCCACGGCGTCACTTTACAGGCGGCCTCCCCTCCCCCGCGCGGATTGTGGGTCTCCGGGGAAGGGGCCTGACACCGCACCCGATGCCTCCCCCTCCCGCTTCTCCCGTGGCGCTTAGTGCATCAGAAACCAGGTTTGTAACCCCAGGCCCCTTCCCTTCTGGAGATCTGGAGGCCCAAACCCATCCAGGCGTTTACATGTGTTGGCCTCTCTCCCCTACCGCAGCGTCTGATTTTTCTTGTTTGCTGCTTGGCTGCCGGGACTGTATAACGCAGCCCCCGGACTCTAATGAATCCCTTCCCGGAGAACCGGGACCAGGGTGATTGGGCGGCTTTTTATTTGGGCAGTTCTCTGGTGGGGGTTTTCTTTGCTGAGGTGGGGGTAGATTGAAGGACTGGATTTTGGGGAAGGGCGTTCAGTTCTCTTTTCTGGTTAAGTGTGAGATGCTTGATAAACATCTGCATGGCAGAGTCAGGTGGGCAGTGGGGTATGAAATGTTTAGTATCATGTGAGTAACCCTAATCCTTTTGTCTGGTTACCTCAAGGATATGACCTTCTCCTGCGTGGAATATCTAAAGTTCTTAAAAATTTTAGCGTACACCTGAGGTAAGGGGAAAAACCAGGATTCTGTATCTCTTTTCCTTCAGTTTTGCTCCCTTGACCTTTCCTGTACTAAAACATTGCTATTTAGTGTTTCCCAAGGAAATCTGAATGTGTATATAAATTCAGACCAATTGTTGATTTAGGCAGTTCTGGGACCTTCTAAATTGCTTCCTTAAAAAAGGAGGAGCCGGGCTCGTTGGCTCAGCCTGTAATCCTGCGCTTTGGGAGGCTGAGGTGAGTGGATTGCCTGAGCCTGCGGGTTCGAGACCCGCCTAGGCAACTTGGCGAGACCTTATCTCTACCGTAAATCAAAAAATCTGCCGGGCGTCGTAGCGCGTGCCTGTAATTCTGGCTACTCGGAAGGCTGAGGCGGAAGGATCGCCAGAGCCCAGCAGGTCGAGGCTGCGGTGGCCAGAAGTGGCCACTGCACTCCAGTCTGGGTGACAGAGTGAGACTCCAACTCAAAAAAAAAAAAAAAAAAAGGAGAAAGTGGTGGTAGTATTCTTTCACTTGATCTCTTGAAAAAGAAAGCAAGCGCATAATTGACATTAAGTTATGTAAAGCTGACTTCTTTTTATTATATCTTTTTTCTTAAGGACTGTATTTGATAAGGAAATTGCATGCGACTGGACAGGGGAGGCCATCTGAATTCATTCCATGAGGTAAGATTATAAGTAAATTCTGTGCCCAATAATTTGTGAATACAACTCACTGAGACCATTGTATTTGTTAGTTATCTCTTACTGTGTAACAAATTGTTTCAAAATATAGTAGCTTAAAATAAGTTTTTTATTACTTCATAGTTCTTGAAGGCCCAAGAGTGACTTAGCTGGCTAATTCTGGCTCATGGTCTCTCATGAGGTTGCAGTCAAATTTTTGGTTGTATTGACAGTTTCTGCAAACTTGACTAGGGTTGGGTGATCTGCCTCTAAGGTCACTCACTTGGCTGATTACAGGATACCTCATATCCTCACCCTGTGTGTCTCTCCATGGGGATGCTCATGTCATGGCAGCTGACTTCCCCAAGAGTGAGTGTTTCAAAAAAAACTTGTACCCAGGATGAAGTGCAGAATCTTTATAACCTATTTTCAGAAGTTATATACTATCTCTTCCATTGTATGTGCTTGGTCCCACATGCCAACCCTCTTACAGTGGGTTTCATTTGGGGTTGTCTTGGAGGCCCTTTTATTCACTAATCTACCCTTTTCCATATGATCTCAGGCATTTTCCTGGGAGTGAATAATTTGACTACTTGCTAGGGCCAAAACCTCTACTTGTGCACTTGTTTATACCAGCAAGACTCCTCTTTGTCTAGGATTAAGTTTTCTGTCACTCCAGATCATGAACATAGCCAGCATGTTCATTGTACTGTCACCTCACTTTATTTTTTTTCCTCTCTTAATTTTTTTATTTTAAAAATGAGGGAGTCGGGCTCGGTGGCTCAGCCTGTAATCCCGCACCTTTGGGAGGCTGAGGTGAGTGGATTGCCTGAGCCCGCAGGTTCGAGACCCGCCTGGGCAACTTGGTGAGACCTCATCTCCACAATAAATCAAAAAAATAAGCTGGGCGTGGTAGCGCGCGACTGTAGTTCCAGCTACTTGGAAGGCTGAGGCGGAAGGATCACTGGAGCCCAGTGGGTCGAGGCTGTGGTGGCCGGGAGCAGCCACTGCACTCCCGTCGGGGCAACAAAGTGAGACTCCAACTAAAAAAAAAAAAAAAAAAAATGAGGGGTACAATTCAGCAATTCAGGGTTAGTTACACAAATGTTGATTATGCAGGTACCCTTTGTCACCTCTCTTTAAAAATCTATTCCTTGATACCAAATCCCCCTTCTGCTTTTAAAATTTTTTGTTTGCTTGTTACAGGAAAATTTCTCCAGAGTTTTCCTTATTTGCTGTCTACTATTCTCCTGTAGTGGGAGGATAGAGAGGCTGTGACACTGAGGCTATTATAGCAAGTGGCAATTTATTTTTATCTTTTTTCTAATTTTATTTTATTATTTTTTTTATTTTTTTGAGTTGGAGTCTCACTCTGTCGCCCAGACTGGAGTGCAGTGGCCACTCCCGGCCACTGCAGCCTCGACCTGCTGGGGCTCCGGTGATCCTTCCACCTCAGCCTCCCAAGTAGCTGGAATTACAGGTGCGCGCTACCACGCCTGGCTAATTTTTTTGATTTATCATAGAGATGAGGTCTCACCAAGTTGCCCAGATGGGTCTTGAACCTGCGGCCTCAGGCAATCCACTCACCTCAGCCTCCCAAAGTGCGGGATTACAGGCTGAGCCACCGAGCCCGGCGTGGCAATTTATTTACACCGGTGGACTCAGTGGGCTAACGTTGCCAGGTTAAGCACCCCTGGAAAGGGAGGAGAGAAGTCTTATACCTTTGTTTAGGTAAAGAAGGGGGATCGTGTTGAGTGATTACACATTTTATTTGGAATTCACAAGGTTGTACTCAGCAAAATCAGATTTTCAAAGAACAAATGGTTTCCAGGAAATGCAGAGCCTGTAGGGGCTGTAAACTGATAAAGAGAGGATTTGGGTAAGTTGTGAATTAGTCACTCTTTTGTATATCCATGAAAGCCTTTAGTCTTTGGCTATTTGTTTGTTTGGTTTTTTTTCTTTTTCCAAACAAAACCGGCCTGGTGGGATTTCAGAGCTTGCCAATTGACTTTCAAAAGGAATGCTTTTAACTTGCTATTAGCCCACTTTCTGCCAAGTTCCCATTCTCTTTTTTTTTTTTTTTTTTTTGAGTTGGAATCTCACTGTTGCTCAGGCTGGAGGGCAGTGGCACTCTCAAGGCCACTGCAGCCTCGACCTGCTGGGCTCAGGTGATCCTTCTGCTTCAGCCTTCCAAGTAGCTGGAACTACAGGTGCGTGCCACCTCACCCAGCTAATCTTTTGACTAATTGTAGGGACCAGGTCTTACCAGGTTGCCCAGTCTGGTCTCGCCTTTCTTTTCATTTATTTATTTATCATTTTTTTTTGAGTTGGAGTCTTACTCTGTCGCCCAGACTGGAGTGCAGTGGCCACTCCCGGCCACCGCAGCCTCGACCTGCTGGGCTCCGGCGATCCTTCCGCCTCAGCCTTCCGAGTAGCCGGAACTACAGGCGCGCGCTACCACGCCCGGCTGATTTTTTCTTTTTCTTTTTATATTTTGTAGAGACATAGTCCCCCCGTGTTGCCCAAGCTGATCTCAAATACCTGGCTTCAAACAGTCTTCCCGACTTATGCCCCCAAAGCCAAGATTCTAGGCATGAGCCACCGTGCCTAGCCCCTTGTCTCTTCCACTCTCTCTTTCAGAGCCTTTTTTTTTTCTTTTTTTTTGAGTTGGAGTCTTACTCTGTCGCCCAGACTGGAGTGCAGTGGCCGCTCCCAACCACCGCAGCCTCGACCTGCTGGGCTCCGGCGATCCTTCCGCCTCAGCCTTCCAAGTAGCTGGAACTACAGGTGTGCGCTACCACGCCCGGCTAATTTTTGATTTATTGTGGAGGTGAGGTCTCGCCAAGTTTCCCAGGCGGGTCTCGAACCCGCGGGCTCAGGCATTCCACTCACCTCGGCCTCCCAAAGTGCTTGGATTCAGGCTAAGACACTGAGCCCGGCCTCTTTCTTTTCTTTCTTTCTTTCTTTTTTTTTTTTTTAATCAGTGTCTCACTCTGTTACCCAGGCTGGAGTGCGGTGGCATGATCATGGCTCAGGGCAGCCTAGACCTTCTGGGTTCAGGTGATCCTTCCTTCTTAGCCTCCCAAGTATTTGAAATTATAGGCATATGCCACCACATCGGCTAATTTTTAAAAATTTTTTTGTAGAGATGAGGTCTTGCTATGTTGCCCACGTTCCGGTCTCCAACTCCTGGATTCAGTCAATCCTTCCACCTCAGTCTCCCAAAATGAGCGTTTTTTGTTTTTGTTTGTTTTTTTTGAGGTGGAGTCTCACTCTGTCACCCAGGCTGGAGTGCAGTGGCATACTCATGGCCACCGCCACCTCGACCTGCTGTGTTTAGGCAGTCTTTCCACCTCAGCCTTCCAAGTAGCTGGAATTACAGGCATGTGCCACGCCTGGCTAATTTTTGATTTATTGTTGAGATGAGGTCTTGCCAAGTTTCCCAGGCTGGTCTCGAACACATGGGCTCAGGCAGTTCCCTCACTTCAGTCTTTCAAAGTTCTGGGATTATAGATATGAGTCACTGCACCCGGCCTCTGTAACTTCCTTTTTTGTTTTTTTTTTTTTGTTTTTGTTTTTGAGTTGGAGTCTTACTCCATTGTCGCCCAGGCTGTAGTGCAGTGGCATACTCGTGGACCCCCTGGTGCCAACCTCCTGGCCTCGGTGATCCTTCTGCCTCAGCCTTCCAAGTAGCTGAAACTACAGGCACATGCTATCATGTCTGGCTAATTTTTGATTTATTGTAGCATTGAGTTCTCACCAAGTTGCCTGACCTGGCCTTGAACCCCTGGGCTGAGGCAGTCTACTCTCCTGGGCTTCCCAAAGTGCTGGGATTATAGGCTGAGCCACTGAGCTTGGCCTGTAGCTTCTTAACTTTTCTTATTCTACCATTACCCCCTAAAGTCCGTCCTCCACTGGATAGCCAGAGGAATCCTTTTGAATTGAAAGTCGGAGCTTATCACTCCTTACTCAAAACCTTTCAGTAAATTCTAGTCATACTCAGAGCAAAGGCCAAAGAACTTAGAATGGCCTATTTGGTCTTGGTTTTTCTCTTCCACATCCAGTTCTTTTTTTATCTTTTTTTTTTTTTTTGCGTTTGAGTCTCACTCCGTCACCCAGCCTGGAGTGCAGGGGCATGGTCACAGCCACCTCAGCGCCGGCCTGCTGTTCTCTGGTGATCCTTTCACCTCAGCCTTCCAAGTAGCCAGAACTACAGGCATGCACTACCTCTTGTGGCTAATTTTTGATTTGTTGTGGAGATAAGGTCTTGCCAAGTTGCTGGAGCTGGTTTCAAACTCGCAGGCTCAGGCAATCCATTCGTGTCAGCCTCCCACAGTGCTCGAATTACAGGCTGAGCCATCAAGCCTGGCCCATTTTTTGATCTTATCTGTAACTTCTCTCCTTTTCATTGACTCTCCTATGTTAGCATCTTGATCAGTCCTCATGGGAAAATTTTGGAGTTGTGTTATGTGATCCAGTCTCAGAGCCTTTGTATTTGTTGTTCCCTTTGCTGTAGTGCTCTTTCCCAGATACCTATATCTGTGTTATATCAATATCACTCTGCCTCCATCTCCTACTTTTTCTCCCTAGCATTTATATAACTGTCTTACTTAAAGAAATTTTTTTTCTGATTATCTCCACTGGAATTTCAGTTCCCTGCAGAGAAGAACTTTGGGTCACTGCTGTATCCTCAGACTACCACCTGGCACTTGATAGGCTCACCAATCTTGTTTACTCAATGGTTAACTCAAGTTGCTCTCAAAGCACCACCTTGATGCTATCCCCTCTACCTTTTACATGTGATCAGGAGACTGTCAAAAGAGCAAGCTCATTATCATTATTGTATCATTTATTTCTCAGTTTCTTGTAGACAGGGATGTGTTTTAATTCTACTGATTCAATGTATTTTATAGCTGTAATTCACCCAAGGTAGTAAACATTAAATGTCAAAACATCAAAGTTATATAGGTGTTCTTTCTGTAGAGTAATAATTTCGCATTGATTTAAATAATTTTAATAATATTTTTTTCCTTTAGGCCTGGGAGTTTTTTTTTGTTGTTGTTTCTGTTTTTTTGTTTTTTGAGTTGGAATCTCACTCTGTTGCCCAGGCTGGAGTGTAGTGTCACGCTCATGGCAACCCCAGCCTCAACCTGCTGGTCTCAGTGATCTTTCCACCTCAGCCTTCCAAGTAGCTGGAACTACAGGCACATGCCACCACGCCTGGCTAATTTTTTGGATTTGTTGTAGATTGAGTCTCACCAAGTTGCCCAGGCTGGTCTTGAACCCTCAGGCTCAGGCAATCCTCTCACCTCAGCCTCCCAAAGTGCTGGCATTATAGGCATAAGCCACCACGCCCAGCCCAGATTCAGAAGTTCTAATGCAATATTACTTTAGGGTGAATCTGATAGATCAAAAAAATAATAGTGACTTTCAACTTTTGGCTCTTAACACTTATTAAATGTGGGCACAAGCTATTGTAATCTTGTCTTTTATTTCTAAATCTCTCATATACTTACAAATTCCGTATACTTATAAACTACAAGTATACTAGGTCTGTTCCTTGCTCATTCTCTTAAATGTATAAATTAATTGGTCATTTGAATAACCCTGAATAATACAATTCTGAGAATTTATTTAAGGATTAGTATTTTAAAATTTTGTAAATAAAATTTGAATGCTCTGTAGAAGATTTTTCCTCTGGGGGCCTCCCAATAACAGAGAGATCCAAGTTATATAGGGATTCATGACAGGGCCCATCTGGCCTGCATTGAATAGGTTCACAGGACTTTCATAACATCCAGATTCCTTCTAACTAGGTTGACTATATGATTTAACATCTAATATAGAATACTTATTCAGAATGAAAAGTGGCGCTATTAGTAAATATAAGAACAGGTTAAACAGGGACTGTTTTGGTCAAAACAGGATATTTGGTAATCCTACTTATAATTAATTTGGTCTTCCAAGTCCTTAGTATCAGAGAAGTGTTCACTCTGCAAGAAGGTATAACTGCTGGGCGTGGTGGCTCATGCCTGTAATCCCAGCACTTTGGGAGGCTGGGGTGAGAGGATTGCCTGAGCCTAGGGGTTTTAGACCAGCCTGGGCAACTTGGTGAGACCTCAATCTCTATAATAGATACAAAAATTGGGCGTGGTGGTACATGCCTGACGTTCTAGCTAATTGGAAGCCTGAGGGAGAAGGATCACTGAGCCTAACAGGTTGAGGCTGCGGTGGCTGTGAGCGGACCACTGCTCTCCAGCCTGGACAACAGAGGGATATTGACTAAAAATAATAATAAATATATAAAAATAAATAAAAATTAAATTAAAAAACAAAAAGGGGCCGGGCACGGTGGCTCACACCTATAATCCCAGCACTTCGGGAGGCTGAGGTGAAAGGATTACCTGAGCCCACAGTTTCGACACCAGCCTGGAGAACTTGGCGAGGCTGCCTCTCTACAATAAATCGAAAAATCAGCTGGACATTATGGTGCATGCCTGTAGTTCCAGCTATTTGGTAGGCTGAGGTGGAAATATCGCCTGAGCCTAGCAGGTCGAGGTTATGGTAGCTGTGAGTATGCCACTGCACTCCAGCCTGGGTGACAGAGTAAGACTCTGACTCAAAAAATAAAATAAAATAAAAAGAAGGTATAACTTCCATCTCTGGGAAGAATATGACTCTTACTACAAATTTATAGATTCACCGCTTCATACTAGCTTAAGTCTCTTTGTTAGCTAGATTGGCTTGTATTGTTATCATTATCCTAATTATGTAACTCTTGTTATGAGTGGAGTCTAGGGACTTTGAAAATTTAACATCAGTGGTTGAATGGAAAGAGGTGTCACACCAGCCTGTCGTTAGATAATTTTTCTCTTTAACTAAGACATAATTTATATACTATAAAATATGCCCTTTGGAATGTAAAATTGAATGGTTTTTAGTATATTTATAAAATTGTACAACCAATCCAGAACATTTCATCAAGCCAAAAAAACTCTGTATCCACCTGTCACTTTCTGTATTACTTTCTTGTGACTGCATAACAAATTACTGCAAACTTGGTGGGTGGCCTGAAACAACAAAAATTTATTTTTCCTTAGTTCTGGAGGCCAGGAGTTAAAAAAAAGTTTCACTGGACCTAAATCAAGATGTTGGCAGAACTGTGCTTACCCTTCCTCCGCCACCGGGGACTCCAGTGTAGAATTCATTTCTTGACTCTTGGCAGTTTGCGAATGTGACATTTTTGGGTTTTGTGGCCATTGTTTCTCCAGTCTCTGCCTCTGTCTTCACATCACCTTCTTCTAGAGTATGTGTGAAACTCCCTCTGTTTCTCTTTTAAAAGGAAACTGGTGATGGCATTTAGGGCTCACCTGTATAGTCCAGGATAATTTTCTTATTTCAATATCCTTAATCACACCTGCAATGAGCCTTTTTCAAAATAAGGTAATATATACAGGTTCAGGAATTAGGACCTAATGTTTTAGAAGCCATTTTTCTTTTCTGTTTTTTTTTGAGTCAGTCTCACTCTGTCGTCCAGGCTGGAGTGCAGTGGCATGCTCATGGCCACCCCAGAGTTGACCTGCTGGGCTCAATCAATTCTTCCACCTCAGCCTTCCAAGTAGCTGGAACTACAGGTGTGTGCTACTACGCCTGGCTAATTTTTTGATATATTGTAGAGATGAGGTCTCACCAAGTTGCCTGGGTTTGTTTCAAACCCCTGGGCTGAGGCAATCCACTTGCCTTGGCCTCCCAAATTGCTGGGGTTATAGGCTTGAGCCACTGCGCCAGGCCAGAAGCCATTTTTCAACCTACTGTACTCCCCATTGTTCTTTTCCCATAGCCCATGGAAACCACTACTTTATTTCTGTCTTTATGGATTTGTCTCATTTGGGCATTTGGTGTAAGAGGAGTTATATAATATGTGGTCTTTTTTTAAATCTGTCCTTATTCACTTAGGGTATTTTCAAGGTACATCATGTTGTATGTAGTATCTGTATTTCATTCCCTTTTATGACTGAGTAATATTCCATTGTATGGATAGATCACAGTTTATTCATTCATCAATTTACATTTGGTCTGCACTTTGTGGCTATGATGGATAATGCTGCTGTAAACGTTGATGTACAAGTTCTTGTGTGAACTTATATTTTCTGTTCTCTTGGGTATATACCTAGGAGTGAAATTGGTGGATCATATGGTAACTATATATTTGACCGTTTGCACTCGGATGGGACATTGTAAATCCAGCAAACCAATAGGCTGTCCCCTCTCAGGGGACATAAAGGGATTGCTGGTAATTATACAGGACAAACTTATGGAAACACGTATTCTTCAAAAATATGTTTGCTTGAAGTTTTCCATTCAAAACCAGTGAAAAACATATGTCCCAGGTGAAATTTGTCAAGCTTCTGATCAATCAGTTGAGAAGTGATTTTTGGGAATCACGAGTGTGTCCTTCCACATCATCTTCAAATAACAGACTGGACAATAGATTGCATATTATTAATGTGGGAGGAAGAAAACGAGACTACATTGTTTACGCAAATGGAAAAACACCAGGTGTAGTCCTGACACGGTAGCTCACACCTATAATCCCAGCACTTTGGGAGGCCAAGATGACAGGATTGCTTGAGTCCAGAGGTTCGAGACTAGCCTGGGCAACTTGGTGAGACCTCATCTCTACAATAAGTCAAGAAAAATTAGCTGGGTGTAGTGGCACTTGCCTGTGGTTCCAGCTACTTGGAAGACTGAAGCAGAAGAATCACCTGAGCCCAGCAGGTCGAGGCTGCAGTAGCTGTGAGCGTGCCACTGTACTCCAGCCTGGGTGACAGAGTGAGACTCTGACTCAAAAAAAAAAGAAAAACACCAGGTTGATTATGTCAAATTACTATTGCACAACATGTTTCAGTGAACTTGCATGCATGTTGGTGACTATTTCACACGTTACCACACATTAGAAAAATATATACAATTTTGGTTTTTGCCATAAATACATTTTTCAATCTCCAAAATTCCATTTTAAGCCAAATAGCTTAACAATAAATTAATTGGTTCCAGCATTGTACTTACTATTTAATATGAAGTGATTCATTTTTCACTGTTTCATAAAAAGGTATGGTGGAGTTGCTGGTGGTTGATCCACGAGATTTCTCCGAGTGAAAAGGGCTAATTTTTGGCAGTTGCCAAACTATTTTCAAAAGTGGTGTCACCAGTTTACATTGCCACTAGCAACATGTGAGGATTCTGATTTCTGCACATCTTCTGCACTGCTTGTTAATTGTTTTGTTTTGTTTTTGAATTGGCGTCTCCCTCTCTTGTCCAGACTAGAGTGCATTGGCACACTCAGGACTATCCCAGCACTGACCTGCTGGACTCTGGTCAGCCTTCTGCCTCAGCCTTCTAAGACTGAGGAACTACAGGCACACACTACTATGCCCGGATAATTTTTTTTTTAATTTATTGTAGAGATGAGATCTCACCAAGTTGCCTGGGCTAGTCTTGAAACCATGAGCTTAGGCAATTCTCTTGCCTTGGCTTCCCAAGGCGCTGGGACTATAGGTGCATGCCACCACACCTGGCTAATTTTTAAAATTTTTTTGGAGACACATGGTCTTGCTGTGTTGCCCAGGCTAGTTTGAACTGGGCTCAAGCAGTCCTCTCATCTTGGCCTCCCAAAATGCTGGGATTATAGGTATGAGCCACCATGCCCAAACACTTGTTATGGTTTTCGGTTATAGCTAACCTATTGGTTATTAAGTGATCTTATTGTGGTTTTTTAATTTTTAATTTAATTTAATTTTATTTTTTGAATTGGAGTCTCACTCTGTCGCCCAGACTGGACTGCAGTGGCCACTCCCAGCCACCGCAGCCTCAACCTGCTGGGCTCCGGCGATCCTTCCGCCTCAGCCTTCCAAGTAACTGGAACTACAGGCGCGCGCTACCACGCCCGGCTAATTTTTGATTTGTTGTAGAGATGAGGTCTCGCCAAGTTGCCCAGGCGGGTCTCGAACCCGCGGGCTCAAGCAATCACTCACCTCAGCCTCCCCAAGCGAGGGATTACAGGCTGAGCCACCGAGCCCGGCTATTTTTTATTTTTTTGAATTAGAATCTCACTCTGCCTCCCAGGCTAGAGTACAGTGGCACGCTCATGGCCACTGCAGCCTCGACATGCTGGGCTCTGGAGATCCTTCTGCCTCAGTCTTCCAAGTAGCTGGCACTACAGGCATGTACCACCATGCCTGGCTAATTTTTTGATTTGTTGTAGAGATGAGTTCCCACCAAGTTGCCCAGGCAATCCTCTTGCTTCTGCCTCCCTAAGTGCTTGGATTACAGGCGTGAGCTACCGTGCCTGGCTGTTTATTCATCTTTTGATAGACATTTGAGATGTTTCTACCACTTGGCTATTGTGAATAATCCTTCTGTGGAAATGAGTGTGCCAGTATCTCTTCAAGATTCTGCTTTTAATTCTTTGGAATTTATACCCAGAAGTGAAATTGTTGGTATATACAATTTTTTCTTTCTTTTTTTTTTTTGAGTTGGAGTTTCACTCTGTCACCCAGACTGGAGTGCAGTGGCCTCTCCTGGCCACCGCAGCCTCGACCTGCTGGGTGGGTCGGCGATCCTTCCGCCTCAGCCTTCCAAGTAGCTGGAACTATAGGTGTGCACTACCACGCCCGGCTAATTTTTTGATTTATTGTAGAGATAAGGTCTCGCCAAGTTGCCCAGACGTGTCTCGAACCCGCGGGCTCAGGCAATCCACTCACCTCAGCCTCCCAAAGCGTGGGATTACAGGCTGAGCCACCAAGCCCGGCTTTTTTTGTTTGTTTGTTTTTTGTTTTTTGAGTTGGAGTCTCACTCTGTCGCCCAGACTGGACCTGCTGGGCTCTGCAATCCTTCCGCCTCAGCCTTCCAAGTACCTGGAACTACAGGTGTGTGCTACCGCTCCCGGCTAATTTTTTAATTTATTGTAGAGATGAGGTCTCACCAAGTTGCCCAGGCAGGTCTCGAACCGCAGACTCAGACAATCCACTCACCTCAGCCTCCCAGGTGCAGGATTACAGGCTGAGCCACTGAGCCCGGCATACAGTTTTTTCTTGGTTTTTTTTTTTTTGAGTTGAGATTTTATTTCTGACACATAGGCTGGAGTGGTACACTTTCAGCTTACTGCAGCCTTGACCTTCTGGCCTCTGGAGATCCTTTCTCCTTAGCTCCCTGAGCACCTGGAGTTACAGGCACAAGCTACCACACCCAGCTAATTTTTTTTTTTAACTTTTTTGTGTTTTTGAGTTGAGTTGTTTTTTTTTTTTGGTTTTTTTCTGTTGCCCAGGCTTGAGTGCAGTGGCATGCTTATGGCCACCGCAGCCTCAATTTGCTGAGCCCTGGTGATCCTTCTGCTTCAGGCTTTCAAATAGCTTGAATGACAGGTATGTGCCACCACACCCAGCTAATTTTTTGATTTATTGTAGAGACCAGGTTTTGCCAATTTGCCCAGGCTGGTCTCGAGTCCATGGGCTCAGGCAATCCTCTCACCTTGGCCTCCCAAAGTGCTGATATTACAGGTGTGAGTCACCACATCTGGCTTAATTTTTTAATTTTTTTGTAGAGATCAGTTCTTGCTACATTGCCTATGCTACTCTCAAACTTGTGGGTTCAAGCAGTCCTCCTGCCTTGGCCTCCCAAAGTGCTGGAATTACAGATAAGAGCTACTGTGCCTGGCCTGTAGTTTTTTGGTTTTTTTGAGTTAAGAGTCTCACTCTGTCACCCAGGCTGGAGTGCAATGGCACGCTCATAGCCACCGCAGCCTCAACCTGCTGGGCTCAGCCGATTCTTCTGCCTCAGCCTTCCAAGTACCTGGGACTACAGGCATGCACCACCATACCTGGCTAGTTTTTTGGGTTTTTTTTGTAGAGATGAGGTCTCACCAAGTCTCAAACCCCTGGGCTCAGGCAATCCTTTCACCTTGTCCTCCAAAAGTACTGGGATTACAGGCATGAGCCACTGCACCCAGCCTGGCCTGTAGTTTTATATTTTAATTTTATTAGGAGCCGGGCTCAGTGGCTCAGACTGTAATCCCGCACTTTGGGAGGCCAAGGTGAGTGGATTGCCTGAGCTCGCGGGTTCGAGACCCGCCTGGGTAACTTGGCGAGACCTCCTCTCTACAATAAATCAAAAAAAAAATTAGCCGGGCGTGGTAGTGCACACCTGTAGTTCCAGCTACTTGGAATGCTGAGGGGGAAGGATCGCCGGAGCCCAGCAGGTCGAGGCTGCGGTGGCTGGGAGCGGCCACTGCACTCCAGTCTGGGCAACAGGGTGAGACTCCAGCTCAAAAAAGAAAAAAAAATTTTATGAGGAACTTTCATACAATTTTCTACAGTGATTACACCTTTTTGTAATCCTAAATAGTACATGAAGATTCTAACTTTTTAACATCCTTGCCCACAATTATTTATTCTTTGATAGTAGCTATCCTAATAGGTGTGAGGTGATGGTGATATCTCATTGTGGTTTTTGATTTGCATTTCTCTCAAGATTAGTGATGCTGAACATATGTTCATGTGGTTGTATTAGACCATTTGTATATCATCTTTGGAAAGAAGTCTATTCAAGGTTTTTGCCATTTTAAAAAATTGAGCCATTTGTATTTTTATTCTTTATTATTAAGGGTTTTTATATATTCTGGATACAAACCTCTTATGACATTTGATTTACACATTTTCTCCTATTTTGCAGATTGTCTTTTTACTTTCATGATTATGCCCTTTGAAACACAAGAGTTTTTAATTTTGATGAAACTGGTTTTTTTTTGTTTTTTGCACATCCGGTATTATGTCTAAGGACTCTTATTTACACTTATTTTTTAAAAGAGTTTTGTGATTTTAACTCTTACACTTTGATCTATGATCAATTTTGAGGTTTTTTCATGTATAGTGTGAGGCACAGGGATCTAATTTCATAATTTTGAATTTTCTTGATATCCTGACTGAAAACCAATAAGCCATTAATGTTTATTTTATCCATTGATGTATATTTCTTTCTTTCTTTTTGAGTTGGTGTCTCACTCTGTCACCCAGGCTGGAGTGCAATGGTATGCATGCTCGCGGCCACTGCAGCCTCGACCTCCTGGGCTCAGGTGATCCTTCTGCCTCAGCATTCCAAGTAGCTGGAACCACAGGTGTGTGCCACCACACCCAGCTGGTTTTTACTGTAGAGACACGGTCTCGCCAAGTTGCCCAGGCTGGTATCTAAACCTGGGCTCAGGCAATCCTCTCACCTCTGCCTTCTCAAGTCTGTGATTACAGGCATTAGCCACTGTGTCCGGCTGTATGTTTGTATCATTATGCCAGTACCACATTCTTGATTGCAATAGCTTTGTAGTTAGTTTTAAAATTAGAAAGTGTTGCATCTTCCACCTTGGTTGCTGTTATTTTTCAGGTTTGTTTTGGGTATTCTGGGTTCTTTGCATTTCCAAATGAGTTTTGATTTCTGTGAATAAGCCAGCTGGAATTTTGATCTATTTTGGAAATGTTGCCATCTTAACAATACTAAATCTTTTAATCCATGAACACAGGATTTGTTTCCATTTATTTAGGTATTCTTTCATTTCTTCAACCATATATTCAGTATAATTCAATGTTTTCCTGTATACAATGGGGGACTCAGGAGAATTTAGTTATAAAAAAAATGTGTATTTATTTTTACATGTTTAAACTTCAGTCACCTTCACATAATCTCCATTTGATGCAGTTCACCTATCAAAACACTTTCCACTGCTCAAAACAGTTTTGAACTCGTCAATTTGGATGCCTTTTAGTGCTTCTGCCATTTTTTGTTTCACCTCTTCCACATTGGCAAAACATTGCCCCTGGAGGACTTTATTCATTCAGGGAAACAAACAGTTGCTTAGAGCCAGACTAGGTGAATAGGGAGCATGGGGCATAGGTAGGGGTTATGCCAGTTTTTGTCAAAAACTGCTGAACACTCAGTGCTGGTAAATCACCCATCATGAAATGGGTAAATGTGTTGAAAGACCACCAAAAAAAATTCACTGATGCCTAACGCAGCCTCTCACAGCAACTCCTAGCTGGTACACTGATGCCAATGGGTTCCTAGAACACTTACTTAGTGAGGGAAGCTGTACAACAGGGAACCTGCCTGCCAAAAATTCTGGGATTCTTTTGGGGGGGTTACCTCCTTATATAGACATATGTTCCCCCCCCCCTTTTTTTTAGTTGGAGTCTCACTTCATTGCCCAGGCTGGAGAGCAGTGGCATGCTCATGGCCACCCCAGCGTTGACCTGCTGGGATCAGGTAATCCTTCTACCTCAGCCTTACAAGTAGCCGGAACTACAGGCATGCACTACCACGCCTGACTAATTTTTGATTTATTGTAGAGATGAGGTCTCTCAAGTTGCTCAGGCTGGTCTCGAACCCATGGGCTCAGGCAGTCCTCTCACCTTGGCCTCCCAATGTGCTGGGATTACAGGTTTGAGCCACCGCACATGACTGATATTTATTTCTTTTGTTAAATTTATTTCTAGGTGTTTTAATCTTTTTGATGCAAAAATTATTTACTTTATTATAATTGTTGCGATTTGTAGAGACAAGGTCTTATGATATTGCCTAGGTTGGTCTTGAACTCCTGGCTTAAAATGCTCTTCCTGCCTCAGTTTCCCAAGTGCAGGGATTACAGATGTGAGCCACCACACCCGGACTTGTTTATTTTATTTTCAGAATGTTTATTGCTGGTGTATAAAAATATAGTTTATTTTTTATATTCCACATTTTTATTTATTCTGATACTTGTGGATTCCTCAGGATTTTCTGTATCCACAATTTATATAATCTCCAATATAGTGTTACTTTTTTCCAATTTGGATGCTTTGTGCTTTTTTTTTTTTATTATATATTTTTTTCTTTCAAATGCGTGGTTGTCATGGAACCAGTCTGGGTGCTTTATGCTTCTTTTTCTTGCCTGATTATCCTGGCTGTTGACCCTCCAGTACAGTGTTGAATTGGAGGTGATGAAAGTAGACATCTGGTGGGGGAGCTTTCAGTCTTTACCCGTTAAGTATGGTAGTTATGGATCTTTTACAGATACCTTTGTCTGAGAAAATTTCCCTTGTATTCCCAGTTCTTTAGTTTGTTTGTTTGTTTTTGAGTCAGAGTCTCACTCTGTTGTCCTGGCTGGAGTGCACTGGCATGCTCAGCTACTGCAGCCTTAACCTACTGGGCTCAGGTGATCCTTCACCTCAACCTTCCAGGTAGCTGACAGGCACGTGCTACGATGCCCAGCTAATTTTTTGGTTTATTGTAGAGAGAGATCTCATCAAATTGCCCAAACTGGTCTCGAATCCCTGAACTCAGGCAATCCTCTTGCCTCCACCTCCCAAAGTGCTGGGTTTATTTTATTTTTTATTTTTTTATTTTTTTCAGTTGGAGTCTCACTCTGTCGCCCAGATTGGAGTGCAGTGGCCGCTTCCCACCATTCAGCCTCGACCTACTGGGCTCCGGCGATCCTTCTGCCTCAGCCTTTCAAGTAGCTGGAACTACAGGCGTGCGCTACCACGCCCGGCTAATTTTTTGATTTATTGTAGAGATGAGGTCTCGCCAAGTTACCCGGGAGGGTCTCAAACCGGCGGGCTCAGGCAATCCACTCATCTCAGCCTCCCAAAGGGTGGAATTACAGGCTGAGCCACCGAGTCTGGCTGAGTGCTGGGTTCATAAACATCAATTACCACACCTGGACTAATTTGTTTTTAATTTTAGATTTTGTTAAATGCTATTTCTGCTCACAGGTGTGGTTTTTGCCCTTTTTTCTATTAAAATGGTTATAATGTTGGTTGGTTTTCTAAAAATGAAGCAACCTTGCATTTCTCAAATAAAACCCACTTGTTCATGATGTGTAATTTTTATCATATGTTGTTGGATTTTGTTTGCTAGTATTTCTTTTTTTTTTTTTTTTTTTTGAGTTGGAGTCTCACTCTGTCGCCCAGACTGGAGTGCAGTGGCCGCTCCCGGCCACCGCAGCCTCGACCTGCTGGGCTCCGGCGATCCTTCCACCTCAGCCTTCCAAGTAGCTGGAATTACAGGCATGCGCTACCACGCCTGGCTGATTTTTTTGTTTATTGTAGAGATGAGGTCTCGCTGCCCGGGCGGGTCTCGAACCCACGGGCTTAGGCAATCCACTCACCTCAGCCTCCCAAAGGCGCGGGATTACAGGCTGAGCCACCGAGCCCGGCTTTTTTTTTTTTTTTTTTTTGAGTTGGACAACAACAACAAAACCCAATTCTATGCCAATAAATTAAATAACCTAGATGAAATAGACAAATTCCTAGAAAGACATAAACTACCAAACTGATTCTAGAAATAATAAAAAATATGAATATACTCAAAACCAAGAGCCAGAGTTATTATTCCCCAAATAAAAGCCCAATATCAGATGACTATGCTTGCAAATTCTATCAACTGTCTAAACAAGAATTAACACTAATTCTTCATAAACTTCCAAAAATCAGAAAAGCAGAGAAAACTCCACAATACTTTCTGACGTCTCTGAAACCAAAATCAAACAAAGAAAACTATAGACCAATATGCCTTACAAATACATAAAATCTTCAATGAAATACTAGCAAATGCCAGACTTGGTGGCTCAGCCTGTAATCCCAGCACTTTGGGAGGCTGAGGTGAATGGATTGCCTGAGCCCGCAGGTTCGAGACCCGCCTGGGCAACTTGGTGAGACCTCATCTGTACAATAACATAAATTAGCTGGGTGTGGTAGCCCACGCCTGTAGTTCCAGCTACTTGGAAGGCTGAGGCGGAAGGATCGCCGGAGCCCAGCAGGTCGAGGCTGCAGTGGCTGGAAGCGGCCACTGCACTCCAGTCCGGATGACAGAGTGAGACTCCAACTCAAAAAAAAACAAACGAACAACCTTTGTATAATAGTTACTCCCTTTCTTATACTCCCAATCCAGTTTAGACCTTATTTTATACTCTTCTACCATCCTGATCTTATTTATGAAAAAGTATTTATTTAAAAATTTATGAAAGAAGTATTTTTGTTTTACATAGTTGCACTAGGATTGAATGTAAATATTTTCTATGGTTTTAAGGATCCTCTAAAGCTCCGATTTACCCCAAGAATCAGTGTTTATTGTGCATTAAATTAGAAGGCAGCAACTTTGTGGTTATTGGTGGGGGTTGGCCAAGAGTGCTATAGCTGTGGAGTAAGGGGATGTGTGGCAGGAATTTGGGGGACCAGCAGTTGATTGAGTAGAGTGATGAGCAAGTGAAGATGGTGGGGATAAGTACTAGAGGAGTCCTGGTGGTCTAAGGTCTAATAGAAGTTAGTCAAGAACTGGCACGCTCATGGTCACCCTAGCGTCAACCCGCTGAGCTCAGGCGGATCCTTCCGCCTCAGCCTTCCAAGTAGCTGGAACTACAGGTGTGCGCTACCATGCCCCACTAATTTTTTGGTTTGTATAGATGAGGTCTCACCAAGTTGTCCAGGGTGTTCTCAAACCTGTGGGCTCAGGCAGTCCCCTTGCATCAGCCTCCCAAAGTGCTGGGATTATAGTCTTGAGCCACCGTGCCCAGCTTTTTTTTTTTTTGAGTTGGAGTCTCACTCTGTCATCCAGAGTGGAGTGCAGTGGCATGATCACAGCCATCATAGCCTCAATCTCCTGGGCTCAGGCGATACTTCCACCTCAGCCTTCCAAGTAGTTGGGACTACAGGTATGCGCCACCATATCCTGCTAATCTTTTGATTTTTTGTAGAGATGAGGTCTCACCAAATTGCCCAGGCTGGTCCCAAACCCATGGACTCAGGCAATCCTCTTGCCTCCGCCTCCCAAAGTGCTGGAATTACAGACGTGAGGCACTACGCCCAGCTTCTACTGTCTTTGGGATGAAGCTATCCCAAAGACTTCTCTTACTGCCTTTATTGACCTTCTCAGTAGGGCTTTGAATTGAGTTTTGAAGACAAACCCCTTTTTCTGATAGATATTTGCATGTCCAAGCTCCTCACCCCAGTATCTAAAGATTCCGACTGATTGGAAAATAAGAGTTCCTCTATTCATCCACTGATAGACATTTGTAGGGAAAGGGCTCTAGACACCTAGAAGAGAGGTAATGAGAAAACTCTTACCGTCTAAGTCCTACTCTTGTTTTGAATGAAGTCTTTCATGAACTTACTAGCTTTGTTCATGATTCTTTGCTCCACCCCTTTTTCATTGATTTTTTGAATGGAGAGTTAATCAGAATGAACAGCAACCAAAAATCTAACCAAGACCTGCTAGGTGGAAAGTCCAGCAATGTTATTGAAACTCAGTGTAATTTTTTTTTTAAACAACAGGAGTTTATTTCTCAAATTTTTGGAGGCTGAGAAGATCACTGGCCAATTTGGTTCCCCAGTGGTGGCTCTCTTCTTGTGCTGGTGGTAGACTACCTTCTTGTGTCATCACATAGCAGAGAAAGAAGGGTTAAGCAAAATCTCATGAGGTTACTAATCCCAACATAATGGTTCTACCTCATGACCTCATCTCAACTTAATTATCTGTCTTCCAAAAGGTCCCCTTCCCAAATACTGTCACATGTGGGTGGGGGGTTATGGTTTTAACATATGAATTTTGGTCTGGGTGCAGTGGCTCACGCCTATAATCTCAGCACTTTGGGAGGCCAAGGTGAGAGGATTGCCTGAGCTCACAGGTTCGAGACCAGCCTAAGCAACTTGGTGAGACCTCATCTCTAAAATAAATAAAAAATTAGCCAGGCGTGGTGGTGCGTGCTTGTAGTTCAGCTACTTGGAAGGCTGAGGCTGAAGGATCACCTGAACTCAGCAGGTCAAGGCTGCAGTTACCATGAGCGTGCCACTGCACTCCAGCCTGGGCAAAAGAGTGAGACTCTAACTCAAAAAAAAAAGAGGAACACAATTCAGTTTATATCATAATGTAAAATGTTTTTTCTTGAATAGGAGGTACCATTTAACACTGAAGACTAGAAGAGTTATATAATTACAGTGATGTTTAAAGATCTTCCTAGTGGTGGTATGTAATATGATTCAAAGGATAGGGAAAAGAGACAGAACAATTTGGAGTCTAGTGCAAGTATACAAACATGAAGTAACCAGTGGGCCTAAACCTAGAAAGTGAGGTCAGAAGTTGGGGGCATCAATAGGAATGGACATGAAAGGTAGTTGGAGTGAATAATACTCTTAAAAGTTATTTAGAATCAAAAGGTACTTTGACAGTTGGTAGGAGTTGGGGAGGTTTGAGCAAGTTTAAGAAATAGATTGAGACTAAACAATCCACTGAGACACTTTAATTCTTAGAGACTAAGCAGTTAGTAGCACCATCACCAGAAATAGATGTGCATTAAGTCAAAGTTCTAGTGGAAAGAACACAGAACTAGAATTTAGGAATTATACATTTTATTGCTTTGTCTATAAGTCTTCCATATAACTTTAGGTAAATCATAAGCTTTTTGGACTTTAGAAAGTAATCCTTAAGATAAATCTGATGACCAAATTCATTACCAGATTATCTTCTGATTTTTATGGCATCGCAGAATATTGCTAATTTTGATTTATAATTTTTTTCTATAGTGAGAATATTAGAAAATACATGTAGAATTAACCTAGAAGGTAATTATTAGAATGTGGAATTGGGCCAGACTCAGTGGCTCAGCCTGTAATCCCAGCACTTTGGGAGGCCGAGGCGAGTGGATTGCCTGAGCCTGCAGGTTCGAGACCTGCCCGGGCAACTTGGCGAGACCTCGTCTCTGCAGTAAATCAAAAACTAGCTGGGCGTGGTACCATGCGCCTGTAGTTCTGGCTACTTAGAAGGCTGAGGCAGAAAAATCGCCGGAGCCCAGCAGGTTGAGGCTGCGGTGGCCAGGAGTGTGCCACTGCACTCTAGTCTGGGCGACAGAGTGAGACTCCAACTCAAAAAAAAAAAAAAAAAAAAGAAATGTGATTTGATTTTGAGAAGTTTGGATTTGGGCTGGAGTTCTTCCACAGGACATTTGGTAATACCAGGAGCCATTTTTGGTTGCCATAGGTGGTTAATTGCTACTGGTATCTAATAGGTTGAGGTTTGGGATGCTGCATAATATCCTACATTGCACTCAGCAGGCCCTTACAACAATTATTTCATCCACAATGTCAGTAGTGCCTATTGAGGAACAGTGTGTTGAGAAACACTGGGCTAGATGGCATCATCCTGGAGTTAGGTGATTGGAACTATATAGACGAACTACCAGTTTTAGTTAATTCCAAAGAGCATCGTTTTCAAATCTGCCTTACTAATTTTTTTCTGGCATATCTACTAATTATCTACTTGATCTTAGTTTTGAAGTTATAAATCACTACTGATGACACCCCATTCTGTATGCTTCATGCATTTATCACAGTCTGCTCAGTGCTTTGCACAGTATCTGATCAGAGTTGGGCAAAGAAAACATAATTTTAGAATAAGTGAAGGAAATGGTAAATAATCTTATTATGCTTAATATTGTATTTTAAAATTTGCTTCTAAGGTGATACATGTTAACAGGGATAAATATTATCTATATATTTTTAAATTAGATACCTTGACCTTTTGGACTTAGAAGATCTTTCCACCTCATCCTCCCAAGTAGCTAGGACTACAGGCATGCACCACCATGCCTGCTATTTTTTTTTTTTTTTTTTGCATTATTTTAGTAGAGATTAGATCTCACTGTTTTGCCTAGGCTACTCTTATATTCCTGGGTTCAAGCAATCCTCCTGCCTCCCAAAGTGCCGGGATTTTAAGCTTGAGCCACTATGCCTGGCTTCATTTTTACAGTTTGGATTATGGTGGTTTGAAAGGTCCATACTGGGCTTCAACGAATCCTGATATGTTTTCAGAAATTGATGAGTTATAAACCATGTTTTGGGGGTTTTTTTGAGTCAGATTCTCACTCTGTCACCCAGACTGGAGTACAGGCACACTCACAGCCACTGAGCCTCCACCTGCTGGCCTCAGGTGATCCTTCTGCCTAATATTAGCTGGGCATGGTGGCGCACACCTTGGTTCCAGCTATTTGGAAGGCTGTAGAGGGGAGGTCTCATCATGTTGCCCAGGCTGCTCCAAAACTGTGAGCTCAGCCGGGTTCGGTGGCTCAGCCTGTAATCCCAGCACTTGGGGAGACCGAGGCGAGTGGACTGCCTCAGCCCGTGGATTCAAGACCAGCCTGGACAACTTGGTGAGACCTCTTCTCTACAATAAATTTTAAAAATTGACTGGATGGGCTGAGGTGAGTGGGCTGCCTGAGCCTGTGGATTCGAGACCCGCCTGGGCAACTTGGTTGAGACATCATCTCTATAATAAAACAAAAAATTAGCTGGGTGTGGTAGCGTGTGCCTGTAGTTCCAGCTACTTGGAAAGCTGAGGTAGAAGGATTGCTGGAGCCCATCAGGTCAAGGCTGCGGTGGCTGGGAGTGGCTGCTGTGGTGGCCGGGAGTGGCCACTGCATTCCAGTCAGGGCGACAGAGTAAGACTCCAACTCAAAAAAAAAAACCAAAAAAAAAACATTGGCTGGGTATGGTGGCACACGCCTGTAGTTCTGGCTACTTGGAGGGCTGAGGCGGAAGGATGGCTGGAGCCCAGCAGGTTGACACTGGATTGACTGTGGGCACTCCAGCCAGGGGATGGAGTGAGACTCCAACTCAAAAAAAAAAAGAAGAAAAGAAACTGGGCTCAGATAGTCACCTCACCTCTGCCTTCCAAAGTGCTGAGATTATAGGCGTGAGCCACTGCGCCTGGCTAAGAACCATGGTTTAAAGTGCATACGTTTTGCTAGCTTTCAACCTGTTTTTAACCAACTAGTTGTGACCCATTGGTGAGACTTAATTGATTCTTTTAGGTCATGATTAACTTAAGAAAAATGAAATTACAAGTATTAGAATGCATCCCATATAGTTTTCATTATTTACTTATGCGTGTATGTGTTGGAGACAGGAATGCCCTTCCTCAGTTTGTTGTTAAGGAATGACATAGAGACTCAGAGATTGGTGGAGTGAAGCAGCTTTTTAAATATTGTTCTTGCAAGAATGGGTGTCCCTTGGGTGAGCAAGCACACCAAGGCAGTTACAACCAGCACATTTATGCCCTAAAATGCAAATTCCTCTCCTGGTTTCCCATAGGTTGTGTTCTGCAGAAGTTACATGTTTTCCCATATGATGCCTACATGACACATGTTGATTGGTTTTACAGAATCATTTCATTTGCTTGTCCTGTTTGCCAGTTGACTTACAGGATTACTATTCTGATTGGATTCTGCCAAAAGTTTAAACATGTAGCCTACCAAAGTAAAAAGCCTGCAAAAAGGGAGCACAAAGAAACAGGAAGTGAGTCAGCCAAAGAGAAGCACAAAACATTTAAATATCTTCTTGATAGCCCGAGATAAGCTAGGTTTCATTTTGAAAGTAAATTATCTTATTTCCCACAATATGTTTGTAATGAGATTCCATACATTTTTTTTAAGTATTGGTTTTGATCAAATGTTTATAAAAAGCTAGCAGCTTTAAATCCTTTGTTGACCTACAGAATTTCTGACTTCAACAAAGTTCTCAGAGTAAATTCATAGAAAGCATGAGATTAATAGAGCATAGCCTTCTCTGCAAATAAAGGATCTTGGTTAAGGAGAGTTACTATTTATTGATTCATTTATCAAATTCTGTATTTGTTGAGCACCTGTCTTGTGACAGGCACTGTTCTTTGTGCTGGGTATACAATAGTCAACAAAAGATACAGACCCTTCCCTTTGGAGTTCATGTTCTACTGAATGGACTGTAGAAAAGAATCGAATAAGTAAAGATTATCGTATGTTAAATAATGTTAGGGCTTGACAGTGAAAGAAAAGAGAATAGAGATTAGGAATGTGAACTAGAAGTTGATTGGAGTATTTGAGAATTTCACTGAGAAAGATACTTTGAATAGAGCCCTGAAGGCAGTAAGGTAGGTAGCTAAATGAAGATCACTCATATTGGAACTAGAATCTTGAACAACATAAAGAGCTTAGTGTGTTCAAGAAGTAGCAAGGAGGTTAGTGTCTCTATAGTGAAGTGGGTCGGGGGGAGGAGTACGAGATACCTGCAAGGTAGTGTGTCTGGTCTTCTAGGCATACTCTGGATTAATTGGAAAGCCATTAGGGTTTTTTGTTTGTTTTTGAGTAAGAGTCTCACTCTGTTGCCCAGGCTGGAGTGCAGTGGCATACTCATGGCCAACATAGCCTTGACCTGCTCTGCCCTCAGCCTTCTAAGTTGCTGGAACCACAGACACGTGCCACCACACTGCTAATTTTTTGATTTATTTTAGAGACATGGTGTCTCAAAGTTGCCCAGATTGGTCTCGAACCCCTGGACTCAGGCAGTCCTCTCACCTCTGCCTCCCAAAATGCTTGGATTATAGGTGTGAGCCCCCATGCCTGGCCAATTAGAGGATTTTGAAGTGAGCAGTGAGATAATCTGACTTGGTTTAACAGAATTTGTCTGCCACATGGAGAAGAGACTGAAGGTGAACCGAGGAAAGAACTACTGTTGTATTTTATTTCACTAGGGAAGTTGACTGGAGGGGGAAATTAGGAAACATCAGTGAATGGATTATAATTAAGGCCATGAGTTGGGATGAGATTATCAAGAGCATTCATTCCTTATTTGTCTACCTGCACTGTGCTAAACACTTGATATTGTATTATGTTGTTTGTCGGCTATGTGTAGATACTGTTACTCAATACACTGTATGCCCCTTTTCTGTTTTTTTCTTTCTATATTTTAAAATATAGGCACTAGTTCTTGCTGTGTTGCCCAGGCTAATCTCAAACTCCTGGACTCCAGAAGTCCTCCTGCGTTAGCCTCCCACAGTGCTGGGTTACAGGTATGAGCTACTGTACCTGGCCAGATACTTCCTTCTGTGCAAATATATTTTCCAACTCTACTACAAAGCAAGCTGCCATTGACTACTTGTTACTTTTTAAAAATAACTGTTACTGTAAGTCTAAGAAATAGGAATTTTTGCCTTTAAGATACTAAAACACATTGAAAAGTAAAAAAAACTTGCTAAAGAGAATGTACCTGATGTATGGCAGACTGAGGTTTCCAGCTTAATCTTCTCCATCTCAGCAGCCTGTGTTTCTAAATGCCGTACAATGGTGCCTTTGTAAAATTGCTTGTCCTTTATTACTTTGTGTAGTGATTAGTTGTTGGAGGGTTTTTCTTTTATTTTTTCATGAAAGAGATCATAATCAGTATAGGGAAAAATCTTTGATTCTGGAATCATAGTGACCTGATTTTTTTTTTTTTTTTGAATCAGAGACTTACTCTATTACCAAGGCTGGAATACAATGGCAAGATCATGACTCATTGCAGTCTCTGCCTTCTGGGCTCTGGCAATCCTTCTGCCTCCATTTCCAAAGTAGCTGGAACTACAGGTGGGTGCC
The DNA here is from genome assembly GCA_027257055.1 of Cephalopachus bancanus. NCBI lineage: Eukaryota > Metazoa > Chordata > Mammalia > Primates > Tarsiidae > Cephalopachus > Cephalopachus bancanus. Next base: position 438,586 of record JAPVLO010000817.1, read on the forward strand.
ACCATGCTTGGCTGGGTTTTTTTTTTTTTTTGATGTAGATGAGATCTCACTATGTTGCCTGTGCTTGTCTCAAACCCCTGGGCTCAAGCAATCCTACATCGGCTCCCTCAGACTGCTGGGATTACAGATGTGAGCCACCGTGCCTGGCCAGGGACCTGATCTTGTATCATAGGTTTTAAGCTGTTACTTATCCTGCTCGAGTTCTCAGTGTCCTTGTCTATAAAATGACAATGTTTGTAACTACTGCAGTATTTTAGAGGAGAATTAAATAAGGTAATACATTTTTCTGTATTACTGATGTATAGTGTGTGTTTATACTTAGGTGACAGTTTATATAAAGGAAGCGCTGGGACTGCTAGCCATACCCTTCAAGAACAAAAAAATTAGAAAATGGAACAACCACGTGTGATATGTGAGGAAGAACAAGGACCAGCATCAGAGAACAACATCAAGGAAATGAAACAAGTAGATGATGAAGATGCTGAGCTAATCTTTGTTGGGATGGAGCCTGTAAATGAAGATGCTGAGCTGATCTTTGTTGGGGTGACTTCAAATTCAAAACCAGTTGTTTCAAACATTTTAAACAGAGTCACCCCAGGTTCATGTTCAAGGAGAAAAAAGTATGGCCGTCTTAGAAAAGATACTGCTCACAAATTGCAGCCTACAAGTCATATGACCCCTGCATCAGAAGCAGTGACTGTCTTGCCAACTTCTCAGTCTGAATTGAGATCAACAGATAGTCCTATTATTATCGAGCCTTTGTCTAAATCTGATTGTAGAAATAGTTCACCAGAAGCCGTGCCTAATAGCTCTTTAGAGTTATGTCTCCTTTGATTACAGGTTCATTGCATCATCCAGTAAAAGCAGCACTTTCAGTAGGAGATATGAATGAAAGTCCTTGTGTATCAAATCGACTTTCCACTTCTGAAGTAAACAGCATAAATCCCAAAAGGGCTAAACTCAGGGATGAACTCATAGGGGGATATTCTTCAGCTCTTTCCCCTTCAGGTACCTTTCATACAATGAACACTCTGCAAAGTATACCCTCAAACAATGTTCATACCTCATTAAACCATGTTCAGAATGGAGCACCTTTTCCAACAGCTTTTCCAAAGGACAGTATCCATTTCAAGCCTATAAGTATAAATATTGATAGGGAAAATGGATTGGCAAAAACAGACTTTTTGAGTCTAGCAAGTCAAAACAAGACTTTTCATCCCAAGAAAGAAAATCTGATTATGTTACTTAGTGACTTTTACTATGGACATTATAAAGGAGATGGGCAGCCAGAGCAGAAGACTCACACAACCTTTAAATGCATCAGCTGCTTGAAAGTTCTAAAAAATGTTAAGTTTATGAATCATGTGAAGCACCATTTGGAACTTGAGAAGCAGAGAAATGACAGCTGGGAAAACCACACCATCTGCCAGCACTGCCACCGGCAGTTTCCCACTCCCTTCCAGCTGCAGTGTCACATTGAAAATGTACATACTGCCCAGGAACCCTCTGCTGTTTGTAAAATCTGTGAATTGTCATTTGAAACAGATCAAATCCTCTTACAACACATGAAAGACCATCATAAGCCTGGCGAAATGCCCTATGTATGCCAGGTTTGCCATTACAGATCATCGGCCTTTTCTGATGTGGAAACACATTTTAGAACATGTCATGAAAACACTAAGAATTTGCTTTGTCCATTTTGTCTGAAAACTTTCAGAACTGCAACACCATACATGTGTCATTATAGAGGGCACTGGGAAAAGAATGTACACCAGTGTTCTAAATGCCGGCTGCAGTTTTTAACTTTCAAGGAGAAAATGGAGCACAAGACCCAGTGTCATCAAATGTTTAAGAAGCCTAAGCAACTAGAAGGATTGCCTCCTGAAACAAAAGTTATTATTCAAGTGTCACTAGAACCTCTTCAATCAGGATCAGTGGAAGCAGCATCTATTACTGTGAGCACATCTGAACCTGAACCATCAACCCCTGGGTCCAAAAGTAGAAATTACAAAAAAAATCATTAATTTTTGTTTTAGTAAATCTTTTTTTTTTAATGTTTAAAAATTTATTTTAATTTTTTTGTAGAGATGAAATCTCACTATGTATTCCAGGCTGGTCTTAATGCTCTCTTCAGTTGTTCCTCCCACCTTTGTCTCCCAAAGTGTTGGGATTATAGGCATGAACCACTCACTGCACCCAGCCTAGTTTTAGTAAATCTAAAGAAAATATTTCAAACCAAATTTTTTAAAAACCCATAAAAAACTAAAATACCATACATTATTAATTAGCACCAAAATAATGAAATGAATGAATTATATATGAATTTTTTTTAACTTTATGCTATATAATATTATTTGACATTTGAGGTGTTACTTTAAAATATATTATCTGGTTTTTATGTTAACTATATTTGCTTAACATATGAAAGGTGTTTGTGTAGTTGTGTGAGTGAGATTTAAAAAAAACCACCTATTTATTATTTGGGTATTATTTTCATGTTACTCCTAAGCTTGACAGCTCTTTGATATATAGAATTCATAGAGTTTTTGAAATACTTAATTTTATTTTCAACTTTTTCCATGTACTAAAGATTTCACTGTTAACTCTAGTCAGACAGAAATGGTTTCAGTATGGCCTGGCCCATTTGCTGCTAAATTCACAGAAGTGCCTCTGTTGTGTTGCTATAAAATAACCTGGTTCTGATAGACTATTTGGCTGGAACCTCTTCAGACTAGATTAGTGGAACTAGCATCCACACATTTCTATTGTGTGGAATTAAGGAAAAAGCTGGGGCATGAACAGACACCAAGAAGTCAGAGGTTAGTCATCGGAGAGCAGTCGTTCCTTGTCTCAGTTGAGGGATAGACACACATAAGTTCTTGTTTTGGAGACAAAGCAGAAGGAACACTAAAGACTCAGTGTCTTTACCTGTCCTAAGAACAGCAAGGATGCAAAAGCATTCAAAGTAAAATGCCTACACTTGGTGAAGGGCCCCTGCAGATATCAAGCAGCCATTGTATGTCATTGGTTTCAGATAAAGAGCCTGTGGTCACTAATAGAATGGGGCCTGGTGCTAGTGGACTTGCTGTTGTATGATCTAAAGGTGAATTTGATTATTTTACACTCATTTCCCTTCTGGCCAGCTCTTTTTCTTTCTCTCTCTCTCTTTTTTTTTTTTTTTTTTGGTAGAGACAAGGTCTCATCATGTTGCCCAGGCTGGTCTCAAACCCCTGGACTCAGGCAGTCCTTTCGCCTCAACCTCCCACAGTGCTGGGATTACAGGCGTGAGCCACCACACCCACCTGACATTGGCCAGCTCTTAGTGGGGAATGAACTGGCAATATCCCTTTTAGCCACAAGTTAAGCAAGTTAAGTTTCCCAAGGGAAAGGATTCTTGACATCCATAGTTTGAACTGTATTGAACACTTAATTTTAAAGGAAAAGGGCCAAACAAATGGTATCTATCCAGTTCCCAGATTGGACTAAATTTAGTTCTTTCACTGTTAAGCTGGAAAGGGACTTGTCCAAGAACCGTAGGTTCAGTGGACAAAAATAGCCCAGGGCAACTGACTAAAATGAAACCCATAACAGGGTTTTATATGTTTTTCTGTGAATATATATCTTACCCTAATTGAATATGTGAAGCTTGCAGTTTTAAGTCTTGCCTTGGGCATGAATTTTTACACCTATCAGTTAATATTTTGTATGTATAATTTCCCAATTTATCATACTAATACTGTTTGGGTCTTGACACACACCCAGTGTGCAAGAAATGTGTCACTTATTTCAGTAAGTATTAAGTCTTAGAGTCAGTGTCCTTCGATCTAAGCTGTCCTATTTAGTCTATACTATACTGTGTGTGTGTGTGTGTGTGTGTGTGTGTGTGTGTGTGTGTGTGTGTCCGTGTGTCTGTCAAAAGTCTTACTCTATTGCCCAGGCTGGAGTGGAGTGGCATGATCAAGGCTCACTGCAGCCTTGAACTCATGGGCTCAATTGATCCTTCTGTCTCAGCCTCCTCAGTAGCTAAGACTATAGGCGTGTGCCACCATGACTGACTAATTTTTTGATTTTGTACAGACACTGTTTCACTATGTTGTCCAGGCTGGTTGTGAATTCTGGACTCAAGCAATCCTTTTACCTTGGCCTCCCAAAGTGCTGAGATTAAAAGCATGAGCCACCCTGCCTGGCCCCCAATCCCGTCTAATGTTGAAGAACTTTTTTTTTCCTGCCTTCCTCAAGGGCTTTTTCACAGAATTGTGGAGTAACTTTTGAGTACTAGTACTTAAACATCAGCAACATTAGATTCCTCTGTGGATTCCCAGCGTTGTCTTCTTGGGCATTGTTCTAGTGCCATACTTTGTTCCTCCCCAACGACCCAGGTGCCCAGCAGCCTTTCTTCACCATGTCAAGGAACTGTTGCTTTCATCTCCTTAAAGGCACCTTCCCTTTCCCTACTCCTCCTCAATCTAGTTAAATTTCCTAAGCTTTCACAAAAAGCTGGGAAGAGATAATCATCAAGGTTTTAGTATCCCCTTTAGAACTAGGGTAGGAGGCACTACAGATAACAAAGAAATTGTGAGTATATTGTCTACATTTTAGATAATTTTCCAGCTGCAGATTCATATATTGTGTTGCATTTATTTTCCTGATGCTTGCTTGCTTGGTTTTCATCTTTAACATTTTATTAGGCCTTTTCAGTTACTTTGCTTGTGTCAAGATAATTTAGCCTAAATCCTTTCTTTGGCTCTAGAATGTGTGTGTGTGTGTGTGTGTGTGTGTGTGTGTGTGTGTGTGTGTGTGTGTCACTTGTTCTGGATATTCCTGCTATGTCTAGATTTGCAGACTTTTCATACTTACCTTCCCTTTCTGTTTCTATGGTAAAAATATGAAATGTATTCTCTATTTTTGTGATTGCATAGTATTATCAAAGCTGTTACTGTTTTTTGCTGTTTCACTAAAGTATGCTCCTAAGGAGTACAAGTTGTCATTAATTGCCAACTGTGGATTCCAGTAATTTGGCCTTCTGCCTACCTCCTCTCTTTTCCATTCTCTGCCGTGCTTCTCTACCATTTCCCGCACTGATGCACTATTTTGACACACTGGCCTTGCGAATATTTTCCTTAAACAAATCAATTTCTTCCTGATCCAAAGATTTTGCACATGCTATTTTCTTTCTTAGAATGCCCTTCCCCAGGCCTGCATGGCTTGCTACCTCACTTAATTGTTTGATACTTCCTGTTCATTGATGCTTCACCCAGGTTCCTAAAATAATACTGACAATGAAATCTCCCTTAGTTTTGTTTTTGTTTTTTGAGTTAGAGTCTCACTCTGTCTCTCAGGCTGAAGTGCAGTGGCACACTCATGGCAACCTTGACCTGCTGGGCTCAGGTGACCCTTCCGACTCAGCCTTCCAAGTAGCTAGAACTACAGGCGTGCACCACCATGTGGACCCAGCTAATTTTTAAAAAATTTATTGTAGAGACCAGGTCTCGCCAAGTTACACAGGCTGGTCTCGAACCCCTGGGTTCAGGCAGTCCTCTCATCTCTGCCTCCCAAAGTGCTGGAATTACAGATGTGAGCCACTGTGCCTGGCCTTTTTTTTTTTTTTAAACCTTTCTCTTCCTCCTAAAGGCACTTTACCTCTCCCGACTGTTTTCTTACCTCCCTAATCTAGTAATATTTCCTAGTTTTTCATGAACTTTTTGGGAAGAGATCATTATAAAGGGCTTTGCTTCTCTTAGATTTGAACTAGCTTGAGTGAATTTCTGTGCCTGCAACAAAAAGAAAATAGAATGAGTTGAGTTCTTTCAGGAGCTTTCTCTGTTTTTTTGATACCTCTATATTTTTTTAAGGCAGTGTCACTTTGTTTTGTTTACAAATATATTGAATATGTCAAGATTACTATTTTGTTATCACCCTTTGTGAATTTCCTTGTCTATTTTCCTTGCTTGTTCTTTCAGGTAAAATTATTTTATCAATGTTGCCAAAAATTGTAATTAAAATACTAAAAATATTATAGTAATAAAATGTTTTGTGAAAAATCATTTTTGTTGTACTATTTTTCTACCAGTAACATAGTATGTTTTTATTTTTATTTAATTTTTACTTAGTATCAGTATGTAAACTCTTTGCTTTCTTGCAAATTGTGTTTGTTTTTAGTCTTTTTGCATTAACCAGTAGTACTTCTATACAGTGATATGTATGATGGAGGTAATAGCTTTCTTGTTGGTTTTAATGAGATGTGACTTACCATTAAAGGTGACAAGTATATTGCTTAACGAATGTGTCTTCCCATTTTTAGAATATTTAAAGAGAATTGTTTAGTTTTATTTGCTAGTTTACAGTATCTTTGGAGTAATCATTTACTTGTCTTTACTAATCCAAGGTTTTACTCAGTTGCATTCACAACTTTCTTGCTAAAAACCTTTCTTTCCTGAAGCAAAAGTAGTTCCACTGGGGATAGAATGTTGTTATCACTATTCAGAATCTATTCCTTTTTTCATTTCTAATATTAAAGTGTATTTCTTCTTTTCATTAGATTTGTTCTGGTTTTATCAATGTTTCTGATTTACTTTTTTCAAAAAGCAACCCCTGATTTGATTTATTATCCCAACTAGTTTTTGCTGTTCTCTGTTTTTGTATTTATTCATTATTTCTGCTTTCTTTAGTATTGCTCTTTTTTGGCGACTATTATTTATTTAGTTATTTTTGAAATCTCACTCTGTCTCCCAGGCTGGAATGCAGTGGCACGCTCACAGACTCTGCAGCCTTGACCTGCTGGGCTCAGGTGATTCTTCTGCCTCAGCCTTCCCAGTAGCTGAAACTACAGGCACATGCCACCACTCCCAGCTAATTTTTTGATTCATGGTAGAGATGAGGTCTTGCCAAATTGCCCAGGCTGGTCTCGAACCCCTGGGCTCAGGCAATCCTCCCAAAGTACTGGAATTACAGGCGTGAGCCACCATGCCTGGTTGGTAATTTCTTTCTTATTCCAAATGTTACATAAGTAATTTGAGTTATTTTGCTCTTAAAAGCGTTCATTATGTAAGTAGAGGAAAAAAGGTATAAGTTCCATTTCATGGGTAGCCTTCTTAGACTCTTCCTGGTTGTGAGACTAAAATGAGAACAGTTGCCATTGTGTGGCAAAACTTATATCAAAACATGAGTCTTTCTTAGCTATAGGACAAGCATTGGTAAACTATGGCCATTTTTAAACATTGTTAAAAAGAAAGAGACCCATGCAAGTGAACAATAACAACAAAAAGAACCAGAGACCCATATGATCTCTTCTCTTGATCCTTAACTCTGACCTCTGGGTTTTTGGTTTTGCTCTATGACATACTTCCTTTTTTTTTTTTTGTAATAAATGGTAGCACATGGTATAGCTGAATAGCCAGTCTACTTCCTCCCCATACAATATGTGTGGTTGCTCACTGCCACTACAGCCTCGACCTGTTGGGCTCAGGCAATCCTCTCACCTCAGCCTCCCAAAGTGCTGGGATTATAGGCGTGAGCCACAGTGCTTACCTGGGTTCTGGTTTTCACAAAGGCAGACAAAAGGATCACTCCAGAGGTAATAAAGGATCTGGACAGAGCGTGATGGAGGAGAAGGAGAGGAGTCTAGACCATGGTGTTGAAGTTCCAATGGCCCACTGGCACCATAGCCGGTATCTTTTTTTTTAGTTGGAGTCTCACTCTCTCACCCAGGCTAGATTGCAGTGGCATGCTCACAGCCACCACAGCCTCGACCTGCTGGCTCAAGCAGTCCTGCCTTAGCCTTCCAAGTAGCTTGAACTACAGGCACATGCCCCCACGCCCAACTAATTTATTTATTGTAGAGACAAGGTCTTGCAAGTTGCTCAGGTTAGTTTCCAACCCTTGAGCTCAGGCAATCCTCTCGCCTCTGCCTCCTAAAGTGTTGGTATCACAGGCATGAACCACCACACCTGGCATCACAGCTGGTATCTCTAGCATGATCATGAAATTATTTATTTGTTGTATTTACAAATTTTGGGTTATATTTTTGTGAAAAACACTCATTTAAGAAAGTGTTTTGAAATAATTGTAGATACACAAGAAGTTACAAAAATAATACATACAGTCCGGTATATCTTTCATCCAGTTTCTCACAATGGTGATGTCTTATATAATTATAGTATTACTGCTTATCTAGGAAATTGACATTGCCACAATACTGTTAACTACACTGCAGACTTTATCCAATTTTCACCATATTTCACATGTATTAATTTGTGTGTGTGTATGTAGTTCTGTGCACTTTTCTCCCATGTCTAGATTCATGTAACTACCACCATCATAAGTTACAGAACAATGTCCCTGCACAATGGGACATCTGCATGTTACACCTTTATTGCTGATAGTGGCAGAAATACAGAAAAATTAAAAAATGAACAACACTTGAACCATTTACAGATCTTAACCAATGTCATTTTTTTTTTTCTTTTGAGTTGGAGTCTCACTCTGTCGCCCAGACTGGGGTGCAGTGGCCTCGACTTACAGGCACGCGCTACCATGCCCGACTGATTTTTTTATTTATTGTAGAGATGAGGTCTTGCCAAGTTGCCCAGGTGTGTCTCGAACCCTCAGGCTCAGGCAATCCATTCACCTCTGCCTTCCAAAGCGTGGGATTACAGGCTGAGCCACCGATCCCGGCTCCACTGTCACTTTTTTTTTTTGAGTTGGAGTCTCACTCTGTTGCCCAGACTGGAGTGCAGTGGCTGCTCCCGGCCACTGCAGCCTCCACCTGCTGGGCTCCAGTGATCTTTCCGCCTCAGCCTTCCAAGTAGCCGGAATTTTAGCCATGCGCTACCACGCCCGGCTGATTTTTTATTTTTTTGATTTATTGTAGAGATGAGGTCTCGCTGCCCAGGTGGATCTCGAACCCTCGGTCTCAGGCAATCCATTCACCTCAGCCTCCCAAAGGCGCAGGATTACAGGCTGAGCCACACTGTCACTTCTAATGAGCCCCTTTTAAGACTTAGTCATCAGCCGCGCTCAGTGGCTCAGCCGGTAATCCCGCGCTTTGGGAGGCTGAGGTGACTGAATTGCCTGAGCCCGCGGGTTCGAGACCCGCCTGGGCAACTTAGTGAGACCTTATCTCTACAGTAAATCAAAAAATCAGCCGGGTGTGGTAGCGCGTGCCTGTAGTTCCAGCTACTTGGAAGGCTGAGGCGGAAGGATCGCCGGAGCCCAGCAGGTCGAGGCTGCGGTGGCCGGGAGTGTGCCACTGCACTCCAGTCTAGGCAACAGAGTAAGACTCCAACTCAAAAAAATAATAATAATAATAAAATAAAATAAAACAGGAGCCAATGAGTTTCACTGAAGGTGTGAATTCAGGCATAAATGTTATGTATTCTCACCTCCCTCCGGTCTCTATCCTCTGGCAAACACTACTGTGGTCTCCATTTCTATAGTTTAGTCAAAACATTTTTACCATCAATGAAATACATGTTTATTGCTTGAATGGCAGGTTAGGCTCTCAGGTGCACCCATCAATTGTTCCACTTTGGTGGACAACTCTGCCCACAAGGGTAAATCAAGAGTTCAGGACTTAAGTGTGTGAATTCTGGAAAAACATTTATTTTGTGCCATCTTCAAAACATCTTATGATGACTAAGTCTTTTTTTTTTTTTTTTTTTTTAGTTGAGTGGGATTACAGGCTGAGCCACCGAGCCCGGCTGCTCCTGTTTTAGAGGTGTTGTTTTATGGACTAGAAGAACATATCAGAGAGCAGAATGGCAGCAGCTCCTGTCATGAAGGGATTTACATTCCAACAACACAACTACCTCTCAACCATCTCTGAAATGAGAGGTTGTGATTGGTTGGATTTTCCAGGAGTATGTCAGAATGATTCCCGTCATAGAGATGCTCCAACAGAACCTAAAGGATGTACATATTCCTTCATCTATTCTCTGTCTTTATAAAATTATGAGTATAGAACACAAGGTAAATTGTAAACAAATTCTACCCTCTTGAAATTTAGAGTCCATTTGAGAAAAGAGATTAGTAAAATTTAGTTAGTAGAAAGTGTAAAAATATAGGTCAGAAAAAATGTCATTGTAACACATGATTAGGTGGGAGTAAAACTGCCTGAGAGGTCAAGGAAAACTTTTTGGAGGAGGTAAAATCTGAATGAAATCTGGTATTTGAGAAAGACTACCATGAAGAGAGATATAGTGGGAGTGCTGGAAAGTTCAGTGCTCGGGTGGTGCATTCTGGATGAGAGATCATCTTACACAGAGAATGAGAGAAGACAGACAAGTGTCTTCTGAATAACTAAGTGTAACTTGACTTAGCTGGATCATGGAGTGTGACTGAGGACTGAGAACGCCACAATTAGGATTTTGAACTTGATGTTTTAGATGGTGTGTTTGAACTTGATGTTTTAGGTGGTGTGTGTGACTTTTGAAGGGAAAAGAGTCAGGAGCATTTTTATTTTGAGTTGGAGTCTCCGTCACCCAGGCTGCTATGTCACCCAGGTGCAGTGGTGTGCTCACGGCCACATCAGCATCGACCTGCTGGGCTCAGGTAGTCCTTCTGCCTCAGCCTTCCTAGTGCTGGAATTACAGGTGTGTGCTACCATGCCCGGCTAATTTTTCAATTTATTGTAGAGATGAGGTCTCGCCAAATCGCCCAGTTTGGTCTCGAACTTGTGGGCTCAGGCAATCTCCTCACCTCGGCTCCCCATGTGTTGGGATTACAGGCTTGAGCCACTGTACCTGGCCTCAGGAGTATGTTTGTAGTTTAGAAAAATACTCTAAATACAATGTGAAATATATATTGGAGGGGCCTGAATAGAAAGAAAGGAACAGGAGAATGAGTAAGACTGATAATCCAGAGAGAAAGAAGAGTGTTCTCTCACAGGATTTACAGGAGAAGACATTCAAGAAGAATGATTCCAGTACTTTCAACTTCTGGTGAAGGGAAAGTCAGATAAAAAGTAAAATTCACCTGCAAAGTTGCCAGTTAGACTATCCTTTTTGATATTAACCAGAACGTTTCAGAAGCTAATGAAAAGCGAATTCGTTTTGCAGGGGTCTGCAGAGGGAATGGGAGAGCCTTGGGTAGAACAGCAAACTGACACTGGATCATGGCTCCCAACTCACCTATGGAAGAACCTCAAAAGAAGGACAAACACAGGTTTGTGGAAATAATGTAAAAAGAAAGAACAAGAAAGGAGAAGGGGCCAAAGTGGGAATCAGGGTGGCAGAGACTTTGTTTACATATGGGAAGCAGTATCATGGGGCACAGGGCTAGAGAACCAGGCTTCCCTGTGAGGGCAATAGCTAGCAAAAGGGCTTTGAGTTTGGCTCTTTTCTCTCTCCCTTGCTGTCCTGGCTTGATTGCTGCAAGTCCATTCACTACTGAGAAACTGAAAAAACAGCAACAACAAAAGCACAGCTTGGGCCAAACTGGGTTTGTAGCATAACAATAGAACAGCAGGGATTAACAGTACAGCAGGTGGTGCTTGAGTATTTCTTCTTTCTCTCCTCATCCCTCTCTAAACTCTAGGTTTAAAGGGAAAAAAATAGTTGTAGAAATCAGTCTCATGAGAATATACAGAAAGAAAGGGGTCTACAGTTAGCCAGATGGGGCAAAGTAACAGAAGAGGGTGGACTTTACTGCACCATAAAACTTCTATCCCTGGGCAGATCATCTCTCCCTATTTAAATTCACCAGAAGTAATATAGACTAATGCTTGGGCTTTAGTGCCTCCTCCTTATATCTTTCTAATTTGAATGAGCATACATCCTGTGGATTGGCCACAAAAGTAAATAGATACCTATAGACATGCGCAGGCTACAGAAAGAGTGACATTAGCTGAACACTTTTACCATGAATCAGAATTAATGAAGTGGACTATTAAGATTTAAAAATAGGTATAATATTCTAAAAGATATAAGGCAGATAATGGTAATTAATAAACAATGAAGAATTTTTGTATCAAAAGACTTGCAGTGGTCCTCAGTGCCCTGCATAACTTTTTCCCCCATCTCTTTCTGAACTATCTTAGTGTGGCCTATACTGACCTGATTATTTTTATTTTATTTTTTAATTTTTTTGAGTTGGAGTCTCACTCTGTTGCCCAGGCTGGAGTGCAGTAGCACACTCACAGCCACTGCAGCCTTGACTTGCTGGACTCAGGTGATCCTTCTGACCTCAGCCTTCCAAGTAGCAGGAACTACAGGCATGTGCCACCACGCTCGGCTAATTTTACTTATTTATTTATTTATTTGTTTATTTATTTATTTATTTATTTATTTTAGAAATGTGTTCTCACCAAGTTGTCCAACCAGGCTGGTCTTGAACCCATGGGCTCAGGCAAACCTCTCACCATAGCCTCCCAAAGTGCTGGGATTCTAAGTGTGAACCACCATGCCCAGCCCTGACCTGATTGTTTTAAGCTGTATCCCCATGCCATTGCTTAATTCCCATTTTCTGCTTTAAAATTATCCATAACACTCAAACAACTTCTAACATACTGCATACTTTGTCTTTCTTATCTGTTTTTTACCATTATAATATATTTTCCATGAGGGCATTTATCTGTGTTTGACTGTATACTCAGTACCTAGGATATTGCCTAACTTATAGTGGGTATTGAATAAATATTTGAACTGAGTCCTTAAATGAAGATGGTACAAGAGATAGGGAGATTAAAAATAAGAAATTAGTCTCTAGATTTATTACATACAGAAGCAAGGGCACAAAGTAAAAAGAGAAGGGAGGTAGAAAGGAGGAAAGAGAGAGGGAAGAAAGAAGAGAGACAAGAAAGAAATAAGAAAATATAAAATATGTCTATATCAATCTGGACCTAAAATAACAAAAGATACCTATGGAGTGAGAATGTTGTGAACTTGGGAGCAGAGCAAAAAATAATTGAGAGCTTTGTAAAGTGCTTTCTTTGCTTAGGGGAAGAGGAAGATATTTATACATTTAAGTTATGAATTAAAACCAGAATGAAATGCCAATAAATACCACTAGAATGGCTAAAATTGGAAAGATTTACCATATCAAGGACTAAGGGCAACAAGAACTCTCATCACATTGTTGGTAGGAATGTAAAAATTACCCAGGAATCCCACTTGAGGTATTTACAACATGTGATAACATACAGACAGATAGTTGTTTTCATAGCAATTTTACATACAATAGCCCCAAACTGGAAACAGCTCACATGCTCATCATAGTGAATGAGTAAACGAATGATAGTACATCCATCCAATGGAATTATATTCAAAGAAAAACACATTGATACATGCATGACAAGATGGATGAATAACAGAAGTATCATGTTAAGGAGCCAGATATAATAGGCTGCACACTCCATGAGTCTATGTACATGACATTCTAGAAAATGCAGAACTATTTCAATAGAAGACAGATCAGTGGTTACTAGGACTTAGGGAAGGCAACTTGCTACAAAGGGTCACAGGGACACATTTTGGGGTAAGGGAATGTGTATTCTTTATTATGGTGGTAGTTCTACAATTAGGCACATTTGTTAAAATTTCTTGAACTACTCACATCAAAAAGACATGTTTTAGTTGGGCGTGGTGGCTCACACTTGTAACCCAAGTACTTTGGGGCACTGAGCCAGGAGGATTGCTTGAGCCCAGGAGTTCGAGACCAGCCTGGGCAACATAGCAAGACATCAAGTATACCCCCCCCAAAATTAGCTGTGTGTAGTGATGCATGCTTATAGCCCCAGCTACTTAGGAGGCTGAGGAGGAAGGATCAACTGAGCCCAGGAAGTCAAGGCTGTGGTGAGCTGTGATCTTGTCACTGTACTCCAGCCTGGGCAACAGAGTGAGAAACAAACTCAATAAAAACAAAAAGAGAAAACCCCCCCAAAACCCAAATCTGTCTCAAATTAAAGAATAAAGTTAGAGGGGAAAAAAAAAATGCACTTGAGTATTTTCCCAGTTAGCCAGAACACTGTTGTTTATGTTGATTTTCATGGCATAATTATTAGTTCTATACTCAGTGCATATTTGTCAAGTGAATAAATTGATGAGGATGATAAACCTATTTGGTTATTAGAGATTTTAAGAGGGTTTTATTTTTTACATTAGAGTAATATGGAAAATGAGGTACATATTTACCGTAAGTGGAATATTTATTTAGAAATAGTTGGGGTTTTTTTTTGTTTTTTTTTTTTTTTGAGTTGGAGTCTCACTCTGTTGCCCAGGCTGGAGTGCAGTGGCACACTCACGGCCACCCCAGAGTCGACCCGCTGGACGCCGGTGATCCTTCCACCTCAGCTTTCCAAGTAGCCAGAACTACAGGTGCATGCTGCCACACCTGGATAATTTTTTGATTTATTGTAGAGATGAGGTCTCACCAAGTTACCTGGGCTGGTCTTGAACCTGCGGTCTCAGGCAATCCACTCGCCTCGGTCTCCCATAGTGCTGGAATTACAGACTGAGACACCGAGCCCGGCCTAAAAATAGTTTTAAACATAAATTTCATTTTTTTAATTTTAGAGTTGTGGGGTACACGTGAGGATTTACTACATAAGTAAATTGTGTGCAGGCGAGATTTGGGTTTCTAGTGGCTCTCTCGCCCTCTATTTTCTATTTTCTTTGAGTTGAGGTCTCACTCTGTGGTCCAGGCTGGAGTACAGTAGCACAATCACGGCCCACTGCAGTCTCAACCTCCTGAGCTGAGGTGATTCTTCATCTCAGCCTCTGAGTAGTTGGGACTACAGATGTGCTCCACTACTCCCAGATAATTTTTTGATTTTTCTTTTTTTTTTATAGAGATGAGGTCTCATGTTGCTCAGGCTCAAACTCCTGGAATCAACAAATCCTCCATTGGCTTCCTAAAGTGTTGGGATTATAGGTGCGAGCCACTGTGCCTGGCAAATATTAAGTACATTTAATATTTAAATACACTAGGGCGTATTCATTTGCCTATAGTTGAAAACTCTGTATTTGTAGACTAGTTAGTAAGAATGTAAAACAGTCTCAGTGCACTAATAAACAAAAAGGTTTATTGAGCTCAAATTTATATCAATACATGCATATATAATCAGACCACATACATACACACACACACACGCATACACACACAGATGCATTTACAAATGAGTAGAAGAAAGTACTCAAAGAATGTCTAGTGGAGATAAAAAGATGAAAAGTTCCTCAGTTCTGTGTGTGTGTGTGAGTAAATGTGTCTAAAATCTACTTTATTATATTGTATTCATTTTAAAAAATTTTAAAGATGTGGGGTACAATTCAGGATTAGGTATACAAGTGGTCATTGTACAGGTAAAGTTTGGGCCTCCCTTTGGTCCCCACTTTGCCTGGTTTGAGAACAGGTATCCTTATTGATGTTTTGTGCTACCCCCTCCCCTGGCAGTTTCAAGGTACTGCCAGTCCCTTTCATGTAGTAGTATGATAAATATTCAGGGTCTGCTAATGAATGAGAACATGTGGTACTCAGTTCTGTTTCTGTGATAGATCACCAAGTATGATAGACTCTAAATCCATCCAAGTTGCTGTGAAGTCCATAATTTTTTCCTTATTTATGGCTGCATAATATTCCATCATGTTTATTACCACTTTTTTTTTTTTTAAAGAAAGGATTTATGGAGAGGACAGAAAAGCTCCCACAGTGGGAGGGGACCCCAGGGGGTTGTCTACACTTTTTTTTTTAATCCACTTCAGTTCAGTTCATTAATTGAAGTCAGCATAACACAAATATCAGAACTTAGCTATGCAAAAGAAAAGACAACACTATGGAAAAGGGGAGGTTCTCAATCCAGTCTTGGATCCTGAAACAGGAAATTATGTGTGTGTATATATGGGTTAGGGAGCTGAGATTTCAAAGTGTAGACTTTGTATCTGTTTTTTGTGTCTGTTTTACTGAGTATTCTATATTCCACCAAGGGCTTTAGCTTCCTCCTCCTTTTTAAGGCTGTGACCTGAGGAACTCAGATTCTTTCACTGATCTCCCCATATTAATACTGAAATGACTGTTAGTGACCTTTCATGGGCAGAGGGTTGTAATGGGTCCTCATATACAATACCTTTATAACAATTGCAAGCCACACATTCTACGGGCTGAATTGTTCTTCAAAACGCTGGTCCTTTGGAAAAATGTGAATGCCTTTGTTAAGAGATGCTCCCCAAGTCATTGCCACCCCTATTCACCTGTTGAAGGAGATGTCCAAGGCTGTCCAGTAAGTCCTTGTGAGTGTGATTACAAGCCATTCCTTTGGCACACCCCAGCAGATATGCACAGGCAGTGCCTCAGTCTCCTCCACAATCAGCCAAACCTTGTAGATCCTAATTAGTCAATGTCTTTGTTATCTATTGCTGTGTAAAAAATGATCTCAAAACAGTGACTTAAAACATCCTGGTTTCTGTGAGTTAGGAATCAAGGGATTACGTAGCTGGGTGTCTCATTCAGTTGCAGGCAGGCTGTCAGCAGGCTACAGTCCTCTGAAGGCTTGACTGGGGTGGCAGGATCCACTTGTCAGCCCACTCACATGACTGGTGGCAGAATTTTGCTTCTCACCATGTGTGCTTCTCCACAGGTTGCCTCAGGACAGAGTATCTATTCCACCCAGAGCCCCAGGACAAACATTACAAGAGAAAGCTACCAAATGTCAGGAGTAGCCTCCTCTCACTTCCAAGTTTCACTTGTTAGAATCTGGTTGTTACACAGGGGATTCAAGATGGTCTCTGTATATTGTCCCCTATGTTGTTTACTTCCTCACAGCAGGCTGGGACCATTAGCTTAAGCCTGCCAGCACAAAAATCAGATTGTTA
Source organism: Cephalopachus bancanus (assembly GCA_027257055.1). Taxonomy (NCBI): domain Eukaryota; kingdom Metazoa; phylum Chordata; class Mammalia; order Primates; family Tarsiidae; genus Cephalopachus; species Cephalopachus bancanus. The sequence goes on from JAPVLO010000817.1 coordinate 455,385, forward strand.
CGTGTCCAAATGCTTCAAATATATACCAGAAGAGCATATTTTTAGCCATTTAGAGCTTGACTGTTTTGTGTACCCCACTATACTCATTTCTGCTAGCCATTTATAAGAAAGACCTTGAGTTGTAAAAGTACTCAACCTGCTTCTTCTCTTCCTGGCTCTGTGACCCAGAGATTCCTGGCTATGCTGCTGAGAGACATCTCCTGGACATGTATGTTTTATTCCTAGTGTGTTCCCTTTCTTCCTCTTATGCCTTTTCCTTAATCAGTCTCTAAATCTCCAAACTCACTACACAGTCACTCAGTACAGCCCACACTTGAGGGAGGGAAGTACAGAAGGATGTGCATAGGTGGAGGTGAAATTCACTTGGTAGTCATCTTAGTGGCTTCCCACCACAATTCACCCTCTGGGTCCCAAAGACTCATATCCCTCTCCGATGGCAGACATATTTCCTAGGACTTTATGTTCATCATTGTACATAAGAAGAGGGAGGAGCTGAAGAGCAAAGGGTGAAGTTGAGACAGGATGTTTTTGTCTCACATTGCCATCTGTGTCTGTCACTGTGAAAATGGTTGCTGTACCATTTTCCCCAGACAAGATACTGGATGGAGAAATTTTGGGAAAGAGAGGTTTGAATGAATCATTGCATCTCTTCTTTATTCCATTTCATATACATCAACATCCTTGTTGAGTAGAGAAGCTAAAATCTTGGGCTCTTTTAGCATTTTAGCTTAAGTTTCTCAGGAACCCAGCCAATCAGGTGCATATTTGATCACATATGCAGTTGACTGTCTCATGGTCAGATGCTTCATTTCTACCAAGGCCCAGTATCAATTTGTGCTCCAGAAAACTTGGAAGATTACATTGTGTTTTTTTTCCTTAGGACTTACCAGATACTTCATGTATGTGCCTGTGTGTGTGTGTGTGTGTGTGTGTGTGTGTGTGTGTATTTGTGTGTGTTGGGTCATATTGCTCAAATGTTAGGGTTTGCATGTATCATAACCTCAGAGCCCTTGTCTTTTCTGAGACCCTTTAAACCTATAGCTTCTGTCACCTGGTAATTTGGTGGAAGAATATTCCCATGAGTGAAATACAGGCTTCTAGAGGCCTCCTAAGTGTGTACTTCTCTCTTCAGGGTGGGAATTGTGAGAAGTAATAATTTGTCTTCCTCTGGAGGAAAAGTCCTGTCATGTCACAGACTTATGGCCCTATAGAGACCTCACCAATATGATGACCACCTGAGACTTTCCAGTGTGTGTCTCCTATCTGAAGCACTTGTTATGCCAACGTTACTACTGTACTTTCCATCTCTTGCCCATCTGGTGTGATTAATGTGGTTTCTTCAATATAGTGAATCAGCATGGTGTTCTATGGAATGTCTAGACGGTCCAGGTATCTTAGGATTCACAGAGTAGAAGAGTTTATGCATCCCTGGGACAAAACTTAAGGCAACTTTGTCCATTCCATGTAATGTAGTGGGAAATAGAGAGGCCATGACACCGAGACTATTATAGGAAGTGGCAACTTTATTATGCCAGAGGGCTCGGCGGACTCGATGGGCTAATGCATCCAGGTCGAGTCCTTCTTCATACTGTAAGTGTGGGAGGGTCCATTCATGCAAATGAGGCCATCACCACCCCCAGTTTTGTAATCCTATCCTGGGCCCTGGATCAGGTCTTTGTCTGAGGGTGTCAGGGGGATGGGCAGGGATTGGGCTGTGGGGGAAGAGGGGACAGAGAGGACACAGCTGTGAGACTTGAGCCAAAGTCTCCCATCGGAAAGGGTTAGGTGGCTGGTCCCAGCTCTGATCATTCCAGGGCCCCTTGGGAACAGGCCCTGAACGCCCCCTGGTGTCCACGCGTAGACATACCATTCTGTGACAGTGAAGAGATCCCCTCAGAGCCAGCCTTCCCTCCCTACTGCTCTGTCCTGAACTGCTTGACTCAGGGTCACGCCAGGCAGCCCCTTATGTGGCCTCCCCACTACCTGAAGGCAGTTTATGCTGTACCAGTTTATGGACAGATTCTCAGGGATGAATCTGTCCATGAAACTCTTGGCTGTTTGTTGGATCACAAAGGAATCCAATCTCTTGTAGAAAATCCTTAGATCAGGGCCAAGAGCAGACTAGATCCCATGGACGTATGTCCATGCCTGCACTTGAAACCTGATTCTTTCCTCTCATGTGATTCCTCCCTAGTGGCCAGCACTCTTCTTCCTCTGTGGATCCTGCAGTGCTGAGGAGAAAGGGAGCTTTTCTCTTGTCGGAATGATATGGGGGAAGAAGCTGAGTGTGCATTCCTAGAAAGTTATGATGTGGAAATCCTTACTGGTCTATGTTTCCACAAACTTCAACACTCATCGTTATACTATGACCTAGGAATCTATTCTAAGCACAAAATACAGTTTTCAGAGAGTCATTTGAAATGACATTATTTACAGTATTTGCAGTAAACGCACTAATGTTCAAGAATGTAATGAGTTAAATGTTTAAGTTACTTGGGCCAGTGTCTGGTTCCCGAGGAGCCTGATTGTGCGAGCTGTTATGATCAATTGCTCCAAATAGAGGGTTAGAGAAAAAACATGGTTTTTTTTCCAAGAATGATTGTTGTCAATCTGTTAAAATGAGAAAAAAAATAATCTCTGACCTGAAAAAACATGCAGTATATTTATTTTGTCAACAAAATCAAGCTTCTGCAAAAAAGATAGCCCCATTTTCTCAAACCACCAGAAAAAAACCAAAGGTTTATGTATGACTAGAAGAGTTCTGGAAGTATAAACACCAGGATGTGAACCTATTTTATTTTGGGAAGTCACCTGACTAGAGAGGAGCAGGAGGATTGTCAGTCTGACATCTTTATTTTGAGTGTGTTACAATCTAGTCCCGTTACTGTGAGGTTTTAAATTCATGATATTTTAAAATCAGATTAATAAATGTCTAAAGTAGTCAACTAAGCAAAATAGGTCTATATGTGTATCTGAAAGAAAATATACATTTTAATTTTAAATTTATAAGCATAACCTTGTGATATTATCTTTAAGTCTTTTTTAAACAGGCAGTTTTAGATTTTATGGTATAAAGCACATGGCAGGTGTTTTACAAAATTTTATTCATTAACATGTAGAAACTTGTGTTTGCAACCTGCGTTTTCTTTTCTTTCTTTCTTCTTTTTTTTTTTTTTTTTGAGTTGAAGTCTCACTCCATCGCCCAGGCTGTGGTGCTGTGGCATACCCATGGCCACCGCAGTCTCGACCTGCTGGGCTCAGGTGTTCTACCACCTTAGCCTTATGGAACTACAGGCATGCACCACCAAGCCTGGCTAATTTTTTAACTTATTGTAGAACTGAGGTCTCGCCAAGTTGCCTAGGCTGTTCTTGAACCTGTGGGCTCAGGCAGTCCTCTCACCTGGACCTCCCAAAGTGCTGGAATTATAGGCGTGAGATACCTCGCCTGGCCCACAACCTGTATTTTCTAACAATTGCTTCCTCTTTGATAATGCAGTGCTTTTTTTTTTTTTTTTTTGAGTTGGAGTCTCACTGTCATCCAGACTAGAGTGCAGTGGCCACTCCTGGCCACCGCAGCCTCGACCTGCTGGGCTCCAGTGATCCTTCCGCCTCAGCCTTCCCAGTAGCCGGAATTACAGGCATGCGCTACCATGCCCAGCTGATTTTTTGATTTACTGTAGAGATGAGGTCTCGCTGCCCAGGCGGGTCTTGAATCTGCGGGCTCAGGCAATCCACTCACCTTAGTCTCCCAAAGGCGTGGAATTACAGGCTGAGCCACTGAGCCCGGTGATGCAGTGCTTTTTTAAAAGCAAATTTTGTTTTCTTTTTTTGTTTCAGTTTAATGAACAGGGATTTCCTAGGCTGAGCAGTCTCTCTCACACCCAGACAAGGCTATCTATGTCCGCTTTTTGCTTACAGGTGCTTTTCCTGGTTGGTACCCTTCAATTTTCAGGCTGTGGGCAGTGACACGAGCATGTCCTCAACTGAATCCCCTAGTTAAGCCTCATCCTGGGCCCAAAGCAATGTAGCCAATGAGGTGAGAGGCAGTCTGCATTTGGTAAATAATATTGACTTAAGCCAGGCTTGGTGCCTCAGCCTGTAATCCCGTGCTTTGGGAGGCTGAGGTGAGTGGATTGCCTGAGCCTGCGGGTTTGAGATCCGCCTGGGCAGCGAGACCTCATCTCTACAATAAATCAAAAAATCAGCCGGGCACGGTAGCGCATGTCTGTAGTTCCAGCTACTTGGAAGGCTGAGGCGGAAGGATCGCCGGAGCCCAGCAGGTCGAGGCTGCGGTGGCCGGGATCAGCCACTGCACTCCAGTCTGGGCGACAGAGTTAGACTCCAACTCAAAAAATAATAATAATATTGAAGTAACTAACTTGTGTTAAGTGCTGTATTTGGCAGTGGATTTACCAGGCTGAGTTAGACAGCCTTATCTCTGCCTCATGGAGCTGACCTTGATGAGCAAATCAAATAAGAGTTTGAATCATACAGAGGTCTCCCTTCCTCACATTCACCACTGGAGGCAGGGAGACCATTGGGGCCACTTCTACACTTGGTTCTGTGAAGTGATGAAAACTGGTAGTAACTTGGGGAGGAGGGAATCAGGAAAAAAATGAGGGAATAGTTCTTGGGTTCAAGTGAAGATGATGAGAAGTTCATGAAGTAGATGTAGATGGGGTAAGACAGAGATGACCAACAATATCTAGGTGAAGGGGCTGCCAGGTAATGAGAGATTAGGATTTGGAAACCAGTGCTTTAGCAATCCAGGAAGATGAGCTTGGTCAGGACAAGGAGCCTGTTGACCAGTGGGTCGTGATAGGCAGAACTTGCTAGGGCTGTCAGGGAAGGGGGGCTGGAGCCCGGCTTTAGCAGGTGTGGTTTGGAGAATGCAAGAAAAAACTGAAAGGAGAAGTAAACACCCCTTCAGGAAAGACTAGATGAGAAGTGTAAAATGGAGACTTCCATAGTCTGCATGTCCTTTTTTGGAAATTTCATATAATCAGAATCTTGTTACTTTGTGGATTTCTGTCAGAGAAGAAGATAAACACAATATTTCTGGGTCTATTAACCTGTAAGATATCAGTTAGTTTATCTCCAACATGCAAAGTTTGCTTTAAATGTCCCTTCTTGGACTATATACTGTGTTTTAAAAATGTTTTTTAACCAATTACTGGTGTCCTCATTAACATAGCAGTTTAATAAAATATTTGACACATGTTCTTTCTGTATTTTGATGAGTCAGGTGTTTTTGTTTTGTTTGAGAGTTGGTGTCTCACTCTGTCGCCCAGACTGGAGTGCAGTGGCACACGCCCGGTCACCCCAGCCTCGCCCTGCTAGACTCCGGCGGGTGATCCTTCTGCTTCAACCTTCCAACTAGCTGTAACTACAGGCTAATTTTTGATTTACTGTAGAGATGACGTCTTGCCAAGTTGCCCAGGTGGGTCTCTAACCCTCAGGTTCAGGCAATCCACTCACCTTGGCGTCCCAAAGTACTGGGATTACAGGCTGAGCCACCAAGCCCAGCCATGATTCTTAAGATGTAGTAAATATTTACTTTTGGGGACTTTGGCCTTTTTAAAAAGTTTTATTTTGTAGAGATGAGGTTTCACTATATTGGCCTGGCTGGTCTTGAACTTCTGACCTCAAATGATCCTCCTGCCTTAGCCTCTAAATGTGCTAGGATTACAGATGTGAGCTACTATGCCTGTCCTGACCTTGCTGTTTTCTAGAGATCCTTTCCTTTTATGGGGCAGTGGACTGTAGATGAATATTTGGGGTCATCAGGCTATACGTGATGACTGAGCTGGGAAAGGAGTTGAAGAAAATTACAAGAGTCTAGTATATAAAAAATGAAGAGGCCCTAGCACTGAGGACATAACATATTATTGATTAGTGACAGAGCACTGAAGGAAGGGCACAGAGAAGAGTACTTGGTTGGTAAATACCTGAAGAATTTTGTCAGGGCTCTTAACAGTCAGCTTTGTGTCATGGAGGGCAAAGCCACAGTTGATCCCAGCTCCCAGGACACAGAAGAGGAGGAAGACTAAGATAGCATCAAGGCGACCAGGACTCCATGAGGTGAAGAATGTCAGCAGTGTCCCAGGATTGACCTGGGAGAAGTTATGTTGGGATAGGAACAGAAAGGGATCTCACATGGCACGTGTGGCCTGAGATAAAGGTTTTGGTGTTGAGCCCCTGGGTTTGGTCATCATCTGAGGTAGAGAGGTGAGGGAGAAGTGCCCGTATGAGGTTGGGCAGTTGAGCCACTGGTTTAACTTTTTTTACTTTAATATTTTTAGAGGCAAGGTCTTGTTCTGTTGCACAAGTTGGAGTGCAACGATGTGATCATGGCTTACTGAAACCTCGACCTTCTGTGCCCAAGCAATCCTCTTGCCTCAGCCTCCTGAGTAGCTAGGACTACAAGCATGTGCCATCATGCACAGCAAACTTATTTATTTATTTTTTTTGTAGAGACAGGGTCTTGCTATGTTGCCAGGCTGGTCTTGAACTCATGGTCTTAAGAAGTCATTCAGCCTTGGCCTCCCAAAGTTCTAGGATTATAGGTATGAACTACTGTACCTGGCCTGGTTTCCCATATCAAACATTCTCTATTCTTACTCACTATGGGAAGGCAAGGCCACTATGGATTTTTTCTTATGCTGTTTTCTACCTCTCCTGAGATACTGAATTTCATATCAGTGTCTCATGAATGAGAGCTGGTATGACGTGGCCTGGAATTGATCAGTTACAGGGCCATTGGAAACATCACAGATCAGCTGTGAGATAGGAAACACAGGGCCTGTGTCCTCATCTAGCTCACAACATCCATAGAACATTTGGATAGACCCAGTGTGAACGAAGGATAAGGTTGGAGCACAGAGTGATGCACGTGGTGGGGCCACTTGGACAAGCTTCCTATCCTTTTTCTCTTCTTTTCAGAGTCCACATCTCCCAGACACATGATGAGCGTGTGACTATGCCTAGCACCAACTCCAAGGATGAGCCTTGTGTGGCCAAATCAATCAGACAGCCCACTCAGAGGTGATCATGTGAGTGATCTGGTTCAGGTGTCCTGAAGGCTGAGATTCCTGATCAATGAGTCGGGGAGGGCAGATCTCACTCATTCTGGAAAGTTTGCCATCTGAATGTGATATCTGGGACTGAGAAAGCATTTTGCCCCCATGTAGGAAATTGTCCTAAGGACAGGACTGATCATCAAGGAGGGAGAGAAAATCAAAGAGTCAGGTAGCTTTCATTGGCCCTGATTACACTTGTTTCTTCTGAAATGTTAACCATTTGCCTTTCTGATATCCCAGCCCAAACTTCATAGCCTGCTCTGAACTTACAGAGTCTTAAACAGAACCACATGTACCTGTTATGCCCCTTCATCTGAGAGTCTCCAGAGCAAGTTGATAAATGACCAAGGTGTCACATCTAGCAGGACAAGACTCAGTCCTGCAGGACGAACAGCTCTGTGCCTGCCCCAACACTGGTTTTCTTGCTCAATGTTGTCATTTGTGTTTCACCAGTGGACTTTGGGAAAGTCATTATTTCCTCAATAAACAATAATTTGGCTAGTATAAAATACACATTTTGCTGGGCTCAGTGGCTCAGCCTGTAATCCTGCGCTTTGGGAGGCTGAGGTGAGTGGACTGCCTGAGCCCGCAGGTTCAAGTCCCACCTGGGCAACTTGGTGAGACCTCATTTCTACAATAAATCAAAAAATTAGCCAGGTGTGATAGCGCGCACCTGTAGTTCCAGCTACTCGGAAGGCTGAGGCGGAAGGATCGCTGGAGCCCAGCAGCTCGAGGCTGTGGCCACTGCACTCCAGTCTGGGCAACAGAGTGAAACTCCTACTCAAAAAAAAAGAAATACACATTTTAGATAGAAAAATGGACCTTCCATAGTTGTCTTCTGATGTAAACAGTGGAATAAATTCTTCCTTCCTCCTAATTACTCCCTCATAGTATTTGTCTTTCTTTAGGTACATTTAATTGTGTTTCAATAGTTTCCTTTATTTCTCAAAATAGACTCTGTCTTGGCATATAATAACCCTTCCTAACACCTACTTCTCAGCACTGCCTTCACAGTCGCTGCAGAAGATGACTGGGATTAGGATGTATTGACTCATCAGCCTTGATCCTACCTAGAAGGACTGCAGACTCCCTACTCTAAGTCCTTTGGTTCATTCTGGAGCAGGGTCTCAGTCCTCTTTAACCTCTCCAGTCCTTTTGGCCCCTTTTCCTCATCAGGTTTATCTACACTAAAGGACACAACAAGAGTCCTGAGTCAGCAGGGATATCATAGCTGTGGACCAACCAGCCTGTGGGCTCCTTGTCTCTGTTCAGAGCTTACTGGGGCCCAATTGCCTAGTCCTGCCTGGGAGACCCCGAGTTATACTTACCAAAGCTCTTCTTCTCTAATGATGCCCAGACAAAAAAGGTCAGATTGATGGTAGAACATGGAGAGATTGAAAAGTATAGTCAAGTGGATGTTATGCATTGTTTGAAAATAAAATAATCTTCTGTGAGCATTAAATGCAACCAATTCCTGAATCCCACACCATCAGTTTCCTAATGTGAGATACTGTGCTTTTCCAAAGTCACAGGTTTCTAATATGTGGACATCACTGACAATTATAAGTTTATTCTTCAAATTATGTTCTTATAAATGCTTTGAAATGTTAACAGGCCTAGGGAACATCTGAGGAGGACCAGTCTTTGGAGCAGGCTGTGTGTGGGGATGGAGACTCACCTATTCTTCCCTGGTCTCTTGGTTGGGGTGACAAGACTAATTCCTATTACCTTCAGTAACTGCATGCTGTGTAAAGGGATTCTATGTCCTATGCAGCTTAAGCATGAAAAGGATGCTCTGTTTTTCCACAAATATCCTGGAGATATGCTGCTGTGAGGAACCCATTTTAGTATGCAAGGTAAGAGGAGGCTACAATTACCAAATTGTGTTCTTGGCTGAGCCCAGGTGTGACAGCAAAGGAAACAGCAACAGCCTGGCCCAAGTAACCACTGTTGAGTGATGGATGTGGCTGGTAGGTGGCACTCAGGGAACTCTTGGCTCATTTTCCCACATCCTACAGCACTGTAGGGGCCCTGAGGATCCTGTCCTAGGTCTGGGAGCCATAACCAGCGCTGTCCTCCTGCCAAAGTCTAGTGAAGGTCAGGGAGCCTGAGTGGCCAGACCTGGTGTTGAGATTCTATCTGGGCCCTTGAGAATCAATTGACATATCTATAAATAATGAATCTGGGGGGCACTACCTGGGAGTTGTTGGTACTGTGGAGCATGCCAGTCTCTCCAAAAGTTGGTGCTGCTTTCAGAGTAGGAGGTAAGACCTTGGTAATTAACTTAGATATGGATCTTCATAATTAATTGAGGAGGCCACAGGGGAGAAGGGAGTGTTAGGAAATGGGGAGAAACCCAAGATTTGAGAGGGAAAGTTGTGAATTAAAGATTGGAAAGAAAAAAGGTGAGGGTGGTCCACACTTTAGAAGAGACTAAAGGAGAAGCCAGTGGGGAAATTGGACAGGATCCAAAAGGGAGATCAGGTCAAGATGAGATTTAAAATGTGTTCCCTATGTAGTTTTAGATTTAGATTTTGTCTGTTTGCTAGTTTAAGAAAACAGAGTCTCAGCTGGGCTCGGTGGCTTAGCCTGTAATCCTGTACCTTTGGGAGGCTGAGGTGAGTGGATTGCCTGAGTCCGCGGGTTCGAGACCTGCCTGGGCAACTTGGCGAGATCTCATATCTACAATAAATCAAAAATCAGCCAGGCGTGGTAGTGCGCGCCGCCTGTAATTCTGGCTACTCGGAAGGCTGAGGCGGAAGGATCGCCAGAGCCCAGCAGGTCGGGGCTGCGGTGGCTGGGAGCGGCCGCTGCACTCCAGTCTGGGAGACAGAGTGAGATTCCAACTCAAAAAAAGAAAAAAAAAAAAAAGAAAAGAAAAGAAAACAGAGTCTCTTCTAGCTTTGAAGCTATCCTCTCCCGTTGTTTCCCTTCCTGGACCGGGGGTTTCTTCTTTCATCACAAGTCTTCAGTTTTTGCCAGAAGAAATTTATTCTTGATTTCTATCTGCAAATAGTTTCCCTTTATGTTTTGCACAGTTCTTCTGAATTTGATGATAATAAAGCATTTATGTTGATATTGAGGGGAAGAGACCTTTTAGAAATATAGAATCCAGGCCAAACTTCAGATCTGTTGATTCAGAATTCAAATTTTACAGGATCCCAGATGGTCCATGTGCACATTGAGATATGAGACACTCTGATCTGACCCAGGCATGAAGGCACTGGTGGGCTTTTGCTTATGAATTCTTTTACAGGCCTCAGTCTACTGCTTCCTACCAACAAACTAACATCCTCTTTCCCCATTTTTGCATGATATATTAGGCATAATGTATTCACGGCTTCCCATTGAGCATGAAGGGCATCTCCCTTGGGGCTCACAAAAAGCACAAAAATGACCAGAAGTGTTTTATTAATAACAAGATGAACTTCACATTTTCACACTTTCATATCTTTCTACCAGTGAACAATTGAAATGAGCTAAAATGTATAATTTTGTATTAGTACTTATAATCTTAAGCAGACATTATATGTTTACATATACTTTAAGAGAAAGGAATTTCTTGTATTAACCTACAATAACAATAGCAGTATATAAATGGTATAAATAGGAACTCAAATATGATACTAATTGTGGAAAAGGCAAGATGTGGTGTCTCACACTTGCAACCCCAGCAATTTGGAAGGCTTAGGCAGGAGGATTGCTTGAGCCCATGAGTTGGAGACCAGTCAGGGCAACATAGCAAGACCTTGTCTTTTCAAAAAATAAAAAATTAGCTGGGTCTGGTGGCATGACACCTATGGTCCCAGCTACTTGTGAGGCTGAGGTGAAAGGATTGCCTGAGCCCAGGAGGTCAAGGCTGCAGTGAGCTGTGATTGTTCCACTGCATTCCAGCATGGGTGACTGAATGAGACCCCAACGTAAAAAAAAATAAGTGGAATATTTGAATTCTGATTTAGTGGCCTGGTTTTTCTCAAGTCATTCATGAATAAATATCCTTCACTTTAGGACTCAGACAGAAATAAGAGTCTAATCAAACATTTTCCTTCAACTTTTTCTCTAAGGGTACTCAACATTTAGGCTGGCCCCAGAGCTCAGGTGTCTGCTCTTGTGATTCTGATATCACCTGATCATATTTGTGCCCAGTTATCCCATCTGGGTCTCTCTGTACCGGTGCATTGTATCCTGCAGTAGTACTCAGCCTCATTTTTGCTGGACCCCTGAGAGAGTCAGAGCAGCTTTGCCAACCAGTAAGGAGCCTAAAAATCCAGCAGGCACCCAGGAGTGTTTATGCTTGTATCATAAAGCAGTGACATGGGGACTTTCCCAGACTTTTGCTGGAATTAGCATAGATAATGACCATTGGTGACCACTCCAGTGCTGGAGGCACAGGTGAGAGTGAATATCCCTCCTGGGCATACAGTTAGTGAGGGCTTCTGAGTCACCACACCATGACATCTGGTCCCTGAAATGAACATAGATACATGTTAGGAAGGAGAAAGGGAGACAGAGGTATCTATCCCCGATCTTTGAAATCTCCATAAACCTAGACAGAGAATGAGAAGGAGAAGAGCAGGAGGAGAGGCATCTAGGCCATGCTCTGGACGTTCCAAAGATCCACATGGCCCTCAGCTGATGCTGGACTCTGGGATTTTTTTTCATCTTTTCCTCAACCCTCTGGGTAAAGGACATATGATTATTTGGTGTATTATGCAAATATTTGCCTTTTACCATCATCATTCAATTCTGGGTCCTCAGGCCAGTAAGCAGCAACATCATCAGGGGAGGCTGAGCTGCTGAGAGCTCTGTGTTTACCCCATGGGAGGATTCACCTGTTGTCACCTCCAAATCAGGGCAGTTAGTGCAAGTCCAGGGATCTTTAAATTTGTGCCATTTGAGTGTGTTTCAGGCCTTGCTCACCTCTGGGAAGAGGCACAGCTCCTTGCTGTGCCTAGAGGACTATTGTTTGTACCTTTTTCTCGGGTTGTTTTAAATATCTTCTCTGACGTCTGGATTTCAATTTCAGTATTACCAGGTCTTGAGTCCCTCAGAGAGGGTTTATTATTTCATTTATTGTGTTGCTCATATTCTATACTTTTCATTTGGTTTCTTTTTATTACTCTGTCTTTGCCCAGATTTTCTGTCTTTCCATTTGTTTCAAGAATGTCTGTCATTGCTCATCAAAGGGATTTTATGATTGCTATTTAAAAAATCTCTGTCATAATTTCAGTACCTAAATCATCTCAGTGTTGGTTTCTATAGATTATCTCTTCTAATTGCAGTTGTGATTTTCCTTGTTCTTGATATGAAAGGTTATTTTAAAAGTTATATTCTGAACATTTTGGATATTATATTATGATAGTGTGGGCCCTATATAATCTTCTTTCCATCAGAATAGGCTCCTGTTATGTAAGTCAGAGAACATGGGGGTTATTTCTTCTGCTTCCCAGTGGCCTTTGCAAAGTGAAACTCCGACTCTCACCATTTTGGTGCTGCTGTCCTAGGGCAAATGGGGTCAATGATTTGCACAGACTTATTGTTTTCACGTGTAGGTATAAGATAAACTCCCCACTGAACCCCACTGACTGGTAGGAGGGCGCAATTTAGGACTGAATGGAACTTTTGCTGCTGTAAGGTGGGCATGGAAGCTTAACTGCCCCCTGAGCTCAGTTATGCTACACTGATACCAGAGAGGGGAGGGGAACAACTGCAGTGCCAACTACTTTGCCTCCCACTCCCCTAACCAGTACACTTAATGCCAGAGGGCAGTCAAGGCTGAGCTCTTCACTAGACCCCACAGTCACTAGTGGGGGGCACAGCAGGGCTTACTAGCTCTGTCTTGTACCACTTCATTCAGTCTCAATGTTGAGGGATAAAGATTGAAGTTCAGCTCCACTCTGGGCCCTGCCAAAATCAGGGATGGGGATATAGCCAGGATAACTCACCCAGTCTGGCCTTGCCTTGCTCAATCTTACTGATCCTGAGTGTGGTTACAATGTGAACTTATCACTGAGCCCCAAATTCACTCCCCCAGTTGATCAATGGCAGATCTGCCTGGCTGGGGATGACTGATCAGGTCCTTGCTCAGCACAGCTGAATCCCATGGGGGGAGCACAGTTTGGGGATTATGTTAATGCTTGGCTGGAGTTGGTAGGTCTTGTGAAAACATTTTCTTTTGTGAGACCACCTGATCCCTAGATTCTTTGGTTCAGGGGACAGGATTTTCTTAGAGGTTTTCTGCAGCATTCTGTCTTGAATATAAGGGGGGGTAGTAAGGTAACCCAAAGATCTCACTGCTGTGTTGTTTGCCAAGGTTTGAAGAATATGGGATGTTCCCTTCTTATTCCCACTTCTTAGAGTCTTCTTATTCTTGTTAGTTGTATTATTCAGGACTTTTTATCTGCAAGCAAGAAGACCTGGGAAGAATGGGGCTACTTCATATTGGCCTTAACTGGAAATCCTCATGATATCTGTTAAGGTTTACTCTAGTAAATGAATCCATTCAGTTCAATTGATTATCTGATTTTGTTTACAAGGAGTTTCTGAGTCGCCACAGTCTGTGAAGTGGCTCTGGAAGCCCTAAAGAAGAAAGGGACACCATCAAGGCAGTAGATGGGGGACATGGTTTCAGTGTTTCCCTTCCCCACTCCTAACCTTGAGTCTGTTTCTGACTCCACAGGGAGAAGAGAAGAGGGTTCCAGACCAGAGTAGGCACTCCCCTAGAGTGTTCTTTTTCACTTCTCACTACTGAGCGAGGCTTCATCAGTTTTATACTGGGGACCCTTCCCTGGGCTCTGCTGGTACCAGTTCATACTGTTACTATTGTCGCTGTTGCTCAGGGTGCAGGTGAGCTTGGCTGAGGCTCCTAGGGAGACAGATGCAGAGGGCGGCTGAGTCAGCACAGGCTGGGAGAGGGACCCTGGAAACACAGACTCATGTTAGGGTTCCAGATGTAGGGTAGCCAATGGAGGAGAAAGGGCAGGGTGGAGGGCTGGCAACTGCAAGGTGGGGATTTCTGTGGAAACACTGCCCACCTTGACCTTTGAGCAGAGATGCCCAAGTCATGGTGCAGATACTGCAATGGTGGGTCCTTCAGGCCCTTGACTGAGCCCGGACCCCAAGCCTCTTATCCCCTCATCATTGGACTGGGCAGGGTCCCGCACTCCATACACACCAGCTCCCACCTAAGACTGGTGATTGACAAGGGCAGGGTCTCAGAGTGAGAGATCTCAATTCTAGTTGATCTCACAGAGTTTGTCTTCTGCCTAGTGGCCAGAAATGACACCCTCCCTGACATCTCAGAACTCAGAAAGGCCTGCTCAAAGTCCCCATGTCACTGCCTGTGGGTGAATCCCAAGTGTATGTCCTAGAACTCCTCATACTCCACTTAGCATGTTTTTGGCAGTGTTCACAAGCCTTCTGCCCCTCTGGGATCCTGCAGTGGGATCATTGACCAGGTGTATTAATCCTGGAGCCTGACCAGGGCACGTGCTCCAACATTCATCTTTGGATGGGAGAGCCCTTCAACTATTATCAATAAACACTGATTATGTGCCCACCTCAGGCCAGTTCTCATCCTTGGTTCTGGGGAGAGAAGCAGGAGACTCATCTGTGCCTTGGAGTTATTCAGTCCTTCACAGGAGATGCCTCCCTACCAACAGTTACCCACTGATGCTGAGAGTTGCTGATAAGGCCCCTGGTTGCTTCCAGGGAGACATGTGGCAGCTCACTCACTCTGGCCAGGTGAGAGGAGGTTCCCACAGCTAATGTGGTTCAACCCACAGATGTCTTGATACAATTAGGCCTGCGAATGGAGTGTGTGTGTATGGGGGGGTAAGAAAGTTGAAGAAAGTTGGTTTTTTTCCTTTTTAGTTTTATTACCCAAATTTGAGATTCTCCATTAATGACGGCCTTTATAACCAAGCCACTATGATGAACCCATTTACATTAGATTGGAAATAAATGCAATAAATACTTGTTAAATATTACCATTCTCATCTTTTGTATATTTCCTTTTTATCCTGGCGTTTTCTTCATCTTCATGTTTTTTTAATGTGGTTATATCCCATTGTACTAAAAAGCTGGTATGAGGATATATAAACAAGGAAAAAATGATGGAACCTCAAGGGAGTTGATGGCACCTTGACTAGAATTCATCTTTTTTTTTTCCAGTCCCTGGGATGCATCTATAGGCTTAATGAAGATTTGTCTTGTTCGGGCCAGACTTAGTCCTTTAGAAATGATCCATACTGTATCTCTCCAGCTCTCAACTATGGGATGGCTTTACAGACCCAGCAAAGGCTGCTCCATGCTGAACTGACTTCAGTCTGTTATCTAAGCTGAGCCAGGTCAAGGTTGAGTCCTCAGGAAGACTAAACAGGAAGTGGCTTAGGGACACTGGAGGACATCAGGGACATTACACTGGCTGCTATAGTATTGCCTGACTTCCCATGACTACAGTGACAGATGTGGGATGTATGTCCTGGCTCAGAAGGAAGTCCTCAGGGTTCAGGCAGTGTGTGACTGTCATATGGAAGACTGAAAGAGAGGGTGAGCATCATCATCTGAGGTAATGAAGAAGGAATAAGAAGCCTCTTGGGCAGATCTAAAATCTAAGATTTCAGAGCAGGTGCAGGGTCCACACAGGCCTGTGGGGCCAATTCCTAGAATTCCTCAGGATCTTGGAGCCAGGAACACACTGCCCCCTGGTGGGTGAAGGACATGTCACCTCAGCAGTGCTCAGCCCTTGACAACCAGAGCAGGTTACTGCTTCTTCCCAACGTCTTTGACTCTGAACTGTGAGTCTGTGTTGTTTGTGTAAGGCAGTGACATGAACTTGATCAGAAGGAGAGGACAGTAAGGAAAGGCAGCTGTAGCAGATGGGGATGAGGTGGGAATAGGCCCTGGGTTCAGACAGTGGGAAGTCATGTAATTCTGCTACAGAGAACAGGTCATTGGCACTCCAGATACTCCCCATTTCTGTAAAAAAAAGACTCACAGTTGGAGTTGGGGTTCATGTAGGCAACAATAATGATAATAAATTAGGATGATAAGCCTATGCATTGGTTTGCTAGTCCTGTCATAACAAAATACCACAGGTTATATGGCTTAAACACAGAAATTAATTCTTTCACAGTTATGGAGACTGGAAGGCCAAGATCAGGGTATCAGCAGTTTAGTTTCTCCTGGCTTATAGATGACCACCTTCTCACTGTGTCTTCACCTGGTCTTTTCTCAATCCGTGTTGTCTGTGTCCTGACATCTTTTTTTTTTATACAGACACAAATTCCTAGTCTTTCTTATTTTCTGTGAAGCTCTATCTTCAAATATAGTCACACTGGGATTTAGGCCTCAATATGAAGTTTTGGTGGATATAAATCAATCAATAACTGTAAATACTGCATTTTTTATAGGTGAGAATATATTGCAATTGGATAAATATATAAGTGTGAAAAGGAGATTTTGTTAATATAATTTATATTTTGACATTTGGACATGTTTTTTTTGTTTATTTTTTTTTTGAGTTAGAGTCTCACTCTTGCCCAGGCTGGAGTGCAGTGGCATGCTCATAGCCAGCCCAGCATCCATCTTCTGGATCCTGGCGATCCTTCCACCTCAGCCTTCCAAGTAGCCAGAACTACGGGCAGGCACTGCCATGCCTGGCTAATTTTTTATTTATTGTAGAGATAAGTCTCACCAAGTTGCCGAGGCTGGTCTAGAACCCACAGGCTCAGATAATTCACTCACCTTGGCCTCCCAAAGTGCTGGGATTACAAGTTGAGTCACCGAGCCCAGCCTGGACACGTATTTTTTAAGTGTCATAAATATGCTTAACAAAAGTTGCCATTTAGATAGTTTTTACATGTACAATTCAGTGGTTTTAAGTACATTCAT
Organism: Cephalopachus bancanus; assembly: GCA_027257055.1. Taxonomy (NCBI): domain Eukaryota; kingdom Metazoa; phylum Chordata; class Mammalia; order Primates; family Tarsiidae; genus Cephalopachus; species Cephalopachus bancanus. Next base: position 472,358 of record JAPVLO010000817.1, read on the forward strand.
AATGTGATACAATTGCTAGGCATGGTGGCCTTCCCCTATATTTTTAGCTACCAGGAGGTTGAGGGAGCAGGATTGCTTGAACCCAGAATTTGAGGCTGGAGTCAGTTATGATTGTGCCACTGCACTCCAGCTTGGGTGACAGAGCAAGATCCCATCTCTCAAAGGAAGAAAGAAAGGTGATACAGTCATCGCCACTATCCATTCCTAGAATTTTCTCATTATTCCAAACAGAAATCTGTGCCCATTAAACTTTTTATATATTTTTTTGAGTTTGAGTCTCACTCTATTTCCCAGGTTGGAGTGCAGTGGCATGCTCACTGCCACCGCAGCCTCGACTTCCTGGGCTCAGGCGATCCTTCTGCCTCATCCTTCCAAGTAGCTGGAACTACAGGCACACACCACCATGCCTGGCTAATTTTTTTAAAAAAATTTATTGTAGAGTTGAAATCTCACCAAGTTGCCCAGGCTGGTCTCAAACCTGTGGGCTCAGGCAATCCCCTCACCTCAGCCTCTCAAAGTGCTGGGATTATAAGAATGAGCCACTATACCTGGACACCCTTCAAACTTTTACTCCTCGTCCCCAATCCCCCAGTGAAGAATGATGGGATTGGTTAGCTAGAGGAGGGAGAAAAGGTCAGGGTCCAGGAGGCCAGTACAATGCAGGGAGCAGCAGAGGGCAACTCCCCTGGTGGCTCTTGGGAGATGCTACTTGAGCAGGTGAGAACTATCTTTAGCTGTGTTTTTAATCCCTGAAGGACCATGTTGATGCAGAGTGCCCACTGTGGGATGCCTTGTCAATGAGTCCCATGGCAGTGTGTCCTGTGGTTCCATCTTTCTTATGCACATTGCGTCAGGAACAAGCACAGAGAGCCTGAGGCTTTAATTGGGGCAGTTGGCACATGACTCCCCACTTCCTGTGTGTATTCCCTCCAACATCCGTGTTAAATATCCTCCAGAGATCTCACAAATGTCCTGTTTTCAGCCCAATTTCTCCTTACTGACCAAGGGGAATTTTAAATAATAGAGCATGGATTTCCTTGCTATTATGCTAAGAGAACTTTGAATCTGTGGTAAAAATGAGATTATGCCTTGTATTTATATATTCAATACTGTTTATGTTTGATTGTGTGCCATCTTGTTTTTTGAATAAGATATAAGTTTGAACTTTGAACCCTTGATTATGTATCTTTGAAAAAAAATTTCTTTTTTTGAGTTGGAGTCTTACTCTGTGGTCCAGGCTGGAGTGCAGTGGGACACTCACAGACACTGCAGCCTCAACCTGCTGGGCTTAGGCAATGCTTCTGCCTCGATCTTCCAAGTAGTTGGAACTAAAGACACATGCCACCATGCCCGGCTAATTTTTTGTGATTTATTGTAGAGACGAGGTCTCACCAAATTGCCCAGGCTAGTCTACAACCTCCGGACTCAGGCATCCTCTTGCCTCAGCCTCCCAAAGTGCTGGGATTATAGGCTGAGCCATTGCGCCCGACTGGAAAATAATTTTTCTTTTACTTGTTTGGTAGTACTCTCTCATGATGCCACATAGCTTGGACTTTTGTTTGAATTAAAATGTTTGAATGTTTGACCACTGGAGATATGTGTGTGTAAATATATATATACTTATATTTATATACAAGTATATGCAGTAAGGGGAAAAAGTAGAAATAATGGAATGGCCTGCCCCTTGTGCCTAGATGGCAAGGGGTAAAAGCAGGGACAGTGTGTCCCTCAGTGTCCTTTCATTTAACCATGAATTACCTTCTTATCCAGTGATTGAATTGGAGAGGAATCCAGGCCCTGGTGAAGCTGCCTCTAGAATTGAACTGCCTGAGTCATCAGTTTTGGTGCTGAGATTCCCTCTTTCTCAATCTTTTCTTATTCTGTACTCAAATAGTCTTCTGGGTTAAGTTTCTTCATGCACGTCTGTTCCTGCTGTGTGATTGTCTTGTCTATTCCTGCCTGCACATCAGGCCAAGACAACAACTCCATGAGGGTGGGGGATGAAACAGAAGGCAAGGGTGTGAGTCAGAGCCCAGCGCTCATGTGACTGCTGAGGCCCAGGTGCAGGAAAGTCACACTTCAGGGATGATGGTGTTTGCCCAAGCATGTGAGAGCCAGTAGAGTATGTGGCCTTAATCAGAGTCTTGCTCTCTCAGGAGCAGTCAGACAGCTCTCCCTGCTGGTGTCAGGTCGCAGGTCAGCCAGCCCCTCTGGCATATGTCAGTTCTCCTGGAATGGTGTCCTGATATTGCTGGTGGATCTGATGTCACTACCCAGGGCAGTTGAATGAGTAGGCTACCTCTGTGGTGCTTGGGATGGAGACATTTCATTGTTGATCTCCAAGATGTCAAATACACACGGTATTGTACAGTCCTTATGTTACCATATATTTCATCATAACTCCGACATTTGAGTTTGCTTCAGCCAGGTTCCTGGGGTCATTATCAAGGGTCATCTGAAACCAAGTTTAAGACTTGAAATTCCCCAGATTAGCTCACCAGTTCATGCTTGTTAAAAATTGTACACGTCTCTCCTTTATAGTTGTTCTTATTTTTATTAGTTGCTGATGTTGTAAGGATTTTGTTAGGCTCCCTCAACTCTCATGGTGCATGCTCTGGCATTTGATGTCTGACTTTGTTGGGAGAATATAATGCTGTCAGGAAAAACTATTTTCTACTCTTGCTTCCCACTTTGGGTTTTAATTTGCCCTTCATTGTTAGCCTGGGAATTTATTATTTTCTTGTGATGCTCTGATATCATTTAGAGTGGTGAGTCTATTTTAAAAGTTGATATGGACGTGGGGATTCTAATGCAGCTACCCCAAATCTGAGAGGGCTTTCATGTAAGGTTCTTCACTATTCCAAAGAAGTCTCTTGGATGTCCAACAGTGAAAGACATTGGATTATTAAAACTTAAAGGAGCCACCCATGGTGGCTGCTCAGTGATGAAAGAATTGGTGCCTTGGGTTAGTACAGCAAGCAGTTTTAAAAATCAAGCAAGATAATTATTCAAATTCCTATACAGTGTATACAGTTACATTGATTAAGGGTGATGACTGCATTATCTTTAGGTGATTTGGTAACCTGCATTCTGTGACAGGGCACCTGATCCCAGGACTTATTACTCACAATATGCACATCCGGCAGAGACTGGCCTGGGCCAGGAGACTGCTCCCTGGAGGAAAGGTAGAAAGAAGCCAGATTTAGGGAAAAGGGGGCAATGTCCAGATAACTATATCACAGGGATTGATTAAAAAAAAAAGACTATAAACTATAAATGGACCCTTCTTTTGAGAGAATCTTCCTAATATTTTGGTAAGGAGCCCCCATGGCTTATTCCCCCATCACACACATTGAGTCCTGATCACATTTATGTGGTAAATTCTCCATGGATTGACACTGAAGAAAAGCAGGACTTTTGGGAAACGTTCTTATAATATTGGAGCCATTTGTCATAATGGAGGTACCATAGGCTCTAGGCCCAACAGGACTAATGTGTCTCCAGTGTCGTCCTAAGCAAACAATAAAAAACAAACACAAATCAGAAACTACAGAACAAGAAGAATAACTGGTATTGAGGGATTAAACAGGGGGAAGTGAGCAAGTGCAGGTTCCAAGAACCATCTTCTGGGAACCATGGGGAAGTTTCATGCTGAACCTAAAACTTCAGAATTTCCACAAGGTTGTAACCTGAGGAGAAAGACGAGCCCATCTCTCCCATCAGAGTTCAGGGAACAACCAGCAAACCTGGGGCCAGGAGGAAGGCACATCTGCATGCCAGGCAGAAGGCACCTGGATCTCTGGGTCACACAGGCTGGATTCTGCCTTCTGGTCATCTTTACCTCACTCACACCTGTCATGTGTGGTATTTTGCTTCTAGAAAGAAGTTGATTGTGTTGGCATTGGGAGATTGGTAACAAAAGGAATTATTTTCACTGAACCCATGCTCTGCTTTTAATATTACAAGTGACAAAGGAAAATACAGCATGTGCTGTTGGTGACTGCAGGTGAAGATAGGAAAGGGATGGGTCAGGCAGGAAGTGGGGAAGGTGAGGGGAGATCTTTATCTCACTTGTCCATGGTGGCATGGAGGTTATAGACAGCTGAGTGAGAGGGATGGTCAGCTTAACCCACTGACTGGAACCCAGAGGTAGTCAAGGAGGCCGTGATGACAAACAGGGCTGGAGAATCAGGTTTGCACACCTCAAAGGTGGTGACGGGTTCCCTAGATCACAAGCTTAGGGGCTTTCTTGGGGGGATCTTAGTACTTGTTGCCATGGTAATGCCCAATGTATCTGTTCTCCATGCAGGACAAGGTGACCTCGAGATCTGGGCCACCTTGAGAATTTCATGGGGAGAATTCACTTGAAGCTAATATTGGGGAGTTTTTATACATTGATATTCCACAGACCCACCACAAGACCCTGACTTGGTGAAAAACTACAATGAGCTTTTCCCCAAAAGCAGTCTGAGGATTTCCTCAGTCATAGGGGAGCCTCTCTTTCACTCTCTCAGGTCCCAGAAAGAGGTTTTCAGGTCTAAGGCCCATAGTTACCCCCATACCAGATCCCCTCTGCTGATGTTGCTGCTGGAACTGCAAGTACCCATTATGGGACCAGGCCAGCTCTGATTCTGAAATTCCTCCCTGACCTGTGTCCTCACTCAGCATTTCACATATTAATGCTTCCTGCTTGGGACACAGACAGCCTTGAGGATGGGTGACTGGGGAGGGACGGGAAAGTCTCTGATCCTTTGAAGAGCAGAGTCCTTATTGCAGGGGACTGTCCACCTGCTTCTAGAAAAGGCTCATTTTGTTTCTGTCAAGAGAAAAAGCTCAGTTCCACACAATCTGGCTTTAGGATATATGGCCAATCAGGTAGCATTCCCTTTCTTTTTTTTTTCAAGTTGGCGTCTCACACTCTGTCACCCAGACTGGAGTGCAGTGGCCGCTCCCGGCCACCGCAGCGTCGACCTGCTGGGCTCTGGCGATCCTTCCGCCTCAGCCTTCTGAGTAGCTGGAACTACAGGCGTGCGCTACCACACCCGGCTAATTTTGTTTGATTTATTGTAGAGATGAGGTCTCACCAATTTGCCCAGGTGGGTCTTGAACCCGCGGGCTCAGGCAATCCGCTCACCTCAGCCTCCCAAAGTGTGGGATTACAGGCTGAGCCACCGAGCCCGGCTAGCATTCCCTTTCAACATAAAGTTTTTTGTTTTGTTTTGTTTTGTTTTTGGTATTCCTGAGACTTCAAAACCATTGAATGGAAAATTGACCAAACATTTTAGAAGCAGGAACTGCTTCCACATACGGTTTGTATAGTGGCAAGTTATTTTGACATTTGAGTCTGGGTCATAGAACAAGACCCAAAGCATAGGGAAGTTTTTGTGTCATTTCCTGTCTGCCTGTGTCACTGTGAGAAGCCCCTGGTATACTAGATCATACAGTAATAGTTGGCCTCTTCCTCCAGTTGGAGCCCAGAGATATGCAGAATGCCTGCATTGGCCAAGGCATCTTTGGATCCAAAGAAGTGGCTGGGGATCCCCAATCCCTGGTATTTACTCAAGTCTGAGTAATAGTACAGGAGATATCAGGGAGAGTTCCCTGACTTCTGCTGGTACCAGGATATTCCAAAGCCAGGAACACTGAAGCCACTGCTCAGGGTGCAGTGGCTGGTGCACCCTGCCTGGTTGGTGCTCCAGCAAATGCAGAGAAGGAGAACAGCTGAGTCAGCACAGGCTGGAAGAGGGAACCTGCAAACACAGACATTCATGGGTGATGGGGTGGGGACCAGGTATCTCAGGGATCTTTGCCAAAAATTTCAGACTCAGGCTTGAGACTGTGTCTGGTCTCTGAGGCTTGTTCCTGCCTGAGAAGTGAGAGAGAAGCATGAGGAGGAGTCCTGGCCAGGGTGGACACAGCCCCTGATCCCCACAGAGGGACTGGGCTGCCCAGGCCTCCTTTTCTTCCCATTCTCTGCAGAAGCGGAACTGCTCATGCAAATGTATTCCTATCCAGTGACTTCCCAGCCCCTCCCTGAGCACTGGGGCTGGAGCTCAGTTTACAATGCAAATTGAGGAGGGGAGGGTTTGCTTTCCCCCTTGGGAGGACACTGGGAGGAAGTGCCTGCTGAAGACTATTTAAAGAACCCTGCTCTGGGGACTCTGCCAGTCCAGAGAGGACACAGCTGCTGAAACCCCAATGGTGTGCACAGGGTCCAGGCTCTTGGGGGGAATTACTTTTATTGAGCAGCTACATAGGGATGACAGGGCAGTCCGCCAGGACCCCCTGCTGGTCACAGGATACACACCTCCCTGTGGCTCAGAGACCTGAGTGCAGCTGGTCTCTGCAGCTCACTAGTCACTCTCTCTGTTCACCAGTCCATGTTCTGATTTCTAGTTACTGTTTTCCCATGCTGTGCATGCCACTGTGATTTCTCACTCCCGGAAATAGTCTTGGTCCATGAGATGTGCAGGCATATACACATATAATTCTTAAGCTATTAGCACCCTCACAGTACATTCTTAAAACTTGTCTGCCCACATGTAGTATCAATGAAGGCATCACAGAGAAGAGACCAGCTGAATTGGTTTGAAGGGCATGTTCAGGACAACAGTGAAAAGTGACAATTTTCCAAGAAAAATAAATGCCCTGTGGCATGTTAAAAGGCAACACTTCAGGAAAATTTGTAAAATATATACAATGGTTTTAGAAGCTTTATAGATTTGTCTCAATTTTGTGATATTGGCCTTTCCACTCAAGGCATTCAGAGAGATCCTCCTTATTCAGGTATGGCAGATCACTTCCTGGATTAAACTCCTACAGTGACTCTTAATTGTTCCCATAAAATTTGAACCTCATAGCCACCCACAACAGGCCTTTGACACTGTGGCCTCTGCTCCCCCTACAGCCCAATTTACAGCCCCTCTCCTAGCTCTTGGGCTCCAGCTTCTCTCACTCCTGGAGCCTGTCCCTCCCATGGCCTCCAAACCAACTCTTCATCTGCCTGTTGGGAGAAGATGGGCTTATGTCTTACAGGCAGGACATTTGCCTCTCATCACAGTTAGGGATTTCTTTTCTCGTTTTTTTTTTTTTTTTTTACATTTTAACTGGGTAAATTTTATTTTATTTTATTTTATTTTTTTATATATTTAAAAATTTTTATTATAAAGATGTGGGGTAGTTTTCATGGAAACTTATGAGTTATGTAGATGTGCAGAGAAGTGTCTAATGAACCCATGCACTCACTGGACAGCTTTGGCCATCATCAACATGACTCATCTTCTTTACTCTTTCTTTTTTTTCCTTCTTCAAGTTGGAATCGCACTCTGTCACCCAGGCTGGAGTGCAGTGGCACACTCACAGCCACCTCAGCATTGAACTGCTGAGCTCTGACGATCCTTCTGCCTCAGTCTTCCAAGTAGCTGGAACTACAGGCGTGCACTATCATGCCTGGCTAATTTTTAATTTATTGCAGAGATGAGGTCTAGCCAAGTTGTCCTGGATGGTCTCGAACTCGTGGGCTCTGGCAATCCACTCACCTGGGCCTCCCAAAGTGCTGGGATTATAGGCTAAGTCCTTCTTTTACCTTTTAACCTTCTTTACATATCATCTTATTCCCTCAGTTGATGATCTTGCAATAAATCACAGAGAGTCAGATCATCAGTATATAAATTAGCAACTACATACCTTGCTAGTGTTCCATAGTTTTCATGCATTAAAACAACACATTCCAAGATGCTTGTATAAATCAATTTGTGTCTTAATCTCCCATTTTAAAATCTAACTTAATTATACTAATTATAAAAGTGAAGGAAGCAAAATGAGTCCTAAGAGTTGCGTGTGCAGGACTCACAGCCCTGCAAAATGTGTTAGAATAAAGTCCAGATGGAAACTTACAGTTGGTCAATTATCGGTTTCCTTTATCCACTTCTCCCAGTGCAGAAATCTCTCTCCTCCGGATAAGGAGTTCACAGACCCATCATTCTTTCTTTAAAAATTTTTCCATGAAAGACCACTTTGGGGTTTTGAATTGATGAGTAAAATATTTGAACTTTATTAGCCATATGGTGGACTTGAAGCTCTGTAACTAACATTTTATTGATGAAGATCTATCTTTAAAATTATTTCTTCATTTTTTGTTTTAAAGATGTGGGGTACAATTCAGGATTAAGTATACAAGTGGTCATTGTACAGGTAAAGTTTGAGCCTCCCTTTGGTCTCCACTTTGCCTAGTTTGAGATCAGGTACCATTATGGATTTCTTTTTTTGTGCCTGTTTTGTGTGAGCAAATTACTATGTGTGTAGGGGTTGGTCTTCTCATTTGATATCTTGTGGGGGTACTCTTTATCTCTTGTGTTTGAAAGGTCACATCTTTGTTGAGATGGGGAAAGTTTTCTTGGATAATCTCCTGGAATACTTGCTCCAAGGTGTTTTTCATTTCCCTTTCTTCTTCTGGGATACCCAGTCAGGCGTAAGTTCAACCTGTTGATATAATCACATATCTCTTGGATACTTTGTTCTTTCTTTCTGAGTTTTCTAAGTTTTTTACAGATTGGGTTATCCTTTTTAGTTCTGTTATTTAGTGGCAGTGGGAGAGGCTTTTACTTCTGATGTTTGCTCAGCCCTCTGTTCCTCCCTGATCAGGGCACTGGGTATGTTCTATTTTCAAACAGGCTGTCGGTGGGAAACGTTGCCATCTCTTATAGTTTTGAGAGTCAAATAAGGTGGAGGATGAGGAGCTAGGATTCAGAAACTACTTGCATGTCACAATGTTCACTGATTGTGGTATGAGTTCTCTGTCACCCACTCCTCACTACCACTCTATATAGTGATGCAATGGATATGTGTGTGTACCCTTTGAGTCCAAGATACAGTAACAGCATTGAGGAGTACATAGAAAAGTTGGAGGAAATAAGATGGACAAAATTTTTTTAAAAAAAGAAGGAAAACACAGAAAAATGAAAGCAGAAACCAAAGCAAAAAACAATTCAACACACACAAACAGACACACACTCACACACCAAAACAAACTGGAATAACAACAAAGCAAAACAAAAGAAAAAGCACCAACAAAAATACAGGAAAACCAAACACACACACACACACACACACACACACACACACACACACCCCTACACAAAATAAAAGGAGAAGAAAAAGAGAAAGAAAGAAGAAAGAGAAAAGAAAAGAGAAAAATAGGACTTCAAATTGAACCCTCACATATATATTCACACACACATTAAACTAAAAAAGAGAAGAACAAAAAGCAAAACCAAACCAACAACAGCAAAAAACCCCTGAAATATGAACACTCAATCATTTGAATACACGCATAAACTGAAAATTAAAAAAAGAAAGAAAAAGAAAAAAAAGGGAGGATGCAGATCGAACTCTCACATTTATGCACAAAGCAAACATATTCAAAAATTTAAAAAACTAACAAACAAAAAACCCTGCCTTTTTGTGGCAAGTTCTGCAATTTTTCCTTCAGCTGTTTCTCTACTGTCTTTTGCAGCGTTTTGTCCTCATTCACAATCTCCCCAGTGCCTGGCCCAAGGAAGGGACAATGAGGGTGGGTGGGGCTGCAGTCCTTCCTCCATCTCTAGTATTGTCAGGGGTATTCCTTCTAGATGGGAGGTGCAGGATTGCCTCTTCTCCAGGTACTGGTTGGGGGCATCCCAGTCAGGCTTATCCTGGATTGTAGTCCTCCTATTGTTGCTGATGTCCAGGCTCTGCCTGGGTTCATTACTCTCAGTTGTGCCCCAGCTGTGTGGGTCTGAGGTTCAGAGGATTACTGGGAAGGAGGGTATTGTGTCAGCCCCAGACTTACCACTTATCTCTTTGGAGGTCTTCCTTGTTCTCATCTGGCCATACCCTTTTTCCTATAGCTGAATCAGGGTAGGGGATGGGATACCTCAGTTTCAGTACTCATCCTGTCCCTCTGGAGTTTGTGCTTTCAGGATATTCCCTCTGGGTCATGATCAACTCCCGAGTAGTTGATCTGCTGGTCACATGTCACTCCATGATGAACAAGCCAGAGCACTTTCCTGTCCCATTTTCAAGATGGTGGCAGGGTACCTCTTTCACCTTCTCCAGTGGGGCTCTGCCTCTGGGCTACCTCACTGTGCTCCCTCCATAACCTTTGCTGTCTTCTACTGAATGATGAATACTCAAATATACAATGCCCAGAATTTTAAAGAAAAATCATTATCTTGGCCTCAGATCTGTGACTCTTCCTGGAATTCCAATGTAAACTCACATATTCATATAACAAACACATAGTCCGTTTGTCCCAGGTATCCTGGAGCTAAGATATCAGCAGGCGAAGCACACAGTGAACCAAGTCACTATGAAGAAATGTCCTTCTGTGGCTGACACCACCCTGACCAGTTATTCACTCTAGGGCTTGAGCCCACCGCTGAGAGCTGAGAGACACATTCCTACAGCCCCTGAGGAATGCATTCATTTGTTCAGAAGCTGATGGTGCTATTTGAATATGTGTGTCAAAAATCATCCTGCTACCACAGGATAGAGTCAGTCTCACTGGTCTCACTGATGGCTGGGATCTCACTATAGGATAGAGAGAACAGAACAGAAGCAGAACTTTCCCATCCTCCAGAAGAATCCCTGAGGGTTCTAGACATCTGATTGTGAGGAGAGAGCTTAATCATCAGGCATTGTCTCTGCTGCTCTGTCTGTTATGGAGAAAGACCAGCAGAGACCCCCATAGCCCTGGATACCTGCCCTGGAAAGGATAGAAGGTGGGAAGCAAAAGCGAAAGTGGAAAAGGATGCCTGGGTGGGCTGGGTCTCTTTCCCCTGCCCAGATACAGAATTTGCCTTTTCACTGCTCTCCAACTGTTCAACTGTCCTTTGCCCCCAGCCATCACTGTGGTGGCCACAAGCACCCTGGCCCAGAGTAATACCTTGGAGCCTCCTTCCTGAGCTGAGCCTCAGCCCTCATTTCCCTGCAACCTAAACCAGGGCAGCAAACACTGATACATCCCCTCCCATGGTTTCTGATGTAGTTCAGGGAATGTTTTGCACTCTCACTAGACATAAAAACCCTCTTCAGTGTGTAAGGGCATCTCTTGTGCTCTGGAATATTCTGCTTCAACCCTCCCCACTTTCACTCAGTACCAAGTAGTCAGCTCCCTCTTCAGGTATGTAAAGTGATGGTTCAATTAAATCTCAGTGTAGAGGAGTAAAGGACAGTGACTGAGAGGACAATAATAGACTTAGGTTAAGAGCATGCTATTGAGAGACCCAAGAAACCAAGAAACTTAAAAAGCCATACTTGCTGTAAAAGTAGTGTTTAGTTCACTATATTTCACATATCCCTACCTCATGTTTACTATATATTTTGTGTACTCCTACCTCATGTTCATTGTACTTTATGAAATCTTAGTACTTTAAATCCTACCTCAGACCCTGTAGAATTAGGCATATGTCGGGTGCCAGGTAGTGACTGATTGTGTAGATACATAAAATGTCTTAAGTGATGTTTGTATTTAGAATTCTTAGGTTAAGCATTGTCAGTCCTAATTGCCCAAATGACTTCTGCTTTTACAATGGGATGTAAATATTAAAGCAATAAGCCCCTTTCAGACATTCCTTTGCTATAACAGTAGACTCTGAGGCGCTAGCTGCTCTCTAGGTGGGCTTTATATTGATTTAAACCACCTGCTTCCATGCCAGTGTTAATTTACACGCAGTGGCTATGTAAACCTGAAGGGATCAAAGACTTTTACAAGAACTGCCTTGCTATAAGACGTTTGTGATATTTTATAAATTCCCAGAACGAGTACTATATGAATTTCTACCCCACCTTCACTGTATGTGTTTGCAGCATTCATATTTAAAACTTTGTTAAATTTGGCTTTTGTTGTCCCGTAATGACCATGTTACGTTATGTAAATGGTAAGCAAACAAGCTTTCCTAAGCATACCTCAGGGTGGATCAGCAAACTTAAAGGGCTAATGTAATCCTTTACCTGCCTGCTCAGGTTACTTTATACGCAGTGACTGTATGGACCTAACTTATCTGACATTCCACTCTGCCTGTTAAGTGGGTTTCTGTCAATCATGGGCAGTCAGGTTACAGCCCACGAAAGGCACCCACCAATACCAAGTGTTCCTGTACCCATTAGGAGAAATTACCCAATCATGTAAAATCAAGTTTATAGTTCTTTCCCCTCCCTCTGTAATTGTGCATAAAAACTGCTTGCCATTGTGGATCAGAGCTCTCGTCCCTGAAGCCATGGGCTTCATACGTGAGCCCAGACTCGAGCCTGAATAAAGACCCTCGTGTGTTTGCATCGGAGCTGGCTCTTTGTGGTCTCTCTTTCTCTCTTTTTCTCTCGGATTAGAGTTCTTGGGTTTAACAGTGACAAATCCCAGGCCTGTGTGCCATCCAGAGAGGAGAGAGGTATGCGACACACTCAATCACAGCTGGAGCCTCTTGTCAGGTTCCCATGCCAGTGACAAGCTCTGGCCTCAACCCAGTGACTTTCCCCCATGGTGTGGGCCACATACATTTCTCCAATCTCAATTGCTGTACCACTCACCTGACACCTCATCTCTTATGTGCATAAAGCCACCTCTTCCTAGCTGGGCCCTCTGCCTTCATTCACTTTGTTGTCTTCTTTGAAGAAGGTGGATTTTCCTCCTAAATCTCAAATCAGAGTCTGAGTCTTCTTTGCTTAAAACCTAATCACTTCCTATTGCCCAGCCTTTCCTGCTAGTGTCCCCTCCTGCATGCCCTATTATGCCATATTCCTATTGATTTGCTGACCCTTACTTTTCTGTGTGTTGTCACCCTCATGAGGATCGGGACCCTCTCTGTCTTGTTAACTCTGTGTCCTAAGCCTGGCATATAGTAAGTGCTCAGTAAATGATAAGGATGGACAAACTTCTCCATTAGCCAACATGCCTGAGACAGGCCAAGGTGGACTCTGTCCCTGCTCGGCCCTGACCCATCGTGGACTCGATTCTGAGCTAGCCTGTCTTTGCTACCAAAGACTTTCAGATTCATTAGATGCACTCTGACAATGTGCTGCATCCAAGGACTCCCTCTAAAGTCAGGCTCTGGTGAACAAAGCTGCATTCTCTAGGTCACTGTCCTTGACCTGAGTCCTGGACCCAGGCTAGTGGCAATACCAGCAGACATACACACAAAAGGTAAATGACCCAGCTGTCCTGGCTGAGAGTGGGTGGTGCTATAATGAGATCACACTTCTGGGAGGCCTGGCACACTCCTGTCTCACTTCCCTACAGGTTACAACACTATGGAAGACTCAAGGAGGCAGGCTAAAGACATCAGTAGTGATCAGCCTTGGGCTAAGCCTGAAGTCCTGATATATTCAGGAAGGCCACATGTCCAGACTGGTACCCTGAGAATTAAGTTTGGACCCCCTCAGGTGGATATTGGCTTTTTTAAAAAAGGGTTTAAACACTGCTTGGACTTTATTGGTAGCAAGACTCAATCCCAAGACCCACATTGGTACTGCTTCCAGTGCAGGAGATGGAGATCAGCTTACTAAGGAGTCAGACTACGCAAGCTTTTGAGTTAGTCCTGACTGTGCCAGGACACTGAGGGTCAGGAGAGAGACCCAGGGTAGGCAGGGAAGGTCAGTGGACTAGAAGAGTATGCAAGAGCCTCGAGTCCTTCAGTGTCAGCCCTTACTCCCAAACTCTACCCACCTGACCCTGAGGAGGGTAAGGAGGAGAGGTGTCCAGGCCATGGAGGAGATGTCTCCACATATCTCTGTTTCTTGAGCCACACAGCCCAAGGGGAACAGCCCCAGTTGACCTGCTATCTTATCTCCTTTGAAATTCCTGGAGGAAAAAGACTCACTGCAAACCTATCCTGCCTCCCCAGCTGCCCCTCACATAGGATTCTGGGTTGTTCTTCTTATGGAGGTGTTGGGTGGGAGGTGAGAGGGTCAGTGACTCTCCAGGCACGCTGGGAGGACACAACTGCTGGACCCTGTGAACACTAACAGAAACAGGGAAATAGGTGCTTGGGATCCCACCTGAGAGTTCAGTCATGAACTCCCTTCCTGATGTGTTTAGGAATTCATGGGTGTCTCTTCCCACTTGAATTCCCCCTAGAGCAGCTCATAAGGCAAAGTGGTGGGCGTTGGGATTATTAATGAGCTTGTTTGTGTGTTCAGTGGAGGAGGAAGAAGGGGGTCGAGGAAAGGAAGAGAAAGGGGATGGAGCTAGCTCTGGTGAGAAAAGAAAATTAGCTGGCTTTGGAGTTCTTTAGAAGTAGGGTATCCGAGAGGTTTAATAAAGAAAAAGAAAATATAAGAGTTAGCATCCAAGGAAAGATCTAGAAAAATGCCAATGGCTTTCCTGACATAAAGACCTTGGTAATTAACTGAGGAGGTTACAGGGGAGAAGGGAGTGGTAGGAAAGGGAGAGAGACCCAAGAATTGAGAAAAGGAGTCATGAATCAGAGATGGGGATTAGGAGAGGGTGAGGATGGTCCACACTTTGGAAGGAAGTGAAGAAGAAGCTAGCAAGGATACTGGACAGGAGCCAGAGGGGAGGTCATGTTTGTGGTTTCTTTTTGTTTCTTAAAGGAAGTGGAGCTTCTACTAGCTCTGCAGCTGTCCTGTGTATGTGTCTCCCTGCATTTAGTGTGGCGTTTTTTTATAATCCAAACTCATCAGTTTGTTATATTAGAGATTTCCCTTAGGTTCTTTTCTGCCAAGAATTCTCTTCATTTTATACAATTCTTCTGGATTTGTTATTATTATTTTCTAGTGACAGGATCTTTCCCTGTTGCCTAGGCTGGAGTGCAGTGATGAGATCATACCTCATTGTAACATTAAATTCCTGTGCTCAGGTGATTCTCTTGCCTCAGCTTCTTGTTAGCTGAGATTAAAAGTGCATGCCATTTCAGACTACTTTATTTTTCATTAATTTTTTTATTTATTAAAGAGATGAAATGAAAGGTACCTATAGAAACCTATAAAAAACTTAGCTTATTCTTAGTTTAATCTTTTTGCCTCAGCATAACCGTTAGAAAGCATTAAGACATTCTACTGCAAAACAAGCAGCAGCCTATCCCATCCCCCCTAGGCAAATCTCCTTCAGATGCAAGACCAGGACAACCCAACCTTTCAATTCATGGTTTAGCATAATAATCTCTGTAAACTTTTAGGTTCCTTGTCAAGGTTGAAGATCAAAGGTCACCCTAGCCATGCTCGGTGGCTCAGCCTGTAATCCTGGGCCTTGGGAGGCTGAGGTGAGTGGATTGCCTGAGCCCGCTGGTTCGAGACCCAGGGCAACTTGGTGAGACCTCATCTCTACAATAAAATCAAAAATTAGCTGGGCGTGGTAGCGCGCACCTGTAGTTCCAGCTGCTTGGAAGGCTGAGGCGGAAGGATCGCGGGAGCCCAGCAGGTTGAGGCTGCGATGGCCGGGAGCGTGCCACTGCACTCCACTCTGGGTGACAGAGTGAAACTCCAACTCAAAAAAAAAAACAACAAAGATCACCCATTGGCTGGCCAAAGTCATAAAAGTAATAATATGACCACCTTTGGTCAAGGAATTTGTGAGTTGCAAATGTTTGAGTTTGTGAATTGCGAATGTCTAACAAGTCTCTTGCAGGAAATGACACCCCCAGGGTTCACCTAATCAACCCTTTGTGACCTATGTGACACAAATAAATGCCACCATGGCAGCAATCATGTAACTAACCCACCCATCTGCCTGCTGTCCATCACCTGACGTCAGTACTTATGCTTGCCTGCCCCTTCGTAATGGAAATAGACCACCACCCAATCACCTTAATGATCTTCCCCCATCTAGGGGAATGGTTAAAAGGACTCAACCACAAGCAACCAGCGGCCATTGCCTTGCTAGACTCTGGCGTGGCCATGTGTTCTTTGAGCTATGACTGTCATCATGCTTCCTGGCTTGGCCCCCTCCCCCACCTTGGGGAGGTGAATCTTCTTTCTCCCTTCTCTCTCTCTAATTTACTTTTAAATAAAGTTTTCTTTTTTAACCTCTTTGTATGTTGCAATTCTTTGCAATTACTCAGATCTCTGGGTTACCAGTGCTGTGCCTCCCCTCACCCCTTCAGCATGCCGCCCTCACCCTATCAGGACCGTAACATGAGATATCACTGTGTTGCCTAGGTTAGTCTCAAACTCCTGGCCTCAGGTGATCCTTCTGCCTCAGCCTCTTAAAATGCTGGGATTACAGGCATGTGCCAATGTGCCTAGCCTTGATTTGTTATTATTAAGACATGTGTGTGTATTTAGTGTGTCAGAAACAGTTTAGAAAAGTAGACACTTTGAGCTGGGCGCGGTGGCTCATGCCTGTAATACCAAAACTTTTGGAGGAGGAGGTGAGATGATTGTCTGAGCCCAGGGGCTTGAGACCAGCCTGGGATGCTTGGCGAGACCTCATCTATACAATAAATCAAAAAATTAGCTGGGCATTGTGGTGCATGACTGTAGTTCCAGCTATTTGGAAGGCTGAGGTGGAAGGATCACCTGAGACCAGTTGAGGCTGTGATGGCCATGAGCATGCCACTGCACCCCAGCCTGGAAAACAGAGTGAGACTCCAACTGAAAGGGAAAGAAAAAAAAATGTAGACACTGTTCTCACTCCAGACCTCCGACTCAGAATTCATATTTTATAAGATTCCCCAGTTGATTTATGTATGCACATTGAAGTTTGGGAAGTTCTGTTTTAACACAAAGTATGAAGACATTGATGAGGTTTTAGATATTAATTGTTTCTCTTATCTCCGTTCTCAAACTCACATGACAGGCACCTGTTGTTTGTTTTATGCATTGTGAAGTCAGGAGTAATGCACTTGAGGTTTTCCATTGAAAATGGCAGTTGACTGGGCTCAGTGGCTCAACCTTAATCCTAGCGCTTTGGGAGGCCAAGGCAAGTGGATTACTTGAGCCTGCCAATAAATTAAAAAAAAAAAATTAGCCGGGTGTGGTAGCACGTGCTTGTAGTTTTAGCTACTTGGAAGACTGAGGTGGGAGGATCACCAGAACCCAGCAGCTCAAAGCTGGGATGACCATGAATGTGCTGCTGCACTCCAGATTGGGCGACAGAGTGAGACTCCAACTCAAAAAAAAAAAAAGAAAAAGAAAATGACGGTTGTCTCCAGTTCCTCGTGAATCTATAGAAATGACCAGGAGTATTTAAAATATAACATAATATCATATCTTTGTTTAGTAAGCAGTAAGCTGCAATTACCTAAAAACTATACTATTGATTAGTATTCAAATCAATATAATATTAACAGTCATTCAAATGTTTTGTACATTTTAAGATGTGAAACATTACTTATATTAATCTTTTTATTTTTTTGAGTTGGAGTCTCACTCTGTTGCCCAGGTTGGAGAGCAGTGGCATGCTCCTGGCCACTGCAGCCTCAACGTGCTGAGCTCAGGTGGCCTTCCACCTCAGCCTTCCAAGTAGTAAACTGCAGGCATACACCACCATGCCCGGCAAAATTTGTTTTTTATTGTAGAGATGAGGTCTCGCCAAACTTCCCAGGCTGGTCTCGAACCCGTGGGCTCAGCCAATTCTCTCACCTTGGCCTCCCAAGGTGCTGGGATTATAGGTGTGAACCACTGTGCCTGGCCTATATTAGTCTTTTTTTTTTTTTTTTTGAGTTGGAGTCTCACTCTGTCGCCCATACTGGAGTACAGTGGCCGCTCCTGGCCACTGCAGCCTCAACCTGCTGGGCTCCGGCGATCCTTCCGCCTCAGCCTTCCGAGTAGCCGGAGTTACAGGCATGCACTCCCACGCCCGGCTGATTTTTTGATTTATTATAGCGATGAGGTCTCACCAAGTTGCCCCAGTGGCTCTCGAACCTGCGGGCTCAGGTAATCCACTCACCTCAGCCTCCCAAAGTGCAGGATTATAGGCTGAACCACCGAGCCTGGCTCTATATTAGTCTTTTTTTTTTTTTTTTTTTTTAGAAAGAAAGCAGGATTTATTGAGGGGACAGAAAAGCTCCCACATTGGGAGTGGACCCAAGGGGCTCCCTATATTAGTCTTAAATGACAAGAGCATACAGTTGTACAAAATCTAAGTAATGAGCACAAAGTCTGATCATAACTGTGGACATACTGAGAATATAAATGTAAGAATGTGTTTAAATCGTGAAACATAATTATAGTGATTGTTTGAGATCAATAACCTTTTCTGAGAACTTGGTAATTTTGAATACTTTCTGATTTCATATAACACGCATGTATTGCTTTGAAAATAACCCAATAAAATAACCTTTAGGAATATACAAAGGAGTATTTCTTCTTTTTGGTCTTAGCTCCAAAAGCCGACCATTTGAAGATGCCTCTTTCTGGAGAAAATGTGTTCCTCTTCAGGCCTGACATCAGATCCAGCTATTCCTATTTCTTTTGAGGTATAAAATACTTAACTTTATTTCCTCCACTTTAAGGCGGAAGCAGGAATAGAAATCAATTCAGACCCTTAAATTCCCCTTCCTATAGGCAGTCTTGAGAGCTGGTGTGTATGAACACGTGTGTTAGGGTACTGATAGGGTGAGGGTGGATGAATGGATGGGAAGGGGCACAGCACCACCGGAACCGGTGTTCCAGTGGTGTGCGCTGGTAACCAGATATCTGAGTAATGCAAAGAACTGCAACACACAAAGAGGTGAAAGAAGAAGAGATTTATTTACAAAAAGTTCACTTCCCACAGACAGGAAGTGGGCCTATACTTGAGACGAGTGTGGCCTCGTAACCCCCCCCCCCCCACCCCAGCCCTGGTTTAAATCCTTTCCCTTGGAGGTATTGCAATCAGGAAGGCGCGACTGCCATGACTTCCTTATTGACCATCTGCGAATGTCATGGAGACCCTGTGACACAGAGGCCCACTAATGTCTGCCCACCTTATCACTGCCCCTAGAGAAAAGCGTGATAAGGATCCTAGTGCTCCTATATATTACTGAATAACATTCCTTAGAGCTAACGGAGGGTGTACTTCTCCTTATCTCCTACCCATTTCCAGTGGGCAGCCTAACTTTTGTAATCACAAGTTTTGTGATTTGCATCTTTTGCCTAATACATGATATCTCAGGCCTTGTAAATAAACTCCCTTCACTCCAGGCAAGCCTGACTGCCTCCGCTGGGCCCTCCTGACAAAAGCCATGGGATACCTCTGATGTCTGGCACCAGGAAGTCTGGAGAGAAACCCAGAGGGGGGTTCTGGTCACCACTCACGGAGTATGCAATGGGTCGATACTGGTCATGCTTAAGGAGTCTGTGTTTCTGAAAAGACAAAGTTAATCTTTATCTAAAGTATGCATTTCTCCAAAACATAGCTTCTACTTTCTCATAATTGTGTTAGGGTTTAGGAACAAGAGTTTTTAAAAATGCATTTCCCCAGGACATAGCCTCCGCTTTCCCATCATTGTGTTAGGGTTTAAGAACAAGATAAAAAATGGCTTCCTGCTCTCGGTCTGTACTTCCAGCATGATCTCCACAGGACAAGGGCCAGAGAAGGTTTATGTCACTGTGCTGGCACTACTGTAGTGTAGCCTGCAGTGGTACTCTGCCTTTTCTTTAGACTGGGCACCTGAGAGGATCAGGGCAGCTTTGCCCCACTAGAGGGAGCCTGAGAGCTGGGCAGGGTTACAGGAGTCTTTGTTGCTTATATCATAAATTAGCCTCCTATGAACTTGGTCAGGCTTCTGCGGCACTTAGTATGGTTAGTGTGCACTGATGACCAAACTAATGCTGGAGTTACAGGCAAAAGTGACTGTCCCTCCTGGGTACATGGTCAGTGGGGGCCTTTAAGTCATTGTAGCCTGAGAACTGGACCCTGAAACCAAAATCAGACACATGTTGGGAATGGGGAAGGAAGACTCAATGATCCCACCAAAAGCGTGTATTTGAAATCTCCTATCAACCTGGGCAGAAAGTGGAGTGGAGGGATAAGCAAGAGGAGGAGGAGGAGGAGAGTCTGCCTCCCGTATATTGGGAGGAACCTCTGGCCTCAAAGCTTGACTGGATGCTCCGAAGGCTTTGTCTCCTACTGAGCTCCCAGCATAGAGGGTGTGCTATGTGGGCCTCTATGCAGATTTAAGTCCTCCACCACCTCCTTCCACCACCCAGGTGCTCAGTCCTAAGGGCAGTTACACCTGCAGGGATAGGCTCAGAGTAGCTGACTTGCCCCAAGGGAAGAAGCAGCTGCTCTTACATTTTACATGGGCCAGTGAGCAACGATTCAGTATTTAAGTTTGAATCTCTTGAGCTTTCTAAGTGTTCTGAGAAGATTCACAGCGCCCCCAAGTGGTTTCTTGGACTGAGCATGTGTTGTCTTTCATTCATTTAACAAATGACAAATAACTATTGATTTCTTTTTTGACATTGCCATTTATTTCGCCCGCCAATTCACACCCATTGCTTGTGTCTTCTGTGCTCATTTTTATTTACACCTCTTTCTCTTGTTGCAATTCCACCCAGTGTCTGTAATTCAATGTTAGTGTTATGTGATGTTAATTTCTTATCTGAATGTTTTGAATTACTAAAGAAATTGTCTTAATGACCACCTTATTTTTGAAATTATTTATGTTGAGCTTCACATTGGATAAATAACTGGCTTAAGTTAGAATTCTTTTAAGTAATTTACTGAAGAGAATTTTAAAAAATGAAATGACCAAAGATCGAAGGTGAAATGCTTTATGTGAATTCAGTGGAGATTAAATTCAACCATGAGAATGGTCAACAAGGTCTACATGACCAACACCCTTCAAATAGCTCTGCACGCCAACCTTGGGTGAGCTTTCCTGGTTGGCAGTGCTTCATTCATAATATCATACATTGCTGCCAGGAGATTGTAGGATTTTCCACAAATCCACTGGGAGAGGACAATTGGATGCTTATGTTTGGAACTCTGCCCATGTGCCTATTCCTTTGAATGATGTTACTATGTATTCTTTTGCTGTAAAAAACACACATGCCAACGAATATCACAATTTTCCATGAGTTATGTGAGTTCCGGGGGAATCATCATAAGTGAAGGGCTGTTGGGGACCCCCTAATTTACAATTGAAGTCAGAATGAAAAGTGGTCTTGGGGACCCTCAGACTCTTCAGGTTCCAAATTCACATCATTCTGAGTCACCTATAATAAGGCAGCTTCAACTTTCTTGCCCTGCTCAGATGCTGCATAGCTGGCATATAAGGAAGGACGTCCTTGATCCTTTGCATACTTTCCTATATTCTTCTAGGAAGTAGAAAAATATCACCAAATACAAACCTTCCTCTTTTTGACTGTGGTAAAATATTCATAACAAAGATATACAGGCAGCCAACAGACACATGAAAAAGTACGCAGCCTCACTCATCATCAGAGAAATGCAAATCAAAACCACATTAAGATACCACCTAACCCCTGTAAGAATGGTCATTATTAATAAAACAAACAACGTGTTTGTAGAAACACTTCTACACTGCTGGTGGGAATGCAGACTACTGCAATCTCTTTGGAAGACAGTGTGGCGATTTCTGAGAGAACTAGAAATTGACCTTCCATATGACCCAGCAATTCCCCTATTGGGAATATACCCGGAGGAACTCAAATCATTCTATGACAAAGATACCTGCTCACGTATGTTTGTTGCAGTTCTATTCACAACAGCAAAAACATGGCACCAACCGTGTTGCCCATCGAACCTGGACTGGATTAAAAAACGTGGTACATATACACAATGGAATATTATGCAACCACGAAGAAGGACAAATATATGGACTTTGCAGCAACTTGGATGGATTTGGAATCGATCAGACTCAGTGATTTATCACAGAAACAAAGAACTGAGTTCCATATGTTCTCACTCATAAATGGATCTTGAACAATTATAATGCTATAAGAAAGTGATTGGCAGTAGTGGAAAACGGTCAGGTGAGGGGGGGTGGGATTGGCAGTTGAGGGAAACTGCTAGGGGTGGGAGGGTCATACCTCATCAACAAGGGTACCTGCATGATTAGTGTTTATATACCTAACCCTGAATTGTACCCCATATCTCTATAATAAATAAATACATAAATAAATAATAAATAAATAAAATACATATATATTCATAACATATAATTTATTATTATTATTACTTTTTTTTTTGATTTGGAGTCTCACTGTTGCCCAGACTGTAGTGCAGTGGCCGCTCCTGGCCACCGCAGCCTCGATCTGCTGGGGATTCCGCCTCAGCCTTCCAAGTAGCTGGAACTACAGGCACGCACTACCACTCCCGGCTAATTTTTTGATTTATTGTAGAGATGAGGTCTCGCCAAGTTGTGCAGGCGGGTCTCGAACCCGCGGGCTCAGGCAATCCACTCACCTCAGCCTCCCAAGGCGCGGGATTACAGGCTGAGCCACGAGCCCGGCTACAATTTATTATTTTAACCATTTTCATGTGTACAGTTTAGTGTCATTAAGTTCACCCAGTTGCAAAATCACAATGCCATTCATCTCCAAATTTTTAAAAATCTTCCTAATGAAACCCCATATCCATTCAGCTGAAATTGCCCATGTTCTCCTTCCCAGCACCTGGCAAATATCATTCTACTTCTTGTCTCTATGAATCTGAGAGCCATTCATGTAAGGGGAATCAAACACTTTTTGTCCTTTTGAAACCAACTTATTTCAGTCAGCATGATGCATTTAAAGTTTGTCCATGCTGTAGCATGAGCCAGACATTTCTTTTCTTTTTTTTTTTTTTTTTTTTTTGAATTGGAGTCTCACTCAGTCGCCCAGACTGGAGTGCAGTGGCGCTCCCGGCCACCACAGCCTCGACCTGCTGGCTCCAGCGATCCTTCTGCCTCAGCCTTCCGAGTAGCCGGAAATACAGGCATGCGCTACCACACCCGGCTGATTTTTTGATTTATTGTAGAGATGAGGTCTCGCTGCCCAGGCGCGTCTCGAACCCGCGGGCTCAGGCAATCCACTCACCTCAGCCTCCCAAAGGTGCGGGATTACAGGTCGAGCCACTGAACCCGGCTCATTTCTTTTCTTTTTAAGGTTAAATAATATTCCCTTTTATGTGTGCTTTGGCAGCACTGTACAAATAGCTGTATTGGAACACCCTCCCTACTTACCTGATCTGGTCCCCAATGACTTTTTTCTTTACCGGAAGATAAAGGTAATATTGAAAGGAAGACATTTGTTGACATTCAGGACATCAAGGGTAACATGATGATGGCTCTGATGGCCATTCCAGAAAAAGAATTCCAAAATTGCTTTGAGGGGGGACTAGGGCTGGTGTCGGTGCATAGCTTCCCAAGGGGGAGTACTTTAAAGGTGACCATAGTGCTATTCAACAATGAGGTACATAGCACTTTTCTTAGGATGAGTTGGTAAGTTTAATTGTTATAGCTCGTATGAAGCCTAGACCCAGATATTGTCTTTGATGTAGACTCTGCTACTGGTTCATAATTTTTTTTTTTTTTTTTGAGTTGTAGTGTCACTCTGTTACCCAGGCTG
Organism: Cephalopachus bancanus; assembly: GCA_027257055.1. Lineage (NCBI taxonomy): Eukaryota > Metazoa > Chordata > Mammalia > Primates > Tarsiidae > Cephalopachus > Cephalopachus bancanus. The sequence continues at coordinate 495,848 of JAPVLO010000817.1, forward strand.
GAGTGCAGTGACACACTATAACCACCCCAGTGTCGACCCGCTGGGTTCAGGTGATCCTTCTGCCTCAACCTTCCAGGTAGCTGGACCTAGAGGAGTACTCTACCACCTCCCAAATGATTTTTTATTTATTGCAGAGAGAGGTCTCGCCAAGTTGCCTGGGCTGGTCTGCAATCCTAGGGCTCAGGCAGTCCACTCGCCTCGGCTCCCAAAGTGCTGCATTTACAGGCTGAGCCATCGAGTCTGGCTCTGGTTCATAGGTTTTTCACTAAAAATAGGAGCTACCAAGAGTTATTATTGTAATTGATATGTGTAATCAAGGCTACTAGGTATAAGAAAAGCAATTTTTACTTGCAAAATATATAAGGAAAATAAAATGTGTTTAGTAAAATGTTATAAGAAAGTATAGGGATGTGGTTTTTGTTAAAGGAAAACTAACTTTTTCTAATTTAGGGGTTTTTATTTTAGAATCCAAAGAATAAAAGTAATAGGTAAAACTAAATAGATGTAGTTGGGAAAATGAATTTTTGTTCTAAGGTAAAAATTTGAGATTAAATTGAAGGTAAAAAAAAAATTAGGGCAGGTGCGGTATCTCAATCTTGTAAACCTAGCACTTTGGGAGGTTGAGGCAGGAGGATTGCCTGAACCCACAGGTTCCAGATGAACCTGGGCAACATGGGCCTCATCTCTGCAATAAATCAAAAAATTAGCCTGGTGAGGTAGCGCAGGCCTGTAGTTCCAGCTACTCAGAAGTCTGAGCAGAAGGATCTTCTGAACCCAGTAAGTTGACGCTGGAGTGACCGTGAGCGTGCCAGTGCACCCCAGCCCGGGCAATGGAGTGAGATTCCAACTCAAAAAAGTAAAAATAAAAATAAATAAATAAATTGAAGGTTTAAGCAAGTTGTAAAAAAGTCTATGGTAAATTAATCTTATGTAAACAGGAATTTCATGTATGATCAAGTTAGCTAAAATTTCAAGGGGGATCATTTAGCTTTTCTGTGAATTCAGCACACTGATGTTGGGTTAGAATCTAGGCCCCCATGTTAGAATAACAATGTTTTTTAAGAGCATTGAGCTATATTTTAATAAAAAGCTGTGGAGGGTAATGAAAGGCTTATAAAACTCTTACCTTATAGCCAAATTAATGAAAACTAGATAGATTTGTTTATAAGATTTTATTAATATTAGCTTTGATGTTAATAATACATCCATGCAAAGGTTGAATTTAGTTTTCTCTTTGAACAAGATAGTTATATAATTTCAAGCAATAATGAAAGCCTTTTGTTTACCTTTTGAGTAAACATTTAAAAAAATAGAGGAGAGAGAAACTTCATTTGTCTTTACGCTATCTTTCTTCATTCTCCTTTTTTTTTTTTTTTTTTTGAGTTGGAGTCTCACTCTGTCACCCAGACTGGAGTGCAGTGGCCGCTCCTGGCCACTGCAGCCTCGACCTGCTGGGCTCCGGCGATCCTTCTGCCTCAGCCTTCCAAGTAGCTGGAACTACAGGCACGTGCTACCACGCCCGGCAAATTTTTTGATTTATTGTAGAGATGAGGTCTCGCCAAGTTGCCCAGGCAGGTCTTGAACCCGTGGGCTCAGGCAATCCACTCACCTCAGCCTCCCAAAGTGCGGGATTACAGGCTGAGCCACCGAGCCTGGCTCTCATTGTTTAAAAAAATGAATCTCCTCTATCAAAGGATAAAGATGTTTTCTAAATCTTTGAATTATTATTATAGCTAAATACTTATCTTAAAGTCAGCTGTGATTTTATTTTGTGATATCAAGTGTTTTAAAAATCTTTGCTAATTTGCAAACTTTCCAATATCAAAATTTCAGATTCTGAATGCAGTTTTTCTGACCTTTTTAATTTAAGAAAAAAAATTTTTTTTAGATATTAGGTTTTCCTAAAGTCCAAGAGAGACATATTTGACTTATTTGGTATGTTGAAACATTGCCAAATAAAAAATTATATAAATTATTAATCTTCAATTTGTAATGACATCTAGGACACTACAGTACTACAGTAAGCTTAAGGAAAATATAATCCTGTTCATCAAAATTAAAAAATGACTGGGTGTGGTGGCTCAAGGCTGTAATCCCAGCACTCTGGGAGGCCAAGGTGAGGGGATTGCCTGAGTCCACGGGTTTGAGAACAGTCTGGGTAACTTGGCAAGACTTAATCTCTACAATAAATAAAAAATTTAGCTGGGTATGGTGGTGTGTGCCTGTAGTTCTGGCTATTCGGAAGACTGAGGCAGAAGGATCGCCTGAGCCCAGCAGGTCAACGCTGGAGTGGCTGTGAGCGTGCAACTGCACTCCAGCCTGGACAGCGAAGTGCGACTCCAATTCGGAGAAACAAACTATGCACATGGCTGCCAGAGTTCTGGCAGTATGTACTCTGGACTCTTAAGTATTTGTCTGGGGAGTCATGTGAGAGTGGAGAAGAGCAGGATAGTGACGTTGGTATTTGTATGAGTGAAGGTCTCACCAGGCCAGTTGCAGTGCTATGTGATTTAAGTGCGCCTTTGACAAAAGGAAATAGTGATATCTTATATAGTTATTTAAGTAAAGCCAGATTGTATACTTAACTGAAATAAAATGTATGCTTTATTTCAGCATTGCTTGTCAAGGATGTTATTATTTGAAATATTCCTTTTCTTTATCAACTGTGTTCTTTTACATAATTTTCAGTCATTATTTATTAATTGCATTTCCATAATACACCAGGTATACTAAGTTTTATTCATTATCAAGTAATAAACTGTGCTTGCAGCCCAAGTTTTCTTGTCACTGCTTCCTCTGTGAGGATACCTACATGTTCTCCGTGAGTTTGGATTTCATTTTTCTTTTCTCCCACTTGAATGAACAAGATTCCCCCAGGGAGAGCCCTCTCTCTCACACAGGACCAGGCTGCCCATGTCCCTTCCCTGCCCACAGGTACTCTTCCGGGTGGGTGTTTCTCAGCTCTCGGCGAGGCAGACAGAGGAGGAGGTCTTCAGCTGACTCTCCCAGTTCAGCCTTGTCCTGGGCTCAGTATAATGTGGCCAGTGAAGTGAGAGTCAGGTACACATTTGGTGAATAGCTATTGAACACCTGCCTCATGTTGGGCACAGAGCTCAGTGTTGGGAATGCCATGTTCATCTAGACAGTCTCATCCTTGCCTCTCGCAGCTGAATCTGATGGAAACACAGAGGTGGGAGTACAGGGAGCTTCCCTTCCTTACATTCCTATTTTGAGACAGAGAAACTAGAGAGGCCCTTGCTGTACTCAGAGCTCTGAGATGGGATGACTTGGTGGGATTGTAGGGGAAGAGGGAACAAGGGATATCTTGAGACCTGAGGGAATATTGTTATGACCTGAGGATTCTTTGGGTTTAGGTGAAGATGTAGAGACAGCCATGAGGTAGACACAGATGGAGTGCCACATGGATGATTAACATGACCCAAGAGAAGTGGACTCCTAAGAGCAAAGGGGTTATGACTCAGAACGAACAAGACCCTGAGAGGGCAACTGCCTCAGAATTCTAAGAAGTACTTTGGTTCCCCAGATCCAGGAGCTGACTTATTGTTTGGACCTGATTTCTTGAGCCTCGTGGAAAGTAGGGCAGGGGAAGCTACATGTCAGCAGGGTGAGCTATAGAGAGGGGAGCAACATTGGCAAAGGGAGAAGAGATTCTGTGTTAGGAAAGCCTGGATGAGGTGTGAGATGGGAAAGTCCAAAACCTACAGGTCCTACCTGAGACATGTTGGGAGCCGGTCGTGGAGGCCTGCCTAAGCATTAGGGATCCAGGCGGGGTGCGGACCCTGAGACCACCAGGTTGTGTTCAGGAGCTGAAGGCCCATTCCCTTCTCCTTTCTTTGTTGTTGGCATTACTCACTAGCAGGGACTTTGATGATCTAAGCATGAAGTTCTGAGAATATGACAGGCATGGCTGACTCTAGGGATCCATTGTTCCTGTTTCTCACAGACTGCGGTTTCAGCTTTAAACTTAACATAATTCAAACTCAGATCACATTTGGGAGCCTTATACATGATACAAGCTTCTTTATAAGATATAAAAGTATATTTGTAGAATTAGTATACACATTTAGAGAGCTGTTTCCAGCTTTAGATAGTATAGATGATTATCTAGGGTCACCAGAAATGGCCCAGCACAAACTTTGGGCTGGGCCACATTCCTAAGGGCCCAGCATCCACTTTGGGCTGGGCTGCATTCTTTTAAACCGGTTCTTTAGTTACAATTAGTATAAGTTTTTTCTACTTATAATAGAAGCTGAATTTATTTTATTCATAGAAAGTATTATAGAATAGGTTACTCTACGTCAGGGAATTATGTTAGTTCAAGCATGATCATACATGATACTTTGAGGTTTTATAGGAATTCAGCTAACTTTAGAAATTTCATTGTTCCCACTTTCTACTAATTGCAGTTTGGGCTTTAGTACAATTACAGTTTGTATTTGGATTTTATTTTAGAAGCTTTATTGCTGATGATCAGCCTTATATATTAGGATTAGGAATTAGAAAAATTATAGAAATTAAGATAGATACATAGGATTTTAGAATAGCCATTTTGTTAAGAGATTGTAATCAATTGTTCCTAGAAATGGCCCAGCATGATCTTTGGACTGGGCCACATTCTTTAGGAACTGGTTTGAGCTATAATTAAGAGTTTCTATAGTATAGGTAGAATTAGCACAGAATAGAAAGGTATTAGGATTTAAGTTAGTCACTAGGTGTTATGTATGCATAAGCTTTAGAAGTTATTGATTATTAGAATATTATGATGTTAAAATTGTATTGCCTTTGAGGAACATAAACCAAGCGTAAGGAACAGTGAGATAATTTTGGGATTGTCCTTCCTCATGCTTGGGAAAACGCCTGGTGGGTGGGGGAACGCCCCTTATCCACCTGGCTTTGTGTTCACATGAAAGTCTTGTGCTTTGATTGGGATTGTCCTTCCTCATGCGTAAGGAAACACCTGGTGGGTGGGGGTGGGGGGGGATGCACCTCATCCACCTGGCCTTGTGTTCACGTGAAAGTCTTGTGATTTAACATGTGAAAATTTAGGATAAAAGACTCACGGCTGGTCCCAATAAATGGCTTCTGCTCATTTCACTGAACAGTTGTCCACTTTCTTTCTTTGTCTTTATATCTATCCCTCCATCTTTCTTTCAATATCTATCCCTACCACAGAATTGGCTTCTGCACTAGACAGAGTCCAGTCTCTTTCTTTCTCCCCCTTTCTCTTTCTTTCTCTTTATTTCTCCAGAATAATCGCTGACGCTGCCCCACCTTCCAGGGACCCTCTAAATCTCTCTGAAGGGGCTGGCCCCCCATAAATGGCCCCCCGTAGAGACATTTCATACACATGGGGTCATATTAATTTGCAGAGTGTTGGAGGAGGAGAAGACAAATTCAGAACTCATAGCTCTATTACCCCTGAGGACAGTGTGTCTCCAAAACAGAAAATTATCCTCATGGCTTCTATAAGTACTGGAATATAAGCACTGTGTTTTAAAAATGTTCTTTAGCATTCTTTATCATAATACTGGTCTTTTCAGAAATATATGAGTACCTTAAATTTATGAAAAGTAATATATGCTCAAACTGCATTTTTGTGAAAATCATGTACTTATCTTTTTTGAAAATTATTACTCTGATCCTTTACAAGGTTATTGAGAAAACCAAGAAGGCACCTCTACTGAATATACTTATACTGTTGTTCCCGAGGAGTGAACTCTTGAAGCTCTGGACTTTATTTCCTTGGATATTGGAATGATTCATTTTGGCTAACTCTAAATTTTTCGAGGGGACTTTTCCCTCCCTTATTTTTGTGACAATGGGCTGAAGATGAATGTTCAGCATCATTAGCTGGTGAGTGGAAAATTAGCCATGACAGGAGTTGAGAACATGAGAGTGAGTATAGGGTTTGGGAAATAAAATGATCATAGGCCTGATGACACAACATTTGATTATTGAGTAGAGATAGAACATCCTAGAAGGACACTGAGAAGGATAATCTAAGGTTTGATATAGCAAAGAGGGTTCTGTTGGCTTAGTGTCCTGAAGGGGCAGAGTCATAGCTAAATTAGAGTCAGGCTGATACTGATCCAAGATCTTTGGGACCTGGACCCTGTGAAGTGGAGACATTTATCAGTGACACAGGTGATCTGGGAGAGCAGTAGCCTTAGGATGGGAGCAAGTGTCCCCACCTGGAGAGTGTGGACAGAAAGAGAGATATAGGTGCTGCCCTTGAGTCTTATTCTGAGGAGGGACAGATGAAGGATAGGTGCCCAGGTGACAGAGGGCAGTGACCTCTAGTTTGGCTTCTTCAACTTATTTTTCCTTCTCATCCCCTCTGTAATGAGGAGGCCATCCTGAGGCTATCTGCTCTCTACCTCTGCTGAGACTACCTGAGTCTCAGATGGATGCCTCCTGGATGGGTGTGGGTGTGCCTTGGGGCTTGGATCCTATTGAAAGTCTATCAGAAAGGACAGGTGATCTGAACTGCTACTTTGTGAGATAGGAACAGTCAAGCCAGTGTCCCTGGCCAAGTCCCAGAGTCCACATAACAATTCCAAATGAATGAAGTATGAGGGTGGAGCACAGAAAGATGAACATTGTGGGGCCATTTAGGCAAAACTCCTGTTCTTTTTCTCTTCTGTTAGGATTCCAGATCTCCCAGCCATTTGGTTAATCTGTGTTTCTTTCAGTTTCTAGTTTTAGAGACACCTTGTGTTGCCCAAATCAATCAGATAATCATCCCGTGGGCTCTATGTTGGTGTCACGGGAGATGGTATAGAAGATGACCCTAGTCTAGTCATCCCGACTAGGAGAAGGCCCTAGTCTAGTCATCCGGAAGACCAGTAGGTCCAGGAGGTAGATGTTGTTCATTCTGGAAGGTTTCTTGTGAGGATGTGATGCCTGAGAGTGAGGAGTCATTTTGTTCTGAAATAGGATTCCAGCCTGGAGACAGGACAAGCCATGGAGAAGGGATATATCAAATAAATCTTAGAGTGAGATTCCCTCACCATTTGGAGATGTTAAGTGCATGTGACACCTTTGAATGAGTCTGAGAGGTTTTTGTCAACGTTTTCATCATGGACAGTGAGCTGAGGCCTCCCCTATCTCCCTTTCCCATGATGCCCTGGACTCCAACAAGGCAGCTCAGTTCCTCCCCAGTCAGTTGTTAAGGCCGGCCTTGAGTCCTCTTCCCTCAACAAGGCTTCAGACCCTCCTCCACAAGCACTTGTTGAGCCTGACCATTCTTCCCCAGTCACCCTAGCTGGCCCCACAGCCTTCACTCTTCCCAACCTCCTTGGCCATCTCTGTACCATCTGGGCTCTTCTTCACAAACTTAAGCAGCTCCTGTGTCTTTCTTGTCCATCCTTCTCATGGTTCCTCTACCCCCCACTGAGCTCTCCTCTTCCCACTCACTTGAGTTATTATATCTTATTTTACTTGCGTTTTACTGGATTGTTTTATCTCTTCCATGAGTTGCTGTCAGCTGTATGAGGTCAGAGACTCTTCTCTGCTCACCCTTGCCCTTGTCCTTGTCCACTCTCAACTTGAGCCTGGAAAATGACAGATGGTCAGTGAATGGTGTGGATGGTGAGACTGCTGGTAGTTGCCTGTCCTGGGTCAGACACTGTGGACTCCATGTCCTTGGTCATGCTCTGATCCAGCGTGGACTTGGTTCCCAGAACAGGTGAACATTGTTATTGGATTTTCTTCAATAAGATACAATATGAAAATGTGTTTCTGCCAAGTGTTGTATGTGGGGATAGAATTGAGAGACAAGAACATATTCTCCAGACCATGTTCCCTACAGTGGGCATGAAACTCTGAATGCTGATAAAACCATAAACAAACAAACAAACAACAACCGGGATAAAGCAGCTGACTTGGCCAAGAGTTGAGGGCTGCAAAGGGAATCCCCATTGGTAGGCTGGCAGCAGGTTTCTGTGTCACTTCCCCACTGTCTGCTGCACTGTGTACATGTGAATGCTTGTGTCTCTAACTGAGCATAATCAACCTCATCCTCAGGCTAGGGCCAAGAGATGTCTGGGAAGGCTGTGAGCATCCAGTTTCATCCAAGCCAAAGAAAAAGAGAAGAAAATAACTAGGGGTCACAGGATTAAAGTAGGGCATGTAGTCATGGATGTGTCCCAGAGCCATCTCCTTACTGAAGTTTTATCCTGCACCTGGGAATCCAGGAGCTCCTTGGAGGCATCTTCTGAGGAGAAAATAGAACCAGCACTTCTAAGGTTTCAGAGCTCAGGGAAGGATCCTCTCAGCATTTTCTCAGCAATGATGGCACCTCCTCTTCTCCCTCTCACAACTCACATGAGGTTTGCTGACCTCAATGCCTTAGTTGCCTCTTCCCAACCCCTTTTTATCCCGATATAACAACTAAAGGTCCAGGTACAGGCCACCTCTGTGTCTGGAATTCCTTCCAAGTCTGTGTCCTCTTTCAGCATTTCACACCTTAGTGATCATCAAGCAGTGCTGGCTGAACACAGTTGACTAGGGAGGGAAGTGAGGTCTCTGCATTCACCCCTGAAAGAACAGTGTCCTTGATGTAGTGGACTGTCTACCTAGTGGGATAGTCTCTGGGCTCTGACCAAGATGTGAGCTAAGAAAGGGTCATTTTGCTTTTTTCAAGAGAAAAATTCCAGCTCCACAGACTGGTTTTGACACATATGAATGACCAGGTCGCACCCTAGTATCATCATGAGGTTTTAGTTTTTTGTTTATAGTTATTCAGAAACATTGAATGAAACTTGAGAGTTGAAACTTTTTAAGCAGATGGTGCTTCCAAGTAGAGTTTATCCATATGGAACATATTTTAAAATTTGAAAGTTGTCATAGACAAAGCCCCTGAGCAGACTGAGGCTTTTGTCCCACTTCCTCATGTGCCTGTGCCACTGTGAGAAGTATTACTGTCCCAGATCTGACAGTAATAATCAGTTTCATCCTCATACTGGATGTTGAAGGTGGTCAAGTAGTGATCACCCCTAAGCTGGAGCCCGAGACATGACTGGGGATCCCATCCCCATTGCTGCGGCTTCCATCACTATAAACAAGCATCAGGTACTGAGGGGCTTTTCCTGGCTGCTGCTGATGTCATGCAATGTCGTAGATGCTGTGCTCACTGCTCAGAGTGCAGGTGAGCTTGGCCAGGGCACCCGGGGAGGCAGATTCAGAGGGTGACTGAGTCAGCACAGGCTGGAAGAAGGACCCTGAAAAACAGACACCCTTGGAGTTCAGGAGGAAGAACAGGAAGGAAGGACATTTCTGGCATGCAGTTGGGAGGTGGTGTCAGGGAGCCAGGGGATCAGGATTCTGAGAACTGCACTGACCTGTGCAGTGAAGAAGGAGGGTGAGGAGGAGGAGTGGATTTCAAGCCATGGTGCAGACACCTCAGAGCTCTGCTGAGACTGACACGCTGCAGGTCTCTCTTATCCACCCTCTAGCCCCAGAGGAGAAAGGGGACCCTTCATGCAAATGTGCTTCTTTCCCCTATGCCGATGTAGAGTTGCAAAAGCTGAGTGTCATTTCTGGGAAGGGTGAGCCTGAACTGAACCTGGCCTGAGGCTTTCCAGGGGCACAGATGGAATCCAGGTCCTGGTTCCAGTAAGCCCTGAGCAGAGAACAGGGTCAGGTGTCTGGTTTCCCAGCTGAGATCCTCACAGAGCCCCAGTAACACCACCACAGTGTCCCCTGCTGCCCAGGCTCATTAGCATGTGACCAATCAATAGTCCCAACAAAGGCTCCTGCCTCCAAGTTACTTGACCAATGCCTGCTCCCTGCTCAAGGGCAGAGTGAGTCCCTCCTCAGGGCAGCCTCCTACTCTGTCTGTATTTAGTTTTATATTTGGGCTTCGATGGAAACAGGATATACAATTCTTTTGTTTGTGTTTGTTTTTATTCTATTTTTTCATTTATTTTATTTTATTTTTTAATTTTAAAGATGTGGGGTACAATTTGGGGTTAGGTATACAATGGTTCTTTATGCAGGCACTCTTGTTGATGAGGTGTGCCACCCCTTCCACAAGCAGATTCCCACTCCTGCTAATCCTGCTACCCGCACCCCTCCTGGTATTTTCCTGCTACTGCCAATCCTTTTCTTATAGCATTATGATAATTGTTCAAGGTCTGCTTATGAGTGAGAACATGTGATACTTAGTTCTTTGTTTCTGTGAAAGATCACTCAATCTTATAGACTCTAAGTCCATCCAGGTTGTGAAGTTCATGATTTTGTTCTTCTTTATGGCTGCGTAATATTCCATTGTGCATCTTTACCACATTTTAAAAATCCAGTCCTCTTTTGATGGGCAGCATGGTTGGTTCAATGTTTTTGCTATTGTGCACAATTCTGTGATAAACATAAGTGTGCAGGTATCTATTTTATAGAGTGATTTGAGTTCTTCCAGGTATATTCCCAGTAGGGTGATTGTGGGGTCATATGGAAGGTCAATTTTTAGATCTTTCAGCAATCGTCACACTGTTTTCCACAGAGGCTATACTAGTTTACACTCTCATCAACTGTGTAGAAGTATTCCCTTTTCGCCACATCCTTTCCATCATCTGTGACACACAATTCTTCTTGCTTTATAAGGAGTCCTCATGTTAAGGGTGTCTCATAAACAAACTATATATGAAATGTACAGTATTTACAAACAGACACATTCAGTCATAACCACTTTCCCATCAGTTCACGAATCCAGGATTCTCATCTCATTTGATTCCCCCGGGAGATCACACACAGGAAGCAGAGTGGGGAGTGTTTGGGAGGATACATGAGCATGCTCTGACTCACTAGATTCACTGGCAAATGAGGAGAGATCTGGGGAGTAAAAGGAAAAGGGACTACTGATCTGTGTGACAAGAGAGATGACCTCACAAACATTATAGATTAATTGAATTAATTAATTGAAAGAAGCTGTTGAGAATGACCACACAGTATATGATTTCATCCATATACCATGTTCCCAGCATGAAAACCTTCACAAACAGAACTTAGATTAATGGCTTCCAGGGCAGACCAGAGGGGGAAGGGAGTGACTGATAATGATTGGAATGTCTTAAGAGGTGTTTGGAATGCTTACAAATTAGGTCATCGCAATGGTTACACAACTCTGCAAGTATACTAATATCAGTTTAACTCTACGTATGAACAGGTGAGCTCTGTGGTATGTAAATTATATATCAATATATATTTTTTTGCATATGAGATGGAACAGCTGTCCCTGACTATTTACAGTAGGCCTGTGCACTTGGAGGTCACAGGAGGGCAGGGGCAAACGTTTGTCTCAGTTTCCCATGTATCAGGAGCACTGTGTGGTATTGGTGCTTTTGTCCCACGATGAACAGTGGTAATCAGCCTTGTCTTCAGCCTGCAGGCCCGAGATGGTCAGGGAGGCTGTGTTCTCAGATGTGGAGCCAAAGAAGCCATCAGTTATCTCTGAGGACCAAGTACTTCTGAGCATCTCAGTCCTTGAAAAGTCATGGACTCTTTAAAGCAGGTCTGTGCTGTGATATCCAGACCCTCAGATGTGAGTGCTCTAGGATCAACCACAGTCACCCTCTCGACAAATACTTATTACAAGCCATCATAGAGTGATCACAAGTATCAGGTACAGTTTTGTCTAGTTCCCCATTTATCTGCAGCACTGTGTCAGCATTCAGACTATCATCCCATGCTGAACAGTAATAAACAGTCCTCAAGCTGGAGACCCAAGATGGTCAGGGAGGATATGCTCCCAGATATGAAACCAGAGAGTCAATCAGAGATCATGGAAGGTTCAGTACTTCTGAGCATCACAGTTTTGCGGGCACCTTGAGAACCTGTTGGTACCAGCCGAAAGTATAAGCCCCAACATTGTTGCAGTTTCCAGTGCCGGAGAGGGTGAATTTCTGTCCCCACAGACCCTGATGCTAAGGCTTCCTTGGTCAGTTCAGACTGTGCCCAGCACCCCAGAACAGAGGTGGGGGAGGCACAGAGAGGTGAGAGTGGGGTCATTGTCCACCCCATGCTTTAAAAATAAAAGAAAAATCACCCCTAGGAAATCCTTATAATGACATGTGCTTTCCTCAGTCAGTTATCTGAATACAGAGTGAGGAGGCAGAGGAAAAGAGGGATCCAGGCCATGGTGGAGATGCCCGAGGCTGTGCTTCCTGAACCCACAGCTGAGCAGAATTACACAGTCTCCCTTATGCTCTCTTCCGGTGAGGGCAGAGAGCATCCTTTATGCGAACCACCTCCTTCCTTGATGTCCTTGGACCTGAACTTGGTGAAGGCTAAGTGTGAGGTGGGGCTGAGGTAGCCTCTTCTGGCCCTGGGAGGTCCCAGCCACTGAGGACAGATCAGAGGGTTCAGAGCAGGACTCCAGGGCCTGTTGTCCCCTCTGAGACCCCCATGGTCTCTCAGGGTCAGGCCATAGCATCTTTGCTGTGTCAGAGCCCAGAGTCATTTGACTAGGATGAAGGTCTAGAGCTGACCTGAGTGACACTGCCCATCAACACTACCTTTCATTTGCTGACCCTATACAGGAGCAGGGCTCACATCATGTCTCCTGGGGCTCATTGGTGTTGGGCCAGGTAATTGCCACAGCACATTCTTCACTGCAAAGACACAGCCTTCTCAGCAGGATGTCATCCTCCACTCCTTTCCCATTTAGATTATTGTGTGGTTGGGCCCACATGTGAGTGACCCTCTGAGAGGGTGTTTCCTGCACCCAGTGGGCAGGAAGACAGAGGCATTAACAACACTCCCAAGCCTCTGTGTAGGCCTGGGAGAACCGGCTCCTCTCTCTCATCACACTCCATGTCCAGGGCAAGGTTGGTGTCCATGACCACTGTCTCTTGTCCCCATCTTCACTCTTGGTGTGACAGGGACCCATTAATAAAATGCACAAGGACATTACTCAAATGGCGACTGTTATTGAGAAAATAAAGATCTAATTTTATGTCTCCTCCACCCTGAGGAAATGCCCAAGGTCAGCAGGCCTCCCTGGAACCAGCCAGGAGTCACAGCCTTGAGAGTAGACTCCATATGACCAGGGTTTCAGCACCAGGTGGGGTGTGCCCATCAGGACTGAAATTTGGAAAAAGTTCAGGAGAATTAACATTGCAATGAGAGATCAAGAAAATAATGAAGAAGCTCCAAGACACACTGTCTAAGCCCTCTAGCCACAGACTACAATTTATTTTAATTACTCTACTGATCCTTCTGTGGCACTTACTGTGTGCCAGACATTGCTCTGCTTGCGTTATGAATGCTAATGCAATTATTGTCTTGTAGTCCATTCCAGTCCCTTAGCCAGCTAATCTGAGAGATTGGCTCCTCAGTCAAGCATCTGACTTTGGGGTCACCCCAAGGACATCACCCCCCTTTTCATCCTTTCTTGTAGGGCCTGCTGCTGGCTCAAGTGAGAGCTTCTTCCCATCTGGGCAGGCCCTTCCCATGGCCCCCAGTGGCAGCCCATTCTCTGCCAGGAACACACTCAGGTACTGCACTGTGAGTCTCTAGTCCCCTCCTAACTTTGAGAATTTTATACACCCTGGAGCTACCACCCAGCCCTTATTGGGAGCCTTTGGCTGGGCAGCAGCATGGAGTGCCCTTCTGTGATAGTTCTCTTCAGTGTGGAAGCCTGGCAACTTCGGGTCCAGCTCCAGTCCCAACCTCTGTTCCAGGTCCTCAGTCTGGGCAGCACATCACACTCAGGTTTGGTGTTTGTAACCATAACTTTCATCTTGGGTACCCCCACCAATGCTCAGAAGACCTCTCCTGCCACCCCAGTTGAATTCCCTCCCCCATTCCATCCTCTGTTTTACAGCTCCTTGCTATCTATATGTTCAGTGTTGTGACCAATGTTGGGCCAGATGTTGGGCAGCTTGGTTCAAGCTTTGTTAACATAAGCCTTGCGTGCTTGAGGTTGGAGGTTTCAGGGGAACCAATGGGACTTTGGAGAAGATGGACAACTCCAGATCCCAGCCCCACTTTTGAGCTCTCCTCGTGATGTCAGAAAAGAGAGGGGTCCAAGCACCACACACTGCTATGAGGGAAGGTTAGACCTGATCAGATGGTACCTTCTGGACAGAACTCCCCTCCATGGTGACAATGGGGCAAAGCAGCACTAAAGATGATCCCATCTGTGATGGCACTAATGCCCTACCTTGAATTGCTTTCTCTGGACTACCCAGCAAAACCCCTATATTTGAAGCCAAGGACCATGAGTTACTGTAAGCCTGGCTGCCTACAGGGCCATATCTGTCCTGGTCTTCAGCCCTGACAGCTCTGCCTGTGGCCAAGATACAGCAAGGAGGAACCCTGGAAGCTCTGGGGAAAGAGACAAATCCAGCTTATTTAAAGGCTTAGAGATCAGGGACTTTTCAGTAAAGCCCGGGCTGGGTCCAAGGGACATCTAGGGGGCTATGCAGAGGACACCTGGCTTCCCAATCACACCTGCTGGACACCTGTCTTTTTTTGTCAACTACACCCAAAAGCTGTCAAGGAGTATTTCTGTTTCTGGGGAGAAAGTGACTATTGTTGGTCTGGGAGATCACTAAGAAGAGTTATTTTTATTGAAATTGAAGGGCTCAGGGAACAGTCAGAAGGGCGTCCCCAAGATGGCACTGCCACACAAATACAACAAAGGCCCTAAGCTCCGGCTTCTCCTCATACAGCTTCGCGCGTGTGCGAAGTTTAAACCTGTGCACAAATAATTTCTCCCTATAGGAATACTACCTCATAGTCTCCTCCAATAAAGCCCAAGCATGGCACTGGCCAGCCCCTACCAGGCCCATAAATACAACCCTCTCCCTCTCTCTCTCTCTCTCTCTCCCCACCCTGTCTCTCTCTCTCCCCCTTTCTCTCTCCTTCTCTCTTTCTCTTTCCCTCCCTAACCCCCTGCAGCTACAGACCCTTTTCCTTTTCCCTGTAGCTGCTGCTTTAATAAATCTCTTGGTCCCTAAAGGGTGTGGAGTTGTTACTGGTGACTAAGTTCTTTCATTGGTGCTGTGACTCGGATCGGGTCTCTCTCGCCCTTGTGCAGGTCTCTCTGCCCTTGGGCGGGACCCTGACTCGGCGCCGGTGGCCATTCCAACCCTCCTGGACCTTCCCCACCCTCTTAAACACATGAGCTGCATCCACCAGCGATTGTTGGATAGGTAAGTCCCCCTCCCCCAAACAAGGAAGCCTAAAACTTGCCAGGGATCACCAGAGGGAACTGACCTCAGGATCCAGCCTCTCTGGCCCCTTGGCAAGGGGGAGCGCACCCCGCCTGGGTCTTCATGGCCACAGCAGACCCTGAAGGCTCCCTCTTCTGTTCCATCTCTCATGGACCCCAGGGCTCCCGTATGTTGGGCAGCAGCAGACCTCAGAGGCTCCCACGTTTGCTAGCCTACAGCAGACTCTGTAGGGTTCCCACTACCCAGGGCTCCCATGTCTGTTGGGCAGCAGTGGACCTCAGAGACTCCCACGTCTGCCAGCCTACAGTGGACTCTGTAGGGTTCCCACTCCCCCAGGGCTCCCACGTCTGTTGGGCAGCAGTGGACCTCAGAGGCTCCCATGTCTGTTGACCCACAGTGGACCCTGCAGAACTTCCATTTCTGTTCAACCGGCAGGAATCGCGAATACACTCCCCACCCGCTGCTTGGTCAAGTGCTCTCTGTTTCAAAAATTCCTAGCGCTAGGTGACTTGAATCTTTGGTTCTCCAGGAGAACTCTAGTTGTGCCAAACCTCTGTGATGACAGACTTTGCCACAGCCACACTTCTCGGACAACCAACTCTTTGGGAGATGCCCCATCTAGTCCACCTGTCCCACCATGGGAGGCTCCTCATCCCTGCCAGCCGATTCCCCCCTTAAATGCCTCTTAAACAATCTCACTACACTCTCACTCACCCCCAGTATCAAACCCAAATGCCTAATTTACCTCTGCACACAGGACTGGCCAACATATCCCTTAGACAACCAAAATCAGTGGCCCCCTCAGGGGTCCCTCAATCCTGATATTATCTGGGACCTATATAATTTCTGTGAGCGTTCAAAATGGTGGGTAGAGATTCCCTACGTTCAGTCCTTTTCTCTCCTCTGTGAACACCCCCTCTACAGCTTCTCTCCCTCCCACTGTCCCACATGTGTCCGTGCTTCCTCCTCCTAACCCCCCTTCCCCTACTGCAAACACTGTAAGTTCCGTCCCGGCTCCCTCCTCTCTCATCTCGGATTTTGATCCTGCGGAAGAGCCCCCTCCTTACAGACAGCCCCAGGCTCCTCCCCCCACCTTCCCCTTCCACCCCACCCACTTCTGCTCCAGCAGTTCAACCTCTGTACCCTCCCCTTCCAACCCCTCCCCCATACAGCCCTCTGGTAACCCAATCCAAGGCTGCACTGGTTGTTCTCGCTTCTCTTCGTGAAGTAGTGGGTACAGAGGATATTGTTCGAGTACACGTTCCCTTCTCTATCTCAGACCTCTCATAAATAGAAAAATGTCTTAAATCATACACGACTAACCCTACCACCTACATTAAAAAGTTTCAATACCTCATCCAGTCTTACAGTGTTACTTTCCATGATATATCTAATTCTTTCCAATACCCTGCTTCTGGAGAAACGTAGAAAAGTCTGGGAACAGGCTAGAGCTTACACAGACGAGATTCGCCAAACCACCCCAGCTCAACCCCCTTGGTGCAGCGGCTGTCCCAGATGAGGACCCAGTCTGGGACTATAACTCCCCTGCCAGCATCGAGTCCAGGGATCGCTTCTCTACTTGCCTCCTTTCTGGGTTGTGCAGGGCTGCACAAAAAGCAGTTAGCTTTAAAAAGCTTCAGGAAGTCATTCAGGATAAAGATGAAAATACCTCCAACTTTCTCAGCACTCCCCAACATGATGTCCTAGTGACTGCCTTTAAGGTGTTCCACAACCGGGATGAAAAGGCAAAAAAACATAAACATCAGATGCTGGCCCAGGCCTTCCATGGAACTAAGGGTTCCTCTGGTGTCACCCAAGGTGGTGGCAATGCCCAAACCCAGCGACAACCATCGGGACCCTGCTTCAAGTGTGGGCAACCAGGACATTGGGCACGAGGCTGCCCCAAACCCAGAGTGCCCCAAAAGCCATGTCCCAAGTGCAGTCAGGCAGGACATTGGACAATGGACTGCCCTGGTCCCCAAATAGGGACTGGGTCGGCCCCCAACCCTGCTTTAGACCTGTTGGGTATGGCAGCGACCTTGGAATGATGGGGACCAGGGTCTCCCTGCCTGACACAAATCTCAAATCGTCAGGAGCCCAGGGTCACTATAACGGTTGACGGGCGCCCCATCCATTTCCTCCTGGACACCAGAGCCACCCTTTCTGTCATACGAGAATTTTGGGGCCCAACTTCCCCGTCTAAGTCCCCTATAGTCGGGGTAGGGGGCCAGTCCATCACTCCACGTATAACTTCCACAGTTAGGTGCATTTTTGCAAATGTTCCCTTCACTCATTCCTTTTTGGTACTGCCTCAATGTCCCGTACCTCTTGTGAACAGGGACATTCTAGCCAAATTCCAGGCATCCATCACCTTTAACCCAAGTGCAGCCCTTAACAATCCATCTCCCACAGCCCCATTTTTAGCCTCCTCACTACTAACGATTCCCCAATGGACTCACTTCCTCCTTTACCCCCTTCTATAGTAAATCCCTAAGTATGGGATGTAAACTCCCCCTCCTTAGCACACTGCCCCCCAGTTCACATTCAGCTGAAAAATCCCTCTGCCCACCCCAACCAACTGCAATACTCTCTTCCTACCTCCAGCCTTCTGGGACTTCAACCTGTCATTAACTCTTTATTACAAAAGGGATATCTGCGCCCTACCAACTCCCCATTTAACACCCCCATTTTAGTGGTACGAAAATCAAATGGCACTTACCGCTTGCTGCAAGATCTAAGACTCATTAATGCCACTGTCATCCCCATTCATCTGCTAGTTCCCAATCCCTATACCATTTTATCCTCAATTCCTCTGACCGCTACTCACTTTTCAGCCCTCGACCTTAAAGATGCATTCTTTACCGTCCCTCTGGCAACGGACTCACAAAACATCTTCACGTTCACGTGAACTGACCCAATATCTCGCCATTCACAATAACTCACCTGGACAGTCCTTCCACAAGGATTTCGAGATAGCCCCCACCTGTTCGGTCAAACCTTAGCAGCAGATCTTAAGTGCCTCTCACTTACCAAATCCACCCTTATTCAGTATGTTGATGACCTCCTCCTGTGTAGCCCTTCCTTAGCTGATTCTCAAACAGACACTGCACTCACCCTTAACTTTCTAGCAGAAAAGGGATATTGGGTATCCCCTCAAAAAGTCCAACTGTCTGCCACACAAGTCACGTATCTGGGGGTAGCCATCTCACGCCAACAAAAGGCCATAACAACAGACCCCAAAGTCCTAATCCAATCCCTAAATATACCCAAGACTAAAGAGGAAATCCAATCATTTTGGGGGCTGGCTGGATACTTTTGGGCGTGGATTCCCAACTTTGCCCTACTTGCAAGGCCACTTTATACTCTCATAAAGGGAGACCCCAATGAGCCACTCCTAATACCCTTCTCCATTAAACAACCTTTTATTGCCCTTCAGCAAGCCCTCATGAGGGCCCCCACTCTCCATCTGCCAGATATACACCAACCTTTCATCTTATAAGTCCACAAAAACAAATGGGTAGCCTTGGGAATCCTAGGGCAACTTTGTGGACAGACGTTCACCCCAGTGGCCTATCTCTCAAAGCAGTTAGACCACACCGTCCAGGGCTGGGCCCCATGTCTGCGAGCACTGTCCACTACCCACATGCTGGTGTGTGAATCCAAAAAACTCACCTTCAGGGCCCCTATTACTGTAACCTCCCCCCACCATCTACAGCACCTCCTAAGCTACAAAGGCCTTCAAACGCTACCCCCTGGTCATGTCTTATTGCTCCTTATCTTCTTTTTACAAGATCCCTCCATATCCTTTCAAACTTGCACACCCCTAAACCCAGCCACGTTACTCCCTTCTTCCACAGCCCCACTAACCCATGACTGTGTAGAAACTGTAGAGGCTCTTCTCCTTGTCTGGTTCACATCCAGGAAGGCCCTTTACCCTCCCCCTCCTATACCTGGTTCACTGATGGCAGCTCCTTCCTCCACAACAGGTCCTGGGTCACAGGATACACCATCACCTCTATTACACACGTCATTGAGGCAAAGCCTCCCTTGCCAGGCACCACTAACCAACAGGCAGAACTTATAGCTGCCACTCAAGTGTTCCAGTTAGTGGCTAGACACTCCCTCTCACTCTACACTGACTCCAAATATGTTTTCCACATTCTCATCTCCCATTCGGCCATATGAAAGGAAAGGGGGTTATTTACTACCAAAGGATCAGCAGTAGTTAATGCTAAACTAATCTCCAATCTTCTCACCGCCTCTCGACTTCCCACCAACATTGGCATTTCTCACTGCAAGGCCCACCAGTCTGACTCCTCACTCATAACTCAGGGAAACTCCAGGGCAGATAACGTGACCCGACAAGCAGCCTTGGGGTCCATTCCCAACGTGGCCCAACAAGCAGCCTTGGGGTCCATCCCCACCATTGAGGCTGTTACCCGCCCTGGTCCAAGCCATACACCTCCCACTAATTCACCACCACCAACTTCCCCCCTCTATCTCAGACCTTATCCCATATCTACACTCAATCTTCCATACCAATCCCTCTGCTCTAACGTCTTTCCTAAAAAACTTCTTCACCCTCGACCCCCACCATATAAAGCTTATAAAAACCATTACCTCTCAATGTTCTATCTGCCAGCGAACTAATCCCCATACCCCCTTAAAACCAGGAACCTTTCCCACACATCAGGCCCGGGGTCAGCTTCAGGATACTGAAGGTTGACTTTACTATCATGCCCTCGGTTCGCAACATCAAATACCTCCTCATCTTGGTCGACACCTTTTCTGGATGGGTAGAGGCATACCCTACCACAAACAAATGAGCAGCAATCATAGGGTCCATCCTTGCTAATCACATAATTCCTAGGTTTGGTGTCCCTTTCTCTCTCCAATCTGATAACTGACCTGAAATTACCTTGCGAGTGGTACAATCCCTGACAACTGACCTCCACATTAACCAACATTTCCATATCCCATACCACCCACAATCGTCCGGAAAGTTTGAGCGAGCCAATCGCACTCTCAAAGACACTCTCACCAAATTATCCCTCGAACTCCATCGAGACTGAGTCTCCCTCCTCCCACTGCCCTCTTCCGCATGCGAGTCCTCCCAAAAAAACCATCTCAACTCTCACCATTTAAAGTTATGTATGGCCACCCAGCACTGTCTCTGGGAATCTCAACCTCAACCCCTCTAACACCCACTCACATGCTCTACCACCTCTTGTCTTTTATTCGTTCTCACATTTGGAAACATCAAAACCTCCTTTTACCTGTTTCGTCCAACGGCCAAATCCCACTTCCTCTTATTCCTGGACAATGGGTCTGTTTTTCCGACCCGGAAACTAAAACCTATCTTAACCCAAAGTGGTCTGCACCTCTTCAAGTAGTTTTGTCCACTCCCATGGCAGCAAAATTTATCATGGCCCAGCGTCAGGTTACTCCATGGATCCATATCTCCCATCTTAAACCTGCTACTCCTCCTTCTCACCCCACCCATAACAGTACCTATTCACCCACCTCCAGGTAACCGCTATTTCAAACTTTTCAAATCAAAGTCTTAACCTCCTGTTACTTAATAGTTACCAGCCCATCCCAGCAAAAAAATCCAGCGATGTAATACCCAAAACTTTCATCTAATTTTTCTTTTAGATATGTTCTCTTCCAGGTTCTCTATTTACCTCCACAGTCTACTCCAAGACAGCTGGTTACTACTGCCCTCGTGTCCACTGGAAGACTGACTGGAACAAGTTGCCATTCTACATTTACAAGGAACTTTCCTGGAACTCTCACCTTCAAAAATCTTCACCTTCGGTGCCTACCTCTGGACCCTGTTCTGACTGGTTCTGTGCCCTTCCCTCACCCCACCCCATGACACCCACAGCCAGCAGGAAGCAGCTAGAAAGAGTAACGACGCCCCTCTCTCAAACAAACAGAAAAGGTGGGAATGAAGGGTGCAGGGAACAGTCAGAAGGGCATCCCCAAGATGGCACTGCCACACAAATACAATAAAGGCCTTAAGCTCCGGCTTCTCCCCATACAATTTTGCACGTGCACGCGAAGTTTAAACCTGTGTGCAAATAATTTTCTCCCTATAGGAATACTACCTCATAGTCTCCTCCAATAAAGCCCAAGCATGGCACTGGCCAGCCCCCGCCAGGCACATAAATACAGCCCTCTCCCTCTCTCTCTCTCTCTCTTCCCCCACCATCTCTCTCTCTCTCCCTCTCTCTTACTCTCTCCCTCCCTAACCCCTGCGGCTACAGACCCTTTTCCTTTTCACTGTAGCTGCCGCTTTAATAAATCTCTTGGTCCCCAATGGGTGTGGAGTTGTTACTGGCGCCTAAGTTCTTTCAGATCTCATACAGATAGACCAAGGTGTGAGTTTGAGGGCCTCTGATGTCACCAGGACAAGTACAAAAGAAGCCAGAACCTGGCATTGTGATCATCACAGGAAGCACAGGAGAGTGATGGGTGATGGTAGGGGAGGGCAGATATTTTTTTAAAAATCACATTTTTACACAAATCAGGATCTCTTTCTGTTCATGGGGTTGTATTCAGCTGTGTGACCAGTCTGGGCAACATAGTGAGATCACGTCTCTACAAACAAACACACAAATAAATCAAAAACTCCAGGTTAGGGGTAGACCTCTGTAGTCCCAGTGTCCCAGCTACTCTGGAGGCTGAGGCAGAAGGATTGCCTGAGTTCAGAAGGTCAAGGCTGTAGCAAACTGTGATCATGTCACTGTGCTTCAGTCTTGGCAACAGAATGAGATCCCAACTCAAAAAGAAAAAAAAATTGTAGAACTTATAACATCTACTGCCAGTTAGAGTGTGTTGAATGGATTTTCGATTATTATGTAACTTTTTGAGAGTTATTTTATTATATGAATAGAGAGGTAATAATGTCATATTCTTTCATGGAATGCTTTTACATATTCAATAAAAACTTACAGAATGAATATTTATGTCTATATCCAAATATTTAGCATATAAGAAAAATTGTCAACAGGTTGTACTAATAGAATGTGGAAGCAATTTAAATGCTTGAAAATTAAACTTTTGCATTTCCATTTAATAGCTGCACAATATACTTTTTAAAAAGAGAGAATGCGCCGGGCTCGGTGGCTCAGCCTGTAATCCCGCGCCTTTGGGAGGCTGAGGTGAGTGGATTGCCTGAGCCCGCAGGTTCGAGACCCGCCTGGGCAGCGAGAGCTCATCTCTACAATAAATAAAAAAATCAGCCGGGCGTGGTAGCACATGCCTGTAATTCCAGCTACTTGGAAGACTGAGGCGGAAGGATCGCCGGAGCCCAGCAGGTCGAGTCTGCGGTGGCCGGGAGCGGCCACTGCACTCCAGTCTGGGCGACAGAGTGAGACTCCAACTCAAAAAAAAAAAAAGAGAGAATGCAGTAATATGAAGAAAAAGTAGCAGGATAAAAATGTGTTGTATACATTGTGGTCTGAACTATAGAGAAAAATATGTTGAAAAAAGACAACAACTCTAACTTCGAACTTCTGAATTACTTGATATTAACAAGATAGAAAAAAGTGATCTTAAAAATATTTCCAGATTTTATGCAGTGAACTTGCATTGTTTTAAAAACTTTATATAAAAATGAGAAACTTGTTTTCTTTGCTACTATCAATCAGCATTCTATCTGAGAGAGATGCTTCTTTTTTGAAAAAAATATTTGACCATAAGCACCTTCTACTGTGCCCTATGGATTGGAAAAATATTTGGGTTCTGTTTTTCATAGACACACATTCTCCCAAAGGCATGCAAAGGGATCAGTTCAAAGATTGATCTGAGATCTCCATGGACCTGTGCAGAGTGAGGGAGGAGGAAGGGGAGGAGGAGGAGGAGGAAAAGGAGGAAGAAGAGAGGAGTCTAGGCCATGGTTCTGAAGTTCCAATGGCCCACTGGCACCACTGCTGGTATTGGACCCTCTACTGGCTCTTTTATGCCCTAGCCACCTTTTTGCATAAAGGTTAGTGTCTGTGTGATACATTATGTAAATCTGAGCCTTTTACCTTTTTCCCCACCTCCTATCATGGTCCTTGTCTCAAGGAAAGGGAGAGCCCTGGGGTGACTGTGAGCTCTGAGTTTACCCTATGGGAAGAAACAGCTGCTATAACTGCTTGCAGGACCCATGAACAAGTGTCCAGGGTGCGTTAGCTTAAACCACATGTGTCCTTCAGGCTTTGGAGAAGATCCACAGTGCCTCCTTGTGGTATTTTGGGCTCAAGTTTATGATACCCCTTTTATTCGATAACTTTGTGACACACTGTATTTTCCAGGGCACACCACATTTATTGCTTGTCTCTTTGCTGAATGCTGTTTGTACTTCTTTCTGTAGTTGTTATAGAAAGTCCAAGTCAGTCAGGCTCGGTGGCTCAGCCTGTAATCCCAATGCTTTGGGAGGCTGATGTGAGTGGTTTGCCTGAGTCTGTGGGTTCGAGACCTGCCTGGGCAACTTGGCGAGACCTCATCTTTACAATAAAATTAAAAAAATTAGCCGGGCATGGTAGTGCACGCCTGTAGTTCCAGCTACTTGGAAGGCTGAGGCGGAAGGATCACCGGAGCCCAGACAGGTCAAGGCTGTGGTGGCCGGGAGTATGCCACTGCACTCCAGTCTGGGTGTCAGAGTGAGACGCCAGCTCAAGAAAAATAAATAAATAAAATTAAAAAAAAGAGGAAGTCCAAGTCATTGTATTCTAATTTCAGTGCTACCTGGTCTTCATTGTCTATCTGAGTGTTTTGAGTGATTAAAGAAGTTATAAATTCATGACCATCTGAACAATCATCCTAGCTTGGTCTTCCAAAGTGTTGGGATTACAGGTGTGAGCCGTTACTTGTGACCCCTATTTTCTTGAGCCAAAATGAATCAAACTCTGATTTAGTACAGGATTCTCCTTGATGAGTACTGTCAGGTGAAATTAGTCACTTTTATGAAAATGTTTCACAGATTTATCTTGGTACATTCTAATGGCTTTTCAAAAAGGAAGTTTTCAGTAACATATATTTTGCTTTTTGTAGCAGCAATTCATGAAACTATGACAGCCCAAGCTGACATTTTCTGTGAGAGGATCAATATATTTTTATGTGAATGGTGGATCTGTTTTTGACAGTTTAATGGCCATTAGTCTGTGACGTGTAAAAACTATGAAAATGAGTACGGTTGTCCATGTCTCAACAAAAGTTAAAAAATTATGAAGTTCAGGAAAACTTAAATGATCTTTAGAGGACTTCCGGCAAGATGGCGATGGGGAAACCCAGTCTGTGAAAACCTCTGCAAAGGAGAACTGCAGTGGGTCTCTGACTCTCGCCCTGGGGGCTACAGACCCCAACATCGCAGCCTGCTCTTTATACAAAGCTTGGCCGTTGCCACTGCTGGAGCATCGCAGCAGTCTGGACAGCCACTGCAGCGCAGACGCTGCCGCCGCAGCCGCCACAGCCGCCGCAGCCACCGCCACTGCTGCCAGTAGCACATCACACCACCCGGGCCAGAGGCGATCCACAACTTCAGTCCTTGAAGCCCCTTCAGGGAAGATCTGCTGGGATCGCTGCCACCTCTCCCGTGACCGTGACGTCCTGCCTGCCGTAAGTCTCCTGCCGTCTGCCCTGAGCAGGCAGCCATCTGGCCATCTTCAGACTCCACCGTCCCTGTCCAGCCCCACCCCCTCTGGGGCGAGCGGCTGAGATAGCACCACCTGCTGGCGATTCAAGGTAACAACACCGAAATGGGAGAAACAAGCTTGATAAAGACATAGGCCAGAGTGGTGAACAGAGGGTGATCTGAACTGTCCTTCACAGCAGACCAGGGGCAACTGACCCTAACTGCAAACTAATTTACCAGCTTGAAAACAAAACTAGAAATCAGACATGAAAGGACATTGGACTTAAACGAAATGTCTCAGAGTGTGCTTCATTGATTCTGTTAGTTTAATGACTTAATTCTATTCCTACTGTATTGTTCCTTTTTTTCTTTTTTCCTCTTCCTTTTCTTCTCTCTGTAAACCACATCTTTATATAGAGGAACAGCACACTAATAAGGTGGTTGGATAGCTGGTATGTTAGCATCACTATGTTTTATTTTTGTTTGTATGAGAGTTGGTTCATCTGTAGCTGTGGTCTATTATTTTTATCTGTTTCAGTATAGGCCTCTCTCTGTATTTGTTGGCACACTCGTTTGTTTCCCCCCTTACTCCTCTATCGCTCCACCCCCCCTTCAACCCACTGTCTGCTCCATTCTCTCCTCTCTGCTAACCACATTTTATTTCAGGAAGTCAACCGACAGCCCCACTGCACGGACAGATTCCAAGGCAGTGGGAAGTGGGTTCCAGATTATTCACACACCTGTCAGTGAATACCAGGACCTGCAGACAGATTTTGAATCACAGCTCCCCTCCTTAAGTACAAATGAAGAAAAACCAAAAGAAGAATATAGATCTCACACAAACCCCTGGGAGATCAGACGCCGAGAAAACAGATTCTGGAACACAAACAATGAAGAGCCCCCAGAATGACTGGTTACATGCAACAAACCCAGACATCAAGACATTAATGGAGGGAATTAAAAAAATTGAGAGACAAGAGGAAAATAGGAAGGAGCTGATGTCAGAAATGACAGCAGTAAAGAATACTGTGATGGAAATGAATAACAGACCAATAAGCATGGAAAGCAGATCAGCCAAGCAGAAGAAAGAATCTCAGAGCTCAAAGACCAAAACATAGAACTAACCCAAACTATCAAAAGCATAGAAAAGAAGCTCAAAAAGATAGAACAAAACCTGCAAGAGATAAATGATCACCTCAAGAGACCAAACCTAAGAGTAATTGGGCTTCCTGAGGCAGAGAGAGAAACAGAAGCCACACTGGAACAAACATTTCATGAAATCATTCAAGAAAACTTCCCTCATCTCATCAAGGATGAAAAAATTCAAACACAGGAGATTCAGAGAACACCTGCAAGACAACAAATGAGAAGACCAACTCCCAGACACCTAATAATTCGCCTAAACAAAGTAGCTATAAAAGAAAAAATCCTAAAGGCAGCAAGAGAAAAAGGCCAGACTACCTACCAGGGAAAACCAATTAGAATAGCAGCAGATTTATCCACAGAAACCCTTCAGGCTAGGAGAGCCTGGAGCCCTATCTTCAAAATTCTAAAAGAGAAACAATTTCAACCAAGAATAACCTACTCAGCCAAACTAAGTTTCATTAGTGAGGGAGAATTGAAATCTTTTGCAGATATACAATCCCTAAGAACCTACACTGCCACCAGACAACCTCTATAAGAAATACTTAAGAAAGTACGAACACAGAAGAAAAAGAAAAAAGAACAACAACATTCTTCACAAGAGTACAGGCAAAAGATTAAAAACACACATGAACCAACTCCAAAACCCAAAGAAAGACAACAAACAAATAGGAACAACTCTGTAAGAACCTTATGACAGGGATCAACTCTTGCATTTCAATTATTAGCCTAAATGTGAATGGACTAAATGCACCACTGAAAAGACATAGAATGGCAAAATGGATAAAATATCATCAGGCAACAATCTATTGCCTTCAAGAGACTCACCTCACTAGAAAGGACACCCACAGACTCAAAGTAAGAGGATGGGAAACAAACTTTCAGGTGAATGGAATACAAACGAAAGTAGGAATAGCGATCTTAATTTCAGACAAAATACCCTTCAAGCTATTAAAAATCAAAAAAGATACAGAAGGCCAATACATAATGATAAAAGGCTCAATCCATCAACAAGAAATATCTATCCTAAACATATATGCACCCAACATAGGTGCACCAACTTTCATAAAGCAACTTCTAGGAAAACTAAAGAAGGATATTGACTCTAACACCATCATAACTGGGGACTTTAATACCCCACTCACAACCCTAGACAGATCATCAGGACAAAAATCAGCAAGGAGATCCAGAACCTCAATGTGACTTTGGACCAAATGGACTTAATTGATACCTACAGAACACTCCATCTAAAGACCACAGAATACACATTCTACTCATCACCACATGGAACATATTCTAAGATTGACCACATACTCGACCATAAATGAAGCATAAGCAAATTTAAAAGGACCAAAATTCTACCATGTACCTTCACGGACCACAGTGGAATAAAAATAAACATTGACACCAACAAAGTCCCACCAAAACCCACAAAGACATGGACACTAAACAGCATGATGCTAAACAACTCTTGGGCCAATGATGAAATCAAAACAGAGATCAAAAGATACCTGGAAACAAATGAAAATGAAGAAACATCTTACCAAAATCTCTGGGATGCCCTGAAAGCTGTAGTAACAGGGGAATTTATATCCCTACAAACACACATGAAGAAAATGGAAGGAACAGAAATTCACAACCTAACAAGCCACCTAAAGAAGCTGGAAAAGCAAGACCACAAAAACCCTAATTTCAGCAGAAGAATCCAGATCACCAAAATAAAAACCCAAATCCAGGACATAGAAGACAAAAAGATAATACAAAAAATCAATGAAACAAAAAGCTGGTTCTTTGAAAGGATAAACAAGATCGATGGTCCCCTAGCTAGACTGACCACGAAAAAATGAGAAATAACCCAAATAAGCACAATCAGAAACACAAAAGATGAAGTCACATCTGACCCTGAAGAAATACAAAAGATCATTAGAAACTACTACATACACTTGTATGGAAACAAACTTGAAAACCTTAAGGAAATGGAGGACTTTCTGACATCACACAACCCACCTAGGTTGGAACAAGAAGAAATGGAGACCCTAAATAGACCAATAACAATCAAGGAAATCAAATGCATAATAAGAAAACTTCCTACACAAAAAAGCCCTGGTCCAGATGACTTTCCAGCCGAATTCTACAAGACATTTAAGGAGGACCTGATACCAATCCTACTGAAGGTATTCCAGGCGATTGAAAAAGATGGAACTCTCCCCAAATCATTTTATGAAACCAAAATCACATTGATACCCAAGCCAGGTAATAATCCAGCAAAGAAAGAGAACTATAGGCCAATATCTTTGATGAACATAGATGCTAAAATTCTCAACAAGATCCTAGCAAACTGGATTCAGCAATACATCTAAAATCATCCACCATGACCAAGTAGGCTTCATTCCTGGGATGCAATGCTGGTTCAACATTCATAAAACCATAAATGTGATTAAATTCATCAACAGATGTCAAAACAAAAACCACATGATCATATCATTAGATGCAGAAAAAGCTTTTGATAAAATCCAGCACCCCTTCTTGATAAAAACCCTTGAACATCTAGGCATACGGGGAACATACCTCAAAATAGTAAAAGCCATCTATGAGAAACCCACAGCCAGCATACTCCTAAATGAACAAAAATTTGAACCAATTCCCCTGAAAACTGGAACTAGACAAGGATGCCCACTCTCACCCCTCCTGTTCAACATAGTATTGGAAGTCCTGGCTAGAGCAATCAGAGGAGAGAAGGCAATCAGGGGTATCAAAATAGGAAAAGAGGAAGTCAAGTTATCTCTCTTTGCAGATGATATGATTGTGTACCTTGAAAACCCAAGAGAATCTGTCAAAAGCCTCTTTACATTGATAAAGGGCTTTGGCAAAGTCTCAGGATACAAAATAAATGTACAAAAGACAATCGCATTTCTCTACACCAATAATAAAAAAACAGAAACCCAAATAAAAAACACAATTCCATTCACAATAGCCACAAAAAAATGAAATACCTTGGCATCTTCCTAACCAGAGATGTGAAAGACCTTTATAATGAGAATTACAAAACACTGCTCAAAGAAATCAAAGATGACACAAACAAGTGGAAATATATCCCATGCTCATGAATGGGAAGAATCAACATTGTGAAGATGTCCATCTTACCTAAGACAATCTACAGATTCAATGCAATACCCATCAAATTACCAGCAACATTCTTCTCAGACCTAGAAAAAACAACACAGGAATTCATATGGAAACACAAACATCCAAGAATAGCCAGAACAATCCTCAGCAAAAAAAACAAAGCAGGTGGTATCACATTACCAGACTTCAAACTTTACTATAAAGCTACAATCATCAAAACAGCTTGGTATTGGTACAGGAACAGGCATATAGATAAATGGAATAGAATTGAGATTCCAGGAGCAAAACCTCAATTTCTCAACCAACTCATCTTCGACAAAGCCTCTACCACCTACCACTGGGGAAGGAGAACATATTCAGTAAATGGTGCTGGGAAAACTGGCTGACCACATGCGGAAGATTGAAACAGGACCCTATCTAGCCCTATGCACAAAGGTTAACTCCAAATGGATCAGAGACCTAAATGTAAAACCTCAAACCATAAGAACCTTAGAAAAGGAAGGAAATACCCTCATGGAAATTGGAACTGGCATCCAATTCCTGAACAAAACCTGAAACCCACAGGTCATAAGAGAGAAGATAGACAAGTGGGACCTTATTAAATTGACAAGCTTCTGCAAAGTCAAAGAAACCATCAAGAGAGCAGGGAGACAGCCTACAGACTGGGAAAAAGTATTTGCCAACTCCAGATCTGACAAAGGCTTAACATCCCAGATCTACAAGGCACTCAAACGTGCTGAAAAGAAAAAAACAAACAACCCCATTATAAAATGGGCAAAAGATATGAACAGAGCCGGGCTCGGTGGCTCAGCCTGTAATCCCGCGCCTTTGGGAGGCTGAGGTGAGTGGATTGCCTGAGCCCGCGGGTTCGAGACCCGCCTGGGCAGCGAGACCTCATCTCTACAATAAATCAAAAAATCAGCCAGGCGTGGTAGCGCATGCCTGTAATTCCGGCTACTTGGAAGGCTGAGGCGGAAGGATCGCCGCAGCTCAGCAGGTCGAGGCGCGGTGGCCGGAAGCGGCTACTGCACTCCAGTTTGGGCGACCAAGTGAGACTCCAACTCAAAAAAAAAAAAAAAAATATGAACAGACACTTCACAAAAGAAGACATCCGAGCAGCCAACAAACACATGAAGAAATGCTCAACCTCACTAATCATCAGGGAGATGCAAATCAAAACCACACTGAGATACCACCTAACTCCAGTCAGAATGGCAATTATCAACAACTCAAAAAATAACAGCTGCTGGAGAGAGTGTGGTGAAAAGGGAACACTTCTACATGGTTGGTGGGAGTGTAAACTAGTGCAACCTCTGTGGCAAGCAGCGTGGCGATTCCTAAAAGCTCTAAACATCGACCTTCCATATGACCCCGCAGTTCCCCTACTGTGAATATACCCTGAAGACCTCAAATCATCTATAAAAAAGATACCTGTACACGTATGTTTATCACAGCATTGTTCACAATAGCAAGAACCTGGAAACAACCATGCTGCCCATCAAAAGAGGACTGGATTAAAAAAATGTGGTACATATACACGATGGAATCCTACGCAGCCAAAAAAAGAACAAAATCATGAATGTCGCAGCACCCTGGTATAATACTGAGTGACCTCTCACAGAAACAAAGATCCGAGTATCACATGTTCTCACTCATATAATGGACCTTGAACATCCAATGTAATACTATAAGAAAATGACTGACGGTACTGGGAAACTATGGGGGGGAGGGGGATGGGATTAACAGTTGCAAATATCTGTCTGGGGATGGGGAAACGCCTCTTATCAACAGGGTGCCTGAATGAAACATAATTGTACACCTAACCCTTAACTGTACCCCACAAAATCATAATAAAAAATATTGATTAAAAAAATAAATAAAATAAAACTTGATTAAAAGAGAAAAAAAAGATCTTTAAATTATGCTTGCTGTGTTGTTCCTTGGTAGAGAAACTATTCCTGTGTTTTTTCATGAGTTGAGTGCATTTCAGTAATATCTCTAAGTCCTGTGGAAGTAATTTCCAAGTTATTTAAAATATAAGCATCAAACAAATAGATAGTGAGCCCAATTTTACATATCCTGTTAATGAAGGAGCAAACAGAATGGCAAATCTGATTCAAAAAAAGTACAAGGATATGGAAGTTTGTATAATCAGTGAGAAAATAAGACTGTTAAATTCTTTTTGCTAAATTATACATAAAGCTGGTTAAAATTCTAAAACTGTAACCATTGGTATTTTCTTCTCCACCTTAATTCTTAACAGTTTTCTATGTGTTAACTTAAGTTCATCAGTTGTAAAATATCTGGGACCTAATCAATTCTTAGACAAATTACAAATTCTGCTAAGGTCAGAAAACATTTTTGTTTTTATTTTTATTTTTTGTTTTGAGTGAGTGTCTTACTCTCATCCAAGTGGGAGTGCAGAGGCATGATCATGGCTCACTGCAGCCTCCACTGCCAGGGCTCAAGGAATCCTTCCATCTCAGTCTCTTGAGTAGGTGGGACTACAGGCAGGCGCCATCACACCAGGCTGAATTTGTATTATTATTATTTTTATTTGTAGAGATGTGGTCTTGCTATGTTGCCCAGGCTGGTTTCAAACTTTTGGGCCCATGAAATCCTCCCACTAGAGCCTCCCAAAGGGCTGGAATTATAAGTGTGAGGCACCATGCCCACACTCTGATGAGACTATTTAAAATCTCTAGCATGACATTTTTGGGTCATGAAATTATTTTTTGTTATATTTCCAAATTTTGAATTATATTTTCAGGAAATACACTAATTTTAAAAATGTATTTTAAATAACTGTAGACACATAAGAAGTTACAAAAATAATAGAGTTCAGTGTATCCTTCATCAATTTTTTCACAATGGTGATGTCTTATATAATAACAGTATTACTGCATATCTAGGAAATTGATATTGGTACAATATTGTTAACTACCCTATAGACCTTATCCACTTTTCACCATATTTCACAAGCTTTAATTTTGTGTGTGTGTGTGTGTGTGTGTGTGTGTGTGTGTGTGTGTGTTGTTCAGTGCGCTTTTCTCTAATGTCCAGATTGATGCAATTACCACCATCATCAAGTTACAGAAGTGTTCCAGCACCACAGTGGGACTACTTCATGTTACCCCTTTACATATATTCTCACTCCCTTCTCGACTCTAGCCTCTGACAACCATTAATGAATTCTCCATTTCTATAGTTTTGTCAAAACATTTTTATCATGAATGAAATACATGTTTATCACTGACAGTGACAGAAATGCAGAAAAAATTAAAAAATGAAAAATACTTGAATTTACTCCCAGACCTTAACCACTGTAACTTCTGATGAGGACCTTTTAAGACTTAGTCAACATAAGATAATTTGAAGATGGCACATTGAAATATTCTTCTAGGGCCCCAGAATTCACACACTTAGTCCTGGATTCTAGATTCACCCTTGTGGGCAGAGTTGTCCACCAAAGTGAAATAATCGATGGGTGTACCTGAAAGCAGAACCTGCCATTCAGGCAAACATTCATGCCTGAGTTCACACCTGCATTGAAACTCATTGTCTCCTGTATTAGATGTGTTCTTTTAGGGACCAGAAGAACATATCAGAGAGCAGAATGGCAGCAGTTCTGTCATGAAGGGATTTGCAGTCTAACAGCATAATCATCACTTAACCATCTCTGAAATGAGAGGTTATGATGGCTTGGATTTTCCAGGGGGATGTCAGAATGATTGAGTCATAGAGATGCTGCAACAGAACCTTAAGGAACCTAAAGGATTTACATATTGCATGGTCCATTCACTCACTTTATAAAATTATTACTACTTATCAAACACCAGGTGAATTGGAAACAAATTCTACCTATTGGAATTGAGAGTTCATTTGAGAAAAGAGACGGACAAATTCAAGTAGGTGGAAATTGTAAAAATATAGGTAAGAAAAAATGTTCTTGTAACAAGAGTAGGCGGGTTAAATCTGCCTGATAGACTAAAGAAAACTTTTCAAGGAAGTAAAGTCTGAATGAAATCTCGTATTTGAGAAAGACTGGCATGTAGAATAACTGTAGACACATAAGAAGTTACAAAAATAATAGATATAGTGGGAATGCTGGAGAGTTCAGTGCTTGGATGGTGCGTTCTGGATGAGAGATCATCCTACATAGAGAATTAGAGACAAGAAAGACAAATATCTTCTGAATAACTAAGAGTAACTTGACTTAGATGGACCATGGAATGGGACTGAGGGCTGAGAATGTCTCAATCAGGAGTTTGAACTTGACATTTTAGATGGTGTGTGTGACTTTTGAAGGGAAAAGCGTCAGGAGCACACTTGTAGCTTGGGAAAGCACTCCAAATACAGTATGAAATATGGATGGGAGGGGCCTGGATAGAAAGAAAGGAATAGGAGAGAGAGTAAAGCTGATAAGAGAGAAAGAAGAGAGTTCTCTCACAAGACTCACAGGAGAAGACATTCAAGAAGAAAGATTCCAGTACTTTCAACTTCTGGCGAGGGGGAAGGTTAGATGAAAAATAAAATGCACCTGTGAAGTTTTCAGTTAGGCTATCCTTCCTGATATTAACCAGAACCTTTTCAGAAGCTACTGAAAAGGGAATTCTTTTTGCAGTGGTCTGCAGAGGGAATGGGAGAGCCTTGGGTAGAACAGCAAACTGACACTGGATCATAGCTCCCAACTCATCCATGGAAGAACCTCAAAAAAGGGGACAAGCACAGGTTTGTAGCAATAATGTAAAAAAAAAAGAACAAGAAACGAGAAGGGGAAAAGGTGGGGAATCGGGGTGGCAGAGACTTTGTTTACATGTGGGAAGCAGTATCATGGGGCACAGGCCTAGAGAGCCAGACTTCCCTGTGTGGGTAATAGCTAGCAAAAGAGCTTTGAGTTTTACTCTCTTCTCTCTCCCTCGCTGTCCTGGCTTGATTGCTGCATGTCCATTCACTACTGAGTAATTTAAAAAACTGCAACAACAAAAACAGAGCTCAGGCCAAACAGAGTTTGCAGCGTAACAATAGAACAGCAGGGATTAACAGCATAGCAGGCAGTGCTTGAGTATTTCTTCTTTCTCTTCTCATCCCTCTCTAGGCTTTAGGTTTACAGAAGATAAAAAAATAAGTTGTAGAAATCAGTCTCAAGAGGAAATACAGAAAGATTGGTGACAAGGGGCCTGTAGTTACCCATGTGGTGTAAAGCAAAAGAAGCTGGTGAACTTTAATGCACCCTAAAGCTTCTATCCCTGAGCAGATCACCACGCCCTACATAAATTCACCAGGAGTAACATAGATTAAGCCTTGGGCTTTAGTGCCTCCTCCTTATATCTTTCTAATTTGAGTGAATTTACATCCTGTTGATTGTTCACAAAAGCAAACAGACACCTATAGAAATGCATAGACTTCGGAAGATGCGGCATCAGCTGGACGCTTTTACCATGAATCAGGATTAATGAAGTAGAATACCAATATTTAAAAATAAGAATAATATTCTAAAAGATATAAGAAGGGAGACAAGAAAGAAGATTTTAAAATAAGCATAATTTTTTTTTTTTGAGTTGGAGTCTCACTCTGTTGCCCAGACTGGAGTGCAGTGGCCGCTTCCGGCCACCGCAGCCTCGACCTGCTGGGCTCCGGCGATCCTTCCGCCCCAGCCTTCCAAGTAGCTGGAACTACAGGCACGTGCTATCGTGCCCAGCTCATTTTTGATTTATTGTAGAGATGAGGTTTCCAAGTTGCCCAGGCGAGTCTCGAACCCGCAGGTTCAGGCAATCCACTCACCTCAGCCTCCCAAAGGCGGGGGATTACAGGCTGAGCCACCGAGCCTGGCTAAGCATAATATTCTAAAAGATATAAGAAAGGAGACAAGAAAGATTTTAAAATAAGCATAATATTCTAAAAAATATAAGAAGGGAGACAAGAAAGAAGATTTAAAAATAAGTATAATATTCTAAAAAATTTATGAAGGGACACAAGAAAGAAGTAAAAAAGCATAAAATATGTTTATATCAATCTGGACCTAAAATACCAAAAGATACCTATGCAGTGAGGATGTTGTGGTCTTGGGAGTGGAGCCAAAAATAATTGAGAGTTGCTAAAGGCCTTTCTTTTCTTGGGGGAAGAGAAAGATACTTATACTTTTAAGTTATGAATTAAAACCTGAATGAGATACCAATAAATACCACTAGAATGGCTACAATTGGAAAGACTTACCATATCAAGGACTAGGGGCAGCAAGAACTCTTCTCATCACATTGTTGCTAAGAATATAAAAATAACCCAGCAATCCCACTCTGAGGTGTTTACTTTAGAGAAATGACAACATATGGTCTCAAAAGACAAATAGTTATATTCCTAGCAGTTTTACTCATAATAGTCACAAACTGGAAATGGGTCATATACTCATCAGTGTGAATGAATAAACAGATGCTAAGACATCCATGCAATGGAATTATATTCAAGAAAAAACATATTGACACATGCGTGGCAAGATGGATGAACAACAAAAGCATTGTATTCAGGAGCCAGATATAATAGGCTGCATAGCCCATGAGTCTATGTATATGACATTCTAGAAAAGACAAAACTATAGCAAGAGAAGACATATCAGTGGCTGCTAGTGCTTAGGGAAGGCAATGTGCTGCAAAGGGGCACAGGGGGACATTTTGGGGTGAGAGAATGAGTGTTTTCTACTGTGGTGGTGGTGAAACAATTCGGTCAATTTATTAAAATTTGCTGAACTGATCACATCAAAAGAGCATGTTTCAGTTGGGCATGGTGGTTTACACTTGTAATCTCAGCATTTTGAGAAACTTAGGTGGTAGGATTTCTTGAACCCAGGAGTTCAAGACCAGCCTTGGCAAAATAGCAAAACTTCATCTCTACAAAAATCAATCAATACAAATCATTAGCCAGTCATGGGGCATGTGCCTGTAGTTCCAGCTATTTGGGAGACTGAGGTAGAAGAATTGCCTGAGCCCAGGAGGTCCAGACTGAGATGAGCTGTGATCTTGTCACTGCACTCCAGCCTGGGAAATGGAGCCAGAACCCAACTCAAAATAAACAAGCAAACAAACAAAAAAAAGCAAAGCAAAAACAAAACAAACCTGTCTAAAATTAAAGAATAAAGTTAATATAGGAAAAAGAAAACATATATGCATTGAGTATTTCCCAGTTATCCAGGAAACTCTTGTTTATGCTGATTTTTCTGGCATAATTATTAGTTATGCACTCAATCCATATTTGTCAAGTGAAAAAAATTGATGGGGATTATAATCATCTTTGGTTATTAGAGGTTTTAAGAGACTTTTTTCACATTAGTGTAATATGAGAAATAATCTACATATTCATCATAAGGGAAAAATTTACTTATTTTATTTTATTTTTTTTGAGTTGGAGTCTCACTCTGTCGCCCAGACTGGAGTGCAGTGGCCGCTCCTGGCCACCGCAGCCTCGACCTGCTGGGCACTGGCGATCCTTCTGCCTCAGCCTTCCGAGTAGCCGGATTTACAGGCATGCGCTACCATGCCCAGCTGATTTTTTGATTTATTGTAGAGATGAGGTCTCACCAAGTTGCCCAGGCAGGTCTCGAACCCGCGGACTCAGGCAATCCACTCACCTCAGCCTCCCAAAGCGCGGGATTATTGGCTGAGCCACCGAGCGTGGCTCTTATTTTATTTTTAATTAAAAAAAATTTTTAAACACAAATTTTATTTTATTTATTTTATTTCAGAGTTGTGAGTACATGTGAGATTTTACTTCATAAGTAAATTATATGCAGGTGAAATTTGGGTTTTTAGTGGCCCACTCACCCGTTATTTTGTAGTTTCTTTTGAGTTGGGGCCTTACTCCGTGGCCCAGGCTTCTCGAGTAGCTCAGACTACAAATGTGCACCAACATGCCCAGTTAATTTTTAGGTTTTTTCTTTTTTTCTTTTTTTTGTAGAGACAAAATCTTGCTATGCTACTCATGTTCATACTCCTGGGTTCAAGCAATCCTCCTGCCTTGGCCTTCTAAAGTGTTAAGACTATAGGCATGAACCACCATGTCTGGCAAATATTTAAGTACATTCAATTTAACATTTAAATTCACTGGGGTTTATCTATTTGCTATTATCTTTGAAAACTCTGTATTTGAAGAATAGCTAGTAAGAATGTAAAACAGTTTCGTTGTACTAATAAGCAAATAAGGCGGGATACCTATATACATGTTTATTCTGAACCCAAATCTATACCAAAACACGCATATATAATTAGGCCTCAGACACACATATACACACACACACAGATGCTTTTACAAATAAGCAGAAGAAATTACTCAAAGTAAGAATGTTTAGTGGAGAGAAAAAGATGGAAATTTCCTCAGTTCATTATTTGAAGCCAGCATAACACAAATATCAGAACTTAGCAAAACAAAAGAAATGATAACACTATGGGAAAGGGGAAGTTCTCAGTCCAGTCTTTAGACACTGGAATTGGAAATTGCATGTGTGCACATGTGGGAGCTGGGGACAGTGGGAATTCAAAGTGCAGACTTTGTGCCTATTTTTACTGAGTATTCCATATTCCACCAAGGGCTTTTCATTCACCTCCTTTTTAAGGTTGGGGCCTGAGGAGCTCAGAATCTTTCACTGGTCTCCCCACTTTAATGTCTGTGACAGTTGAAAGTCACACATTCTTACATGCTACACTGTTCTTCAAAACCCTTGTCCTATGTAATAAATGTGAATGCCTTTGATACTTTTAGGCGAAAGTGCCAGGAAGACTGATCTTGTGTCCATGTCCCATTGAAGATATGCCCCGCCAAGACACTGGCACAGGTATTTACCTGCTGAAGAAGACGTCCAAGGCTGTAGGTTAAGTCTTTGTGAGTCTGATCACCAGCCATTCCTCTGATGCACCCTAGCAGATCTGCACAGGCAGTGCTCAGTCTCCTCCTCTACGGTTAAACTAACCTTGTAGATCCTAATTAGTCAATGTCTTTATTATCTATTATGGGTAACAGATGACCCCCAAACAGTGACTTAAAACATCCTAGTTTCCGCGAGTTAAAAAGCAAGGAGTTGCCTAGCTCGGTGTCTCATTCAGTTGCAGGCAGGTTGTCAACAGAGGATACGTACATGACTCTAAAGGCTTGGCTGGGGTGGCAAGATCCACTTGTCAGCCCACTCACATGGCTATTGGCAGGTCTTTGCTCCTTATCATGTGTGCTTCTCCACAGGTTGCCCCAGGACCCAGGACGGAGTAGCTATACGACACTCCAGCCCCAGGGCAAGCTAAGAGAAAGCTACCAAATGTTAGGAATAAAATCCTCTCACTTCTGAGTTTCACTTTTTAGAATCTAGTTGTTACATAGGGGATTAAAAGATAGTCTCTGTGTATTGTCCCCTATGTTATTTACTTCTTCACAGCAGACTGGGACCAGTAGCCTGACCCTGTCAGCACAAAAATCAAATTGTTACATGTCCAAATGGTTAAATATATACCAGAAGAGCATATTTTTAACCATTTAGAGCCTGTCTGCTTTGTTTACCCCCATGAAACTGTACTCATTTCTGCTAACCATTTATAAGATAAACCCAGGAATTATAAAATAAGTCAACCTACTCCTGCCCTTCCTGTCTCTGTGACTCAGAGTTTCCTGGCTGTGCTACTGAGTGACATCTCTTTTATGTATGCTTTATCCCCAGGAGGCCCCTTTCGTTCACTCATGCCTTTTCCTTAATCAGCCCTATGTCTCAAACTCACTACACAATCACTCACGCAGTACAGCCCTCACTGGTGGAAGAAAAGTACAGAAGGATGTGCATAGGTGGAGGTAAAATTACTTGGTAGTCATCTTAGTGGCTGTCTATCACAATCCACCCTCTGGGTCCCAAAGACTCCTATCCCTCTCCAATGGCAGACATATTTCCTAGGACTTTATGTTCATCTTTGTACATAAGAAGAGGGAGGAGTTGAGTAAAGGGTAAAGTTGAGACAGGATGTTTTTTGTTTTTTGAGTTGGAGTCTCACTCTGTCGCCCAGACTGGAGTGCAGTGGCCGCTCCCGGCCACCACAGCCTCGACCTGCTGGGCTCCGGCGATCCTTCTACCTCAGCCTTCCGAGTAGCCGGAATTACAGGCGTGCGCTACCACGCCCAGCTAATTTTAAAATTTTATTGTAGAGATGAGGTCTCACCTGCCCAGGCGGGTCTTGAACCCTCGGGCTCAGGCAATCCACTTACCTCAGCCTCCCAAAGGCGCGGGATTACCGGCTGAGCCACCGAGCCCGGCTGAGACAGGATGTTTTTGTCTCACATCACCATCTGTGTCTGTCACTGTGGAAATGGTTGCTGAACCACAGAGCACAGTAATATTCAGCCTCGTCCTCAGGCTGAGGCCCCGTGATGGTAAGGGCAGTCTTGCCTCCAAGCAGGGAGCCTGATGACAGGGCAGGGACCCCTGAGATGCGGTTGCTAGTGCCACCTATTAGACCACGGAGTATCTGGTAGGGCATCTGTTGGACCCATCTGGCATAGTTGCTGGTGGTGACAGTCCCAGTACTAGACCCACAGGTGAGTGTGACTGTTCCTCTAGGAGTTTTGTCTAGTGAAGTTTCCTGAGTCACCACAGCCTGGGAACTGGCCCCTGAAAACAAATGAGAGAGAAAATGGTCAGGCTAGGAGACAGAAAGGTTCGGAGTTGTCTTCTCCCCCCTCCCTCAGCACAGAAAGTTCCCTTACCTGGGGAGTGAGATAGAAGTGTGAGCAGGAGAGAAACCCAGCCCATGGTGCAGACAGCCCAGTGCTATGCTGTTCAAGACTTCCCCACAGGCGCAGTCCCCAAAGCTCTAATTATAACTCTTTATACCCTGTGGCAACACATTTTTCATGCAAATGAGCTCCCTTCCCTGGGGGATCAGGTCAGTACTACTCAGTTGATAAATATCAATGACCTTATGTAAATGGGACTCAGGACCTACAGAAGTTTCACAGCTGACTTGCTTTCCCAGAGCCTAGGCCACAGCCTCCTCTAGTGTCTATAGCGGAAACCCCACTGATGGAAGGATGCGCTCCTGCTGGTCTTTCCCTATCCCCATACTCTTTTCATTTAGGACGGGAGTTTTTATCTCACTCAGGAGGTCAAATTTAGTGCCTGTGATTCCCCAGGGAGGAGACTGGATGGAGGAATTTTGGGAAAGAGAGGCCTGAATGAATCACTGCGTCTGTTTTTTGTTCCATTTCATACCCATCAACATTCTTGTTGAGTAGAGAAGCTAAGATCTTGGGTTTTTTTAGCTTAGGTTTCTCAGCAGCCCCCCCGCAACCAGGTACATACCTGGTCTCATATGCAGTTGACTGTCTCATGCCCAGATGCTTCATTTCTACCAAGGTCCAGTATCAATTTGTTCCCCAGAATATTTGGAAGATTACATTTTTTTCCTTTGAGATTGCCAGATACTTCATGTGTGTGTGCTTGTGTGTATGTGCATGTGTGTGTATTTGTGTGTGCTGGGTCATATCACTCAAATGTTATGGATTCAGGTGTCATAACTGCAGAGCCCTTGTCTTTTCTGAGACCCTTTAAACCTATAGCTTTTGTGTCACCTGGTAAATTTGGTTGAAGAATATTCACATGAATGGAATACAGGCTTCTAGATGCTAAAGAGGCCCTCTAAGTGTGTATTTCCCTCTTAAGGGTAGGAATCGTGAAATGTATTAATTTGTCTTCCTCTGGAGGGAATGTCCTGTCATGTCACAGACTTACAGCCCCATAGAAACCTCACTGATATGATGACCACCTGAAACTTTACAGTGTGCGTCTCCTATCTAGAGCACTTTTTATGTCAAGGTAGCTACTGTACTGGCCATGTCTTGCCCATCTGGTGTGATTAATATGATTTCTTCAATATAATGAGTCAGCATGGTGTTCTATGGAATGTCCAGATGGTCCAGGTATCTTAGAATTCATGGAGTGGAAGAGTTAATGTATCCCTGGAATAAAACCTTAAATGAATATTTTAATCCATTCCATTGTTTCAGAGAGGGGCTAAAAACTGTTAAAATTATTCCTTTTAAGGATCAACCTGCAGGTTCCAAACCTGATAGACAGGGGGCTTGAGAAAACTAAATAACCACAAGGCGCTTTCCTGGAAATGCAAGAGAGTAACCAATTCACAACCTTACCCCATATCCTCTCTTTGTGAAGTTACCAGTTTACAACCCCTGCCTATTATGTATGTCCTGGAGACAATTTGTTCTTTGAAAATCTGGTTTTGCTAAGTACAACCTTGTAAATTCCAAAGAAAAATGTATAGCCATATGACCCAACCCCCTCCCTTACCTAAACTAACAGATAAAACCCCTCTCCTCTCTCTCTGAGGTGCTCAGCCTTGGAGCATTAGCCTGCTGAGTAACCTCTGTGCCAATAAACCGCTACTTCCTAAGACAGCCTTGGTGTCATGGTCTCTCTGTTTTCCCGCAAAACCATGAGTGTAAATTGCTTTTGAACTTCTCCCTTGATAGGAACGTGAAAGTTTTCATTCATTAGATCAATGCTTATATATACTATAACTATCCTATGTTGGGCTCTTCAGTAAACAGTCTCTGAGTTGTTTTTCTGAGTGGTTTTATTTAACGCTCAGTGGGCCTCCGTGGCCAGCTCCCAACAGCAGACAGCAGACAGCAAACACTCTCTGCTTCCTCTGTCAGTTGTGCCTTTCACAATGCATCTTCTCTTTAATAAATCTGCCTTTCTTAATTCACAACTGTCTTTGTGAATACTTTTACATCCGCAACTCTGGTCATATCCATACCACCACAAATATATCATGTTCCTAGCAGCACCATTCACAATAGCTAAAATATATCCAAAACCCCAACTGTCAGTAGTCTTAATAGATAGACAATTTGGTATATGCATAATGGAATACTATAGAAATGAATAAAATACAGATACATACTACAAAGGGATGATCCTTGAAAACATCATGCTAAGTGAAGGACGCCAGACACCAAAGACCACATCTTATATGAGTCCACTTATATTAAATATCCAGAATAGACCAATCTGCAGACACAGAATGAAATTAGTGGTTGCCTGGGCTTGGGAGAAAAGGAGAATGTGGAATGACTTTTTAAAGGTTACAGGGTTTCCTTTAGAAGTGATGATTTATGGTTCAGACCTAGATAGTGGTAATGACTGCACCATATGGTGACTGCACCAAATTCCACTGGATTGCTCACTGTTTGGGTATGGACAGGGTGAGGGTGGAGAGGCGCAGGGAGGCACAGCACTTGCCAGAGCCAGCAAGCCTTCACTTTTTCCAA